>CM060964.1:59020495-59620495 GCA_030765045.1 Tenodera sinensis
ATGAATTTGCACATGTTTGCAGGAGAAAGCATAACTTTTTTTTTCCTTTGAATATATCGAGTGATCAGTCACTCTTAGGTTTTCATACCTATATAATCTGTAGCTTAATGTCTTGTATAATAACATTGATCCTTTTGGAAATGATACTCCCTTCTGCAAAAGTACCATCTACCATATTTGTTTGTTCCTCTGTCTAACCAGTATGAGCTGTTAAAATTGCACAAATGCAAAGATTCTGGAAAAAAAAAAAAAGGATAAAAACTGAAATAACAGTAACTGGGCCCAAATCTTGGAGAACAATGATACAGGACTGTTTGGTTTTAAATAATCTCACTGTACATTCCAAGAGCTCATTTGGTTCACTATTTGGAAAATTGTAATAAGCATTAGAAAATTGAGAGTTGAAAAATCTGTTAGGCCAATTTTAATTCCTTTCTAGCTGATCTGAAGACAGCTACTTTGATGCTTGATGCTGAGTGTGTTTTTATATCAGCCTTATGGTAGACAAACTTGTTTATGACCTTGAAATTTTGCTAATATATTACATAAAATATGGTTTTAAGCCTATATTAGACTTTGTAACATTATTAATTAAATTACAGAAGCTATTATTTATCCAAGAACAAATGGAGTACTTAGTATTGCAGGTTCCTGTAGGGCAATGGTAACATTACTGCCTGCAATCAATTCCTGGTACCAGAATGGGGATTTTATTCCTGCTGGAGATACTGTATGGGATGCAATCAGCCTCATGAGGTCCATATGGACTACTGATAAGTTATTATTTATTTATGCCAACAAACCTACTGTTGGTGTTTTTAAACACACAAGCTGTGTGTGGGCAGTGGTTTACCAGGAAAAATACGAACTGGTTTGAGAATTCAATGCCATTCTGGCAGTTTGTCATAGTAGCTCAATGGTTAGAGCAGCCACCTGGTAAGCGGAAGGTCTATGGTTCAGATCCCAGCTGTGGCATTGAATTTTTAAGTTCCAGTTCTACCTCTCATACTGATAAGTTATTTTATAGAAAATTAGCATCTCTGGTCTTGTAAACTGTACATAAACTGTTGGAGGAAGCAGTGTGCTGGCCACATCATTCCTATTACTATACTCTGCTCACAATGTCCTTTGTGGGTGGAAGCATGTGCTGGGCCTTGGCTCACTCAGTGTGTTGCATCACAGAGTTATTCTGGTATTATATATGTTTAGTTCTTAAGCCAGGTTTAGTTCTGTTCACAAACTTGTTTGCCAGTTATATTTTGATTTAGATTTGCTACTTTTCCTTAATATTTATATAAACATTTTATTTTTCAGAAAATGATGAAAGATAATAATCTTGTAAGGCATCTTGATGCCTGTGAGACAATGGGAAATGCTACTGCCATTTGTTCAGACAAGACTGGAACATTAACAACAAACAGGTAAATTTTTCTTTAACATTCATGAAAAAATACAATCTTGTTTGAACTTTCTCTTACTTTTTACCTCAGAGATTTGTTGTATATTCTGAGTATTTCAGTGTGAGAAACAGGTTTTTAAGTCAAAAGTTACTGTATCTATTAATAGAATCATTTTTATCAAAATGAATTAAATGCCTTAAAGCAGGTATGTGCAGGCTTGACTTGCCAGAGCAGCCTGCAAGCAGTCACTGCCAGTATGCCAGCAATGAAATGCAGACTGTGCAGCCATGGAAGTGTTAGTTTTCATTCTGCTGTTCTTCCACCATAAATAATTGATATCTAAGTTATAATATTATCTGTCTAATACTAAGATCTTGAATTCATCAATTCACAGTCCATCTTGATAGGCCTACTAATTCATATTTTTTTCTAAGATTTGGCTAAATTACCTTGCCTCCATTTTCAAACAATCTTTAATGAACCTTGTAATGATTTCACCCATTGAAGAGAGGTTCTACAGTAGAGGCAGACAGCTGGCTCATTGTGTATATTTAAAATTTCCTTATCATGAAAGTAAACACAGGGATTAAGCTAAACTTAACCCTACTTCAGATAATTCTCCTACCAGGCAAGTCTTCTCATCCTGCTGAATGGTAATTAGACAACCCTGCATGTTACAGCCGATGGGAAATATAGGTGCTGACACTGCATTCACTGCCCACTGATTAGGGCTGTGGTAAGTGCTCACTGCTATTGTGCTTGAGTAGCATAATAATGAACATGCGTAGAGAATCGTGGCGAATGTCATAAGTTCGAATCACGCCTGCAAATAAACAAGGCTTTTATTAATTTCTGTTTGTTTAGAGAACATTCTTCAAATCATCTGTTCTTTCTAAATACACTTGAAAGTGGATTTGCCTATAAATACCAAATTCCAGTTGTTATCTAGTTTGTATTTACGTACTGTATTGTGTAAACAGAACAATTTATTGGCTTTCTTTTGTAGGAAACGGTAGCTTTGAATAGCAAAATATTATGTAATGATGCCTTATCTTTGTAACTTATAATTACAATGTTATTCTGCATTTATTTATGATGTTCATTAAAGCATATTCTAACAAGTAACAGTTTGTGTTTCCTTGAAATTCACATAATTAAACTAATTAAGTGAAACGACACTTCCATGCCAAACTATTAGTTCTCGTTAAATTTACTAAATATAAAAAAATGCCAGTATTTGAGCCTAGGACCTTCACCACTGAAGGCCGACCCATACACTGTTGCGATACAAGAGCAAGTCACTTCATGCACAGTAGTGCAAAACAGTCATTTCAGCCAAAATTGATAGGATGCGATGCAGTGGACAGTGTTTACGGCATGGCCTGTAAAATGCCAGGACTGCATAAGCTCTCAATCTGCAGCCTGAGAAGAGACACCCAGTATATGTAAATTTAGGTTTTAAGAATGGTACAGTGTCATTTTAAATTGAATCAGTTCAATTTGTTTAAAGTTTTAAGACAAATTAAACATTTTGTTAACTCGTTAGCTTCCATAAATAAGTAGAATACTTTCCATTCATTTCAAAATGACAATGGAGTTGAAAGCCTCCACTTCAAAACTTCTGCAGTAGGCTCCATTATATTGAGGTTACCTTAACTAATGCAACCTACAGTCATACAGTGAACTAGAACAGAAGGGACTGTGACGTCATACACCTATAACAATGCAATGTGCCTTCTGCCAGTTTCCCATTGTCTACACTTTGCAGCCATAAAGGATAGTATACAAAGAAAGCATATCTTTTACGCTGCAACCTACCGTGAGATTTTAGAATCAGTTTATTATAAAAAGGCATTATGTAAAATAACAACTGCCAGTTTAAGTGCAAGGACACAAAGTAATATCAAATCTCTAATTTAAATTTGTTACTGATTTAAGCTTTGCACAACCTGAGACTGCATGATTCCTACTAGGCCACACTGACTTGATTTTCCTATGCTGGATGCATACATTATGAGCACATGATTTGAGACTGTGGTCTTAATATTACTTGTTTGATTTATACTTTATAAAAAGCCTGCCAGCTCCGCTCAGTATCAGTATGATACCTAATGGCTTCCTGTAAATGCAGGTAAAAGACAACTCTCCACACAGGCAGATAAATGGTAAGTCATTAAAGTTCATTCATCAAAACATTCAAATACTGTCCAATAAAATTGATCACTTGAACATATTCATAAATGAAGAGAAACCCGATATTCTAGGTCTTACCGAACATGGGCTAAGGGAATATGAATCGTGCAATACATTTATTAAAACTATGAAATTGGTGGCATTATATTGTAGGGATAAAAAGAAATGGGGCGGTGTAGGGATCTTTGTAAATCAAGCAGTAAAAAATAGCTGTGAAAATATTGATCTTACATGTTTAAGCATAGAAGGACAAATTGAGTTGGCTGGTATCAATCTGATCTGGCATAAGCAAAGACTAGTTGTAATTTGCATATACAGACCACCAAATGGGGATATCAACATATTTTTTGAGAAACTAATACTGTTACTAGAGACATTTCTAGCGAAAAAGGAAACAAAAATTATAATATTAGGTGATATAAATATTCAAAAACATTCACCTTCTAAAATCAAACTTGATTGCTTATTAAATGAATTTAACTTAACAATGACAATAAATGAGCCCACCCGTATTACCGCAAATACAGCCATAACAATTGACAACATTATCACAAATATTGTAAACATGCCATATAAAACTGAAGTCATCCATTCATGTCCATCAGACCATACTGCTCAAAAAATTAGCTTCGAAGAAATAGTTGAAAAGGAATATTCCAATGGCCGTAAAGCCATAAAAAGAAGCTATAATTCCTTTAGCGAAACTAATCTATTAAACTTAAAAAAAAAGCCCTTGCTGACGCTGATTGGGGAGATATATACACTGAGTTAGATCCAAACATAAAACTCAACTCACTTTTTAAAATCCTAAAACATAATATAAATATGTACTGTCCCCAAATCGCAGTCAAAAATAGAAAACAAAATAAAGTAACCAACATACATTGGATTACACCAGAGATTAAACAATGTGACTCCAATTAAAATTTGCAATCTCTCAGGCAAACAGCAGCAATGTTGAATTTAATAAAATAGAACTAAAGAACTTAAAACATACCTATGATCAAGCAGTAATAAATGCAAAACAAAAAAGCATTAGTAATAAGATTCTAAATTCTGCAAGTGTATGTAAATCTAGCTGGCAAGTAATAAACAACATCCGTAAACCCTTAAACATCACTGATTCTAACCATTTTGTAGTAAAGACGAATGAAGGTATAACAGATGACCCAGGAAAAGTGGTAGAAGCTTTTAATGACCATTTTGCCTCTATAGGTTTAAAGATACATAATCTCAACAAAATCAATTCCACTAACTGGAGCCCCAATGCTATAAATGATAAAATTTAAAAAAAACTCATCAAGTATGTATATATACCCAACTGATGCAAATGAGATCCTAAATATAATCAAACAAACAAAAGCGAAAAATAGTATTGGTGTCGATGGTATCCGTATGTCATTACTGAAAGCATGTAGTCAAGAAATTGTAAATCCCCTTGTTGATATAATAAACTCGTGTCTAGAACAAGGAACTTTCCTAGACAAACTAAAAGTTGCGAAAGTAATACCAATCTTTAAAAAAGGTGACAAAAGAGAATTGAATAACTACCGTCCAATATCAATCTTACCAGCGCTCTCAAAAATTTTCGAAAGAGTAATCTACAAAAGGCTAATGAGTTTTCTCAACAAGTTCAGCCTAATACCTAAACGTCAAAATGGCTTTGTAAAAAATAGATCAACAATCTGTGCGGTCATTGAATGTATCGAAGAAATTATAAAAAACATTGACACGGGCAAATATGCAACAGCTTTCTTATTAGATCTTACTAAAGCTTTTGACTGTGTGGATAAAAAAATACTAATGAACAAACTGTCAGTCCTGGGGATTAGAGGTCTGGGACATAAATTAATAGAATCCTACATGACAAACCGAAAACAATACATAGCTGTGAATTCGATAAATGGTGATGCTATATCAACTACCACGGAATTGACAACAGGGATCAATTCTCGGTCCACTTTTGTTTATCCTATACATGCACGATGTAACTGACTATATACCTAAAGGTACAAAATTAGTACAATTTGCAGATGAAACTAGCATCACAGCCAGCACCATATTGAATTGCAATAAATTATTATACCTGCATAGCTCACATTTTGTTTGTCCCATTCTGTATTCATTAAAAAAAACCAATAGCAGTTGTGTTGATGTTCAGCAGAACTAGAAGGCATATCTGCAAATCTAAAACAGAAAGTAATACCTGTATAAAATACATAGAAACATTATACTTTATAGTGTAAACAGCAACATGTAATGTATCCATACCCATTAGCACAGATTACTAGGAGTATGGCAGTACAGATGATGATCACAAAGGAAAACAACAGTCCAATAAATAACAATGAAAGAGTTAAATTAAGTAATACCGGGACAGCAAAAAACCTCTGAATATGCTACGCAGTATTTTGCCTGTGTGCATCCTTGATGCTCGTTGCTGTCTGCCGCTATCGTAGAAAGGTGCAAATGAAACTCTACAACATTTTAAAACTACTTTTAAAGGATTTACTGACCAACTTTATGAAATAAGAGGCTGAAACTGTCCATACATACATTTTTGATACCTCTTTAGGAAACTATCCACCACTTGCTGAACTTCAGGTTGAGAAATGTTGGCAATGTTCTGGCAGATATTTTGTTTTAATTTTTCCAGGGTGTGTGCTGTCTTGTACACTTTGTTTTAACCTCTTGAGCGATGGCCATTTAAAACGTCCGCAAGCCGAGAACTGCTACCCAATATCCAGCGCAGGGCATTTAAAGTGCTTCGTATATACACAGCTGTATTTTGTGTAAATATTAAGTTATTTTAATGAAACAAAAACTGGTATAAATCTCGTTATATGCAGTATAAATGTACATCATCAGCAAAGTTGAGTTGTATTTACAAAACCTTGAAATGGCACTATTTTGTTTCACTGTGGTGAAAAGTCAACTTTGCTCTGTCGAACGCATCTAATATAAGTTCTCGGAAAGAAACAGTAGTCGACCCATTGTATGTGTAGCTTCCGCGTCAGCATACTGTGTAATAAAGCACTACTGTATGCGTGGTCTCTTGAGTCATCAGAATAGAGGCACATTGCAACTTTTGCTTACGCAAGTTTCGTAACTAAGTAGACTCCGTTTCTTTCTTTGTTGAAATACATACATATACTTTCCTGCTTGTAGCTGAAGGGAGAAGTGGTATAAAAAGGTATTTTTGCACCAACTGGATATAACCATATACAATTGTTTGGTAATTTGGAGAGCTCTAAACCTACACAGGACAATGACCTACCTTGACTTCCGACTATCAATAGCTCGCAGCCTAATTGAACAATACTACGTTGGGGGTTGAAAATCCAAAACCCCTGCACCCCTCAGACTTCAAGGAAAACATTATCCTAAAAGGTTACCACCAACAGCAAAGAAGTCCCACCCATCTCGAAAGTGTTTCGTGTGCCGGAAGAAGGGAATTTGCGAATGTGGAGATGTACCCTTGTCTGTTTATCCCTGTTTTGAGGTAAATCACTGCAGAACGAACATATTAAGGTAAGCCAGTAAAGTATATAGACTTTACTTAAATGTTTCATAAAGGGAAAATTAAAATAAGTTGAGTTAGATAAAGGATAAATAAGGGTTAAATGCTTAAACGCACAGGACGTGTATACACGCCCATATTGCTCATCCGGCATTTTAAATGGACGTGATTTCACGCCCATATCGCTGAAGAGGTTAAAGACCTGCTGTTGAAAGGTGTAACTAACTGCGACAATCAGCCGCAAGATTTCTCTGTATAATTGCAAGGTAGGTTTGAGTATGTAGGATATACTTCATTTATCACTGTGTTATATGAATGAATATTTACTTGCATTTACATTACATTAATTTTACAATATATGTAACTATTTTTGGAGTGCTTGATATTAGGATCCTACACCCCTAACAGCTTGACTGTTGTGTATAATTGATTCCTGCTTCCCTCTAAGTATATATTTTATTTAAGGTTGGAAGTTTATGATAGTTTTCTGTGAAAAAATAATCTTTCTCACCCTGTTTCCCTGCTTTCTTCATTATCTCTTATCATTAAGTTCTTCCTTTGGCTTAATCACTTTCTTCCACCACCTCTCTTACCATCCCTACTTAGTTGCCAAATTGTTACCAAAATTCTTTGCTACTAATTTTGTAGTTTTGATGTCAAAAATTTCTGGCTGCAAAATGTCCCACTGCTTGTTCACATTTCTATCCATATTTCACTTTCTGAACATTGTTATATAATGTAGTTCTTTATCTTATTCACACAAAGTGATAAACTTGTTTTAGTCCACTTAACCACAGTATTCCTGCTCTGCCGCATGCAAATCCTTCTCTCCCTTTTATTGCAAACATCTACACATTTTCCCTACCCAATTCTTTCTTGAGAGTTCCTGTAATATTTTAAAGTGCCGTAATACGTAAAAACAGAGTATGAGAATGAAGAGGCTGTTTCGATGGTTCAGCAGATAGTAATAATATGGATATAAAAATTGTTCCTTTTTTAGGTGTAAGGCAAATGAGTACACTAGTAAGAAATTTATTTTCATATGTTGTTGTTGTTAGCTAATGCTGTATTTCTGACAATGAAGTCATTAATCCTCTTGCTCTCCAATATTTTTCACTGATGGATGGGGCACTAGAATATTTTCATATGTTGTAAAGCACAAAATTGTTTCTTTTATAGAATGACAGTAGTGCAGTCCTACATTTGTGAGAAGCTCAGTAAAACCACACCAAAGTTTAGTGACATACCACCTCATGTAGGAAATACTATGATCCAGGCTATTGCCATCAACTCTGCATACACGTCTCGAATCATGGTAAGTGCTTCACCAAAACTTCAGAATAAGTACTTGCTCTCGAAACATAATAAATGTCCAAATATCTAAAATGTAATAAATGTTAATAGTTAAATTATTTCATAACTTTTTTTTGTGTAAGAGAAAGGAGGGCTGGGGGATAAACAACAGGAGGTCTGTGCTTTTGAAATTAAAATTGCATGCAATAAGATCATGCACATCCCCAACATGGCAAAACAATAGGGTTCTATGACCATGGATTGCCTGCCTCCATAGCGTGATGGTTAGCGTGTCTGCCTCACGTTCAAGAGGTCGCAAGTTCGAATCTTGCTTAGGGTAAGTTATCTGGATAAGGTTTTTTTCTGAGGTTTTCCCCTTATCCTGAGAAAACGAATGTCAGGTAAACTTAAAGCTCTATGGACCTCAGGCTCATTTGAGCATCATTTCACCCATTTCAGTCATTCACCGTCTGATATGACATTATGTTGGTGGAAGTTAACCCCCCCCCCCCAAAAAAAAAAAAAAAAAAAAAAGAAAAGAAAAAGAATATGACCATGGACCTCCCCTTTTTCATCTCCTCCTCCTCGTCCTATGTGTTTCGTGTGTAACTGCAGCAAACACCTTCAGTGTTACACTGTAACCATCATGACATCATAATGACTGGCATATTACTTAAGATAGAATATAAATTCTTAAGAGTACACAAAGAAAAAGGAAAGAAAGAAAAATGAATAAATGAAACTGCATCATTTTACCAGCTATAATTCTGTCAATAAAATACTGCACATACTTTCCCATCCTTGAAGGTAGTAGTTGCTTAAAACTCAAAAAAGCAAACCTGAACACTTAATTCTCTAATTTTGCTGTAAACAGCTGATATAAACACTCTAGACTGCTGCATTACTAATGCTGTGTTCCTGTATACACTTTCTAGACTGAGTTTTCTGTATTGGTAATCCAGTTGTTAGTTTGTACTTTTCAAGCTTCCTTAGATAGTGGGATGTGGAAAAATACTCATCTATTGAAAGATTACGTCCAGTACTGGATGTTGGCTTAACCAATTTTTTCACTATCTCTGAAGGCATCTGATTTGTTTAGAAAGGGTCTTCAGGTTGTGTTACCAGATACATTTCTGTATTAAGTTAGTCAGATTAGATAGCTTTATACTGTATTTGGTTGGTTTGCTTCTCCTAAACCAGCAAAATGTGCATCTTAATCAGCTGATCCATCACTGTTCATTATGGGAGTTTCTATTTCCATTGTCAGCTCTCTCGTCTTCTTTTGACACATCCCTTTCTAATTTATATAGGATCCACCAAACTCTTCCTCTTCATCCAATGTATTATCAATCCATTTCACAATTAGTTTTATTCCCTCATTGTGATAAGAAAAAGTATACAAATCTGGTTACAACAGGTTAACCTCACCCATAACTGAAATAATCAGCTTGAAATTAGAGAATTGACTAATTGTTGCAATATTGGAGAAGAGTCTAACTTAGGAAGCTTCCAAAGGGTGGAGATTGGTGTAACAAAACAGCAGAAAAAAGCAAAAAAAAAAATTTACCTTGGATCAAGGTGACCTGTGCGACCATTTACAGATTAAATAATCTTTATAACTTTGTACCTTTGCAACCTAATGTTTAGATTTGTAATTAACATCAGTTTTTCCATTGTAGTATGCACTGGTGCCTGAAGCATGAATGCACTGTTAGTGCCAGCATTACTTTGCCATCATTTCTTTTTTAATGATTAATTAACATCCTTTAACAATTGGGTAGGAGATATCCAACGTGAATGAAAGAAATGGTTGAAATGATGCTCAATTATTGATGCAGTATGCATCATATACCACCGCCCCTAGTAGTGACTTTTTCCACTGCACATCAACTAGCTTTAAGCACCACCTACAATGACATTAAAGATCTAATCATGTTCATCAGACTCATAGCTAAGCAAACTTTTTTCTCAAGCAAATATTGAGCTACCATAAAGCTTGTGTATAGATTACTGAGCAACATATCAACTTAAGGTACTCAATTAGGTATCTTAATGCTTCCACATGCATGAACTAAATCCACTACATCTTTTTGTGACCAGTGGTTATTGCCACCAACCAAAACGCTTGGAAAGCAGAATAAAGCAATTTTGACTTCACAACCATAGAACCATTCATTTTTTGTGTAAATGTTCTATTTAGCTTCTGTACATTTAACTTGCTTTTCTTTCCTATATTTATATGCAGGTTAGCATGTATTTCAGTTTCATCTTGTCTTCTAACAATAAGTTTATTCATATTAGTTAAATAAAGAAAATCACATTGCAGTATTCGTGTACTTAAGTTTTTGCTTCTCCTAGCAGAAGCAGACTTCTCTTTTAATCCTTAACACTGCTAATTAGTGATAAAGGCCTTATTTCTTGCTTCGCAATATAACATACTTTGTCTTAGGTGTTTGTGTAAGTTAATACTTTTGATTGGCATGTGCTGCCAACAATGGCTGTGACAGGTACTATATTCTGTGCAGAATAAGTTGGCAGCCAGCATGCAGAAAGAGAAAGCAGTACTCACCCTCTCGCTTGCACACAGTGTTGACGATCCCTCCTGCTAACTAGGCAGTATTGAGTGAGAGGTGTCATGGTGAAAGAGATTTGACAACAA
This sequence comes from Tenodera sinensis, assembly GCA_030765045.1. Taxonomy (NCBI): domain Eukaryota; kingdom Metazoa; phylum Arthropoda; class Insecta; order Mantodea; family Mantidae; genus Tenodera; species Tenodera sinensis. The sequence goes on from CM060964.1 coordinate 59,031,561, forward strand.
AAACAATTTTGACCGGAAAAGCTATTCTCTCCCTTCATTGTACTCGAGGGAGCGGACTCAGGTCATTTCCAACCAATACCGCTATCTCTTTTTGCCAACTTATTCCGCACAGACTCTAAGTGGCATGGATTTGGTCTATCCCCTTGCCCCTTCCACTTACCACTATCATCCATAGTGAATGTCCACAATGATGTCCATCAGTGCCAAAATCAATGTTATACAAAACTTTTGGGTGATGTGTTTTTTATTTCTTTAATATGAAGACCACCAGTATTTCTTTTCAGGGACCTCATTTAGTTTCCAAGGCATTGAGAACATTAAAGATGAAATGATAACGTGATATCAAGGTCTTTTATTTTCACCCTTTCAGCTTAACATTTAGCATAGTTAGCATGGCTACTTCGTTGGAGCAATGACTAGTGTTGGCTTATGAAATTAGGATTGAGGGTTCAGTTCTTGGCTGGAGTAAAACTTTTTATGATCTTTGATTATGTTTGTTTCATATTATCCGAAGAGTAAGGATGAATTAAAGGCAAGCATAAATGGCTTCTGTTTGAGTGGAAGAGTAAAGTGTGTTGCTTCCTTAATTTAACTGAGAACAAGCACTATAGAGCGTAATTTGATAATGTTGCTTCTAAACTCATATTGTGCAAGAAGTAAAATGGGAGGGTGGGAGGTAATTTGGGAACATTCCAAATATTCCATTCATGAATCCCCAGCATTCCTGGTAAATGAATTTAGTCCTGGGAAGTAGACACTCAGATGTTTCTGGTGCATGAATTTCAAACATCTGAGACAGCCTAAAAGGAAGTCTCCTGAGTGTCAACTGTATTAATGTGAAAGACCAAAGCTCAATACCACAGTAGTTCTATTTTTGTTTTTCTTTCTTTTTCAATTCTATCTAAAATGAAGAAAATTGTTCCAGACCTTCAGTGTTTTACAATGTTCGAAAAGTATATGATAGAATTGTTCAGTTAACTGAAGCTCTTTCATTTTGCAGGCATAAATCAAATATTCATTTGCAGTCGAACAGCTGATTGTAGCAAAATGAAAAACATTGCTTTTACATGTGTCGTATTCTTCATTATTAGTATTATTTCCACTGATGCAAGCTTAAAAAGTAAAAAATGCTGCTTTAACCTGTAAGGGTGCTATTAAACACTGGAGTTCTGTGCTCTTAAATTAGTTCATTACTACCATCATCATCATTATGAGTTTTGTTTATAAAAATGGATATGATCATTATGTAATACAATTTTATATTGTTTAAACACAATTTTGTTGTAATAATTGCTTTAAGAAAAAGCACTGTAGCAAAAATTGTTATCCTTAATTAAATTGTAAAATGTATCATTTGATATACTTCAATTGCATAAATGCCCTATGCTAAAAAAAAGTGCACAGTTCTTTCTTTCATGATCACCCTTCAAATTATAAAACGTAAGTGGAATATTTATAGAAAAATTATTGTTTCTTAAATTAAGTTTCTATCAGTGCAGAGTACTATCCTAAAGAATAATGGGGTTAAAATAGCAATGTAGAAGTGGAAAACCAGACAGTTGCCTGCCGCTTTGGTAGATAAGTGCCCTGATCCTGCACAACCCTGTGGTTCTGCCCTCCACTGTTAGGAATGAACAAACATGTACACAACTCATTCTTCCGTACCAAGGCCCCAGATTCTTTTATGAGAGATTGTACTATGCAACCAAAGAAGATGGTGTCATTGAAAAAATATTTCATTTTGTGGTTGAAAAGATTTTCACTCTTCATCCGTAAGCTCTTGGAGAGTAATGGGCCTTGCTACAGCGATGTTGTGTAAGAGCAGACATATTTTTCCATTTTGTCAAATTATAGTAAGTTTCAATCGTTTTGAAATGCATTAAATATGTTGACCCAGTCACAATAAACTCCTTTTTGATATGATTTTGAGTAACTTTGAGTCAAAATTAACACTTTTGAGCTTCACTAAACAGAGTCTTCTTTTTACTTCACTCTCTCACTTCCAGGCAGTTTATCATAATCCTTTTTGAGAATTTAGCACTGGTACTGCAAACAAAATATGCTTCAACTAGATACTAAGTGAATCAGAATTACTGAAACTACACACTTATTAAAAATGGGACATGTTTCAACAGCTACACTTGCTCCCATTCTCAACTTGATGCAGACTGCTGGAACATGGTTTCATCATGTTGGAGATTGCCTTTGGTGTCTTTTTGAGGAAGTTCAACAGTCGGATACATAGGCTTCTTTACCTACCTCTCAATGGAACAGAATTCAACAAAGAAAAGGAGATGATCCACAGAATAGCTGAAAACAATGGTTTCAATAGAAAAACAATAGACAAAAACATCCAAAAGGCAAAAAAATGGAAGACAATACAAGAAACCATCAAACTGTGAACAGAAAAAGAAAACTGCAGGTACACAAAGTTCACATACCGTCCAAAAAGCTACATCAAGTTCCAGAAAATATTCAACAATCACAAAATTATTCTAGCACCTAAAAACCCAGATTCTATCCAAAATCTACCACACTCTGAACTGAAGGACACCATACCAGCAACAGAAAAATCAGGAATATACCAATTCAACTGTAAAGACTGCAGAAAAATGTATGTTGGAAAAACAAAAAGAAAATTTAAAAACAAGGTCTAAAGGACATCTTAGGAATCTAAAGTATAAACAAGTGGAAAAATGGGCAGTAGCAGCACATTTTTTCGCTAGAAAACCACGGAATCAATCCTGAACATACATTGTTAAAAAGCATCTAACATGAAACAAATAACAGTCTGAGAGAATATATTCATTCTGAAAAATAAAGACCAAGTCTTCAACTTTGAGTTGTATATATAAAGCCATTATTTACTTACTGCAGCGAAGTTCTTGTAACAGCAAACACAAAAAAGATTCAAATCTTTCAAAACCAAAGTCTGAGATTAATTACAGGTGCTATCAAAACCACACCAATAGCAGCTATGGAAATACTAACCAACCAATGCCCCATTGAATATGAAATAGAAAAAGCTGCTCTTATTCAACATGAAAAGTTGATCAGACTCCCATTCAATACATGGCACAAGAGAAATTTTACACATACACTAAAGACTCAGGAGAGCTTTCTTTCCAAAATTCAAGACATCAAGAAGAATGTATACCTTCCTAATTCAAAGGAAAACTTCATATCTAAAGTCAATCCGACACAAACATTAGACATCACATATTATTTACATCTGACAGAAGAAGTTAAGAAAAGTGATACTCCAACTAGTGTTCTAAAATTATTGGTATTAGAGACAATCCATACTAGATTTCCAGAACACGAATGGCTCCATATTTATACTGATGGAGCATTCATATCAAACCAAGATGGAGCAGGTGCTGGAGTCACATGTCACCTCTTTTCCTATTACAAATCTTTAAGTTATGGAACTACGAACTTTGATGGAGAAATTGAAGCAATTCGAATGGCCCTACAAAATCTTTTGTACAGAATTTCACATTTTCAGCAAGCAGTTATTCTCTCAGATTCCAGGGCAGCAATTATAGCAATTACTTCTAAGTTGTCACCAAAAAACCAAACAATTATAGAATGTTGGAAAATCCTTACCCATCTAACAGCACTTCAAAAACACCTAGTCTTCCTATGGATACCAGCTCACTGTGGACTGAGTGGTAATGAGAAAGCTGATTTTCTTACAAAAAAGGGTACCGGCAATGTGCAGAAATCTATAGTTAATCTACCATTTTATGCAGCTAAAAGATTAGTCAACTCTGAGTTCAAAAAAATTATTGAAAAATATTACTATGAAAAATCAAAAAATAAAAGATGGGAACTACCAAACATTCAAACAGTAATTCCTGAGTATCCTTGAAAAACAGCAGTTGCAACCTTCAGGTTGATTACAGGACACGATTGTCTGGCAAAACATTTAAACAGAATTGGGATATATTCTTCACCACTCTGTCCTCTATGTGATCTGCAAGAGGAAATGGATCGAGACCACCTTAAAATATGCCCGGCCACTTCTAATGCCCCATCCATCAGTGAAAAATATTGGAGAGCAAGAGGATTAATGACTTCATTGTCAGAAATCCAGCATTAGCTAACAACTACTTTGAGTTGCCCCAAAGTGACAACCTCAACAAAAAATTCCTGGAGAAGACACCAGAGGATGACAGCATTGCAATCCCCAACACAACACCACGTTCCAGCAGTCATCATCAGATTGAGAATGAGAGCAAGTGAGATCTTGGAACATGTCTGACTCTTAATAAGTGATGTAGTGTCAGTAAAGCCAATGCACTTGAGTATCTAGACATTATGCAAAATCTTTTGACAAAGTAGTTTCTAAAATATTCTTTGTTCTTAAAACCCATTTCAGTCAGGCTTTGTATAAATCAAGATATGTCTCTTCAAATGTTGATATGGTGCAGCGAGTGATTGTGGATAAGTATACAATATTTATGAGTTTCAGTGCTAGATAAATAAATACTATTGGAAAAAGTGTCAGCACTTTTTATTTCACAGCCTGCAGATGAACCAGGAGAGCTGCCAAAGCAAGTTGGTAACAAAACCGAGTGTGCATTGTTGGGATTTGTCCAAGCAGTTGGGAAAAACTACCAAACCATTAGAGATGATCAGCCTGAGGAGACCTTTACACGTGTATATACATTCAACTCAGTCAGAAAGTCCATGAGCACAGTTGTACCAAGAGAAGGTGGAGGATATAGGCTCTTCTGCAAAGGTGCTTCAGAAATTCTGTTGAAAAAGTAAGTACTCTGATACCTTATTTGTTGTCAAAAATAAATGTGTATTTCGAGTGGATTAAGGGAGCCACTTAATAGAAAAATAATCCTATTGGATGAACAAGCTTATTTATTTATATTTACACAGCCCAATAAGCCGTACATATGACTACATGATCACTTGGATGAGTTGTGTGTCTGGAGCACCAATGTCCAATCTTGTCTCTTTGGAGACGCTTACATAATAAGGACTATTCCCCACACCACTCCTTCAGTCTGAGGGACAAACAGTCAATACCCAGTGGTGGACACACACACAGACGATTCCATGACAGTTTCTAAGTCATAACTTGAATTTTCTGGGAATGTCCTCGGAAGAACTCGTCATTTTAGATGATTTTTGCATAAATGGTAAACAGTAAGAGACAGACGAAAGCTTACTAAATAAAAAATGTGGATCTCGTTAAAACACAATTTATGCCAAATACTTCATTTTTCTTTTGAGTAAACTATTTTCAAGATATATTTTACTACTTGTTTGAATTTCCCAATTTTTATACTTTTCTCAAATAGGATTATCTTATTAATTTTATATTATTATTATTATTATTATTATTATTATTATTATTATTATTATTATTGTTGTTGTTGTTGTTGTTGTTGTTGTTGTTATTGTTATTATTATTATTATTATTTTATTATCTCTTGGCGTTGCAAAGTGAACGGAATTTCAAAAGCATCACATAGCAACCAGCTTTTAAAACATTTCACTAATGTTTAAAGCCTATTGTATTCCCCTTGCACCTGCAAGAAAATTAGCAATAAGATTATTTCTGAAAGTGCTTATGTCAATTAAAATACTGTATATAGAGAAATAAGCATTTGCAAGAATAGTGTGTATAAGAGTGAGTATAGCTCTACATATATTTGCGAACAGAGTTTCTTGAATTTGAGCTATACTGAAAGTCTGTATAATGTGACGATCATTTGGTGGATCTTCTAAGGCCATGCACTTCGATTTTGTTGCCAAATATGAGTTACTACTTAAACATAAGCGGTACCAAAGAAGTCACTAATGAACAGTTATTTATTGCATAAGATTTGAAAGTGCTTTTTTAAATCAAACACAATGTACATGTCGCCAAACCACCATTGCAACATAATGCACAGCTGGGGGATAAAGATTGGCAAAACCATGTATAGTGGAAGGAGGTAAATCCAACCTACCATCTTTCACAAACATTGGACATCATTGGTCTGGAGAGAGTAATCATAATCTTGTTTTTCATGTGTTTTCTTGTAAGAGGAGGAAAAGTAAGAAACAAGTCTGTTTCTGTCCTGAGGTGAAATCAGAGGTACGTTTGTTGAGCCAAAATATACATATTGATATATCTAAAATTGCCATTTGATGTATTATGTAGTTAAGGTCCTGAGGTTTCATTTGACAGAAACATTTCACCTAATTATGCAATCATAAATATTTAACTTAATTAGGCCTCTTGCAAAAGACAAAAGTTCTTATAGGTAATTTATTTTATCAAAGTTTTCTCTAGAAATTGTGAATGGGTTTCACAGAGAGGATTTTAAAACAAAGAAGGATGAAGGATTTCAGAGGGGGTAAAATAACTTTCAAAGCACCAAAGGAGTGTGGCGGTCACTACAGGTGGGTTGATTCATCAAATTAGTGTATTAGTGTGTGCTTGATAAATGCATTTGTCATCTCACTCTAACTACTGGAGGAAAATGCTTAAATTACAGGGAACAAGAAAAAATGTATAAAAAGAAGAAAACAGTAGTTAAATACATTGCCTATTTTGTGCTATGAAATGCCTTTAGAAGTTTATATTTTAGTATAAAGAACCTAAGTGAGTGACCAGTACCTTAAATTTTCGTTTAAACAGTAAGTTCCTCCGGTAACCCACTCGATAGTAAAATTGCTACCACTTGTAGATGAAGAAATACTGAATGAACTTGAACACAGGGAAACAATTCAGTGCAATAATAATTCAATTGTAGGGCCCTAATGACCTAGCTGTCGACGGGCCCTTAAACAATACTCACTCACTAATTCAATTGTTTGTAGAGATTACAGAAATCTATTAGACATTGTCATTTAGGCATTCTATATACAACAATACATAGAAATACATCAGATACTAACAAATTCATCAATTAAATAAATTCTATTATTACTAAATGTTTGCTGTTCTTTTTTGAGACTTATGATATTATGTAACACTCAATTTTTCATCAGTGGCTTGAGAGCAATGCTCCTGAGTTAATAGTGTACCAAGATTGGCTACTTTAAAGTCCAGATCTGAATCTGCTGGATTAGTAACTATGGGACATCATCGAGAGCTTGACACAACACAGAAATCTGAGACTCTTAACGTGAGATTTGATGCAAACAGTGCAGAATTTGGACATAAATGTTTACATGCTGCTATAGATGATTGGCCATGCTGTTTGACATTTTGAGTAACTCTGTTCTTTGTATTTGCTGTATTATAATTAACAAATGGTATTAAAAAGGTTTTGTATAGTGTCACTCTTTGTTGTGCTAGCCACGTTTATAGTTGTGACAGAGCTTATGATATGATGAGGTAGGTAGTAACAGAAATGAAAGGATGCTGGTATTGCTGTATTGTACCATATGATCCTTTTGCTAGTAGTGCATGTTCTGCAACTGCAAACATTTTAGGTTGGCATAGGTAGCAGGACCTCATGTGTTGTGTAAGCTGGCTGTGGACACTTCATTGAGTGGTGCCCACTGCAGCAGTATGGAGCACCATAAACACTGGCAGGAAAACTGTTGCTCTAATCTTCAGTTGAACATTTAGTAAGGAGACTTCATCTGTCACTGAAGATGTCTAGCACAGTTGTGGATGAAATGTTTGGAAACTTCAATATACCAGTGCTCCTTAGTCCAAAAATAACTTCTGGTTAGAATTTTATTCTGACTCTGGCATGAAAGCCTATGCTTGCTCAGAATAGAACAAATTTATTCGCATAATTATTACACTAAAACATATTACTATGCCAGTTCAGTCAGAAAAATTGTTATGGAAATCAAATTTTGAATAAGGGATTCTATCATACCCAGTTCTTTTTTTAAATTTTAGCTCAAACTAAATGTTGGAAACTTCTCTTTCTTACAAGGTTTATGGCTAAAAATCCATTGCATCTTTATCACACAATTCTTCCTTTACCTGAAAATTTCCTTCTTTCTTTCTTGCTTTATTTCTCATGGAACTTAGCTGTAATAATCAAAACCTTCAAAGTCTATTTTCACAGGTTTCCAAATCCAAGTCTCCACTACTCCAATATCATTCACATTTTACAAATACTTGAATTCATCTCTGCCACTATTTCTGTTAGATGTCCTTCCAGCTGTATCTTGTTTTGTCGGTCATGTCCCCTTTTTTCTAATATCCTGTTTGATGTCATCAATCCATAGTGTTAATCCTCTTACAAAAGCTGTTTTACTTTGCTCCTTGGCTTACTTCATTACACATATTTGTGTGTTTCTAAATTCCCTTTCTTTTTTTTTTTTCTGTAATCCTGGTCAATGTTGATTTTAGAGCCATGTAATTTTGAAGTATTGCTAAGAACTTTCCATTTGGGGTTAACTGTATTAAGTTTTACTATAATAGGTCTAGGGTTTGGCCCCACCTTCCTAAGCTATAGGAGTCAATTATCTCCCGCCTCTTTACTTTCAGATTCAGTTTTTCATTCAGAAGTCTAAAATTCAATTTCTCTTTTGAAGTTCCCTATTGCCGTTTTATTTATTTTTTATTAAGGAAAACTCTTTCATCTATCTTCCTTTCCGTTTGCTTCACATCTACCACATTCTCTGCTAAGCTTTTTAACATCACCATAATTTCCTCCATTCCCAGTTCAGGGTTTAACTCAATTCCTCCAATGATAAGCAGTACAGCAGCAACTATTCCATACCAAAACCAAGAAAGTATTCTATCTGCATCCTAGGTTCCATTCTTCAGTACATTCATACCAATCCCTGCATGGTAACTTAGAGTGAAATATTCTCATAACTTATATGCACATCCCTTTGCGAAACACATCTGCTCTTGACCGCAACTCAAAGGATCATATCATATAAGGAAATAAGTATGAAAAATTGATTGAAATCTATCCACTAAAATATACACTACATGAGTAATAAATCAGGTGAGATACATTTTTTCTTTTTCTTTTTTTAAATTAACGTCCTCCAACGTAATATATCGGACGGTGGGTGAGATACATCCTTTGCATATGAATAAGCCCTAAGTGTTTGCTTTGTGTAAACATGGATTAAAGGAAAAATGGAATTGGTCACTTTAAATCAAAGGATACAGCAGTTTAACTTATTTTAGTAGACAAAACTTTGTATATTGTATAACGATATCAGTAATGCCAAACCAATTCACTGGATAAAAAGACAAACTTGTTGAGGAAGTCTCTGAGTTAGTAGATATTAAACTAAGTAATGATCATTAAGAAAATCGTAATACTTGCCTGTCACCTGGCAACCCCCCCCTCCCCGCCCCAAGTTTTAGCAGCAGTGTTACATAAACTTGATGACGAGGCACTAGTTACGTAGGGAGATTTAAGTATAGATAGAAAGTCAAACAAAAATGATTTTAAACTCCTTCTAGATATTATAAATATGCACAAACTACATACGACAATTGGTCAAACCTATGGGAGTGATAGATACCTCAGCCTCAACAATAGACCAGATTATAACCAATTGTCTACTAGACTGCTTCCAAACAAAAGTAATCCAGTTGCTGATCTGATCACTCTGACAAAAAAAATAGAAAATTATTGAGAATTCCAATACTCCAAAAATATTTTATAGAATCACGAGCTATGAATAAGGCTTATAAATGGGTTGTGTAGCTTTCTAAAAATGCATTATGGATGGAAGTTTACAATGAGGGAAATATCAATTTCAAATGGAAAAACCTTTATTGAGTATGAATATGAGTTCCACGAACGCAAATCCATTCAGAAATATTTTATTCACTGTTTCTAACAAGTTTGCAAGGCTTCTTCATATGAAATAAACAACATAAATGTACAGTTGAAGCTCTTAATTTTAGCACTACCTCTACGTGTAGTTGTGGAGAAGCTTTAGCTAAAACTTGTATGTCGATTAGTGTTTACATTTGCTCTTTTATGTTCCTCAATTTCATAAAACACGTTTTTAACAAGATAGGATTTTATTTCTTTTAATTTTGTTGTTTCATTTTTTATTTCTTTAATTCAGTAAGGCAAATGATTGTATATATCCTTTGCATAGCTGTCAATACATTTAATTTTTAAGGAGTCCCTTAATCTGTTTCTAAAGTAGTTTTCTTTGTTCTAGTGTTATGTTTATGAATATCTGTGTTTTTGTGTTCTTTATGGGTTTTTATAACATATTTAATGCATTCATATATGTATAGACTTGGTAATATAAGTATTTCGAGTTTTTTAAAAGCATTTTTTTAGTCTAAATAAGATGATCCCCATAAGATAATTCTATAAATCAGATGCAAGTATGTGAAGGTATAGTATACTTGAGCTGTGGAACTTCCCTCCATGATTTGTGTAACCTTTTTTAGAACTTATGTACTCCTACTGAGTTTCTTTGATAGTTTTTCTGTATGTCCACTCCATTTTAAATTATTGTCTATGATTAGGCCTAGAAGATTTGTTTTCAATATTTCCCCAATTTACTAATTTCTTATTTCTAAATAGAAGTTGACTTGTACCAATCTGCATCCATTCGGTTTTATTTGCAGTTAATGCCATCCCTAGTTCTGCCAAGTATGTAGTGGCTGTCTTTAGTAATGAATTTGCCTTTTTTTGTACATCTTCCACTGTATTACCAGTTACCACTATTATAGTGTCATCTGTGTGTCCAATGGCTAATTCTCCTGCCTCCTGAATGTTTTTGAACAGACTATTTATGTATAATACAAATAAAAATGGCCCCAATTTTGAGCCTGTGGTACATCATGAATTACATAATTGAAGGTTTGAATTTTAGTTAGATTTCCTTCTATATTATGCACTATTTCTGCATACTGTTCTGTTTGATAAACACAACCTAATCTAATCTAGTGGTATACCCCTAACCCCATAATTTTCTGAGTTTCCCCATTAGTTTCCTGATAGAACTCAGTCAAAAGTTTTTGATAAGTCTAGAAAAATTGCTACCACAACTGTGGTGTAGCCTGACTATCAGACCCAGGTATGTATTCCAATGAATATTGTAAAATATGTTAAAATATGACCTAACCTAAACATAATCAACCTTCGGGGTTTTCATCTTTTATCACTGCCTAAATGAAATGTTCAGTAACACTGTGAGCCTGATTCAAAAGAGAATCTACTTTTGTATGAGAACTTACGCCTGTAAATCAAATAAACCTCTCTTCAACATTTCTGTCAACATTTATATAACAAATGGTGCAGAGTTGTTCGTCAATATTAATGTCAGGAGTTTCATCTAATATTAATTAAATAAGGCATCAGAAATTTCTTTCTTATTTCCATGCTTCATACACTTGTAATTAAGTCATTCTGAATATCGAGTAAAGTTGCACAAAAAACAGTAGAGTTTTCCAAGTGTTCTTTCAGAGAGGCATTACATATTGCTAATTCATTTAAATATTCAATATAATTGTCCCTGTTTGAAGATCCTTCATTCTCAGTGACAATGAAGAACAAGGTCCTGTTGTCCTAGAAAACATAAGCCTGTACAAAAGGAGAAAGTAAATCTCTGTTCACTTCATTGAGAGCTTATACCGATTATTCAATGAAAATTATATTCTTGGAGTTATCCTGAACATTTTTAGTTGTTTTCGCATATTATGTGATTACAAGAGTGATTGTGTTTTATGGTGCCTTATAAATGTTATTTAAATCTTCAAAACAGCTGGAATTTAAAAAACACTTCTTTTGAAAAAAGAAACATTTAATGTGTTACGACACAGCCAGGACTCCACTTTCATGAACTTTGAAGATGAAATGACACATTTTTTAATGTTCATCATAATGTTGAGTGCAGGCTTTGGAGGATCTGCTTTAATTACATATTGCTTTTTAGAGAAATGTTAATGCTCAGGAGCTTCTTACCTTGAGTTTGTCGATCACACAACAGTTTATTTTAATTTTTGTTGCAACAACGGTATGGAAACCAAGGTTCTGTTTACACTCTAGCTCTGATTCATGCTGTGATGTCATGTATGTAACTACCATTCAAACCCTCTTGCGCTTCAGTTATTAGACACCAGTGCAGTACCAAGAAGATTAAAAAGGACTAAACCTGAAGACTTAGTGCAGTGATGTGTGTTATTGCGTGAAAAATGCAATGATGGGCAGAATATATTCATTGGAATAATTACTGCTAAACAGTGACATAATTATGATAGTGAAGCTACTAGATAAGTTTCCACACTTAGTTGTAGTATGAAATCGTAATAGATAAAAGAAAAATGTATGTAACTGCCGGTCTTGCATTCGAATCTCACTTAGGGTAAGTTATCCGGGTAAGGTTTTTTTCCGAGGTTTTGAGGTTTTCCATACCCTGAGAAGACTAATGTCGGGTAACTTAAAGCTCCATGGACCTCGGGTTCATTTGAGCATCATTTCACCCATTTCATTTCATTCATTCGTTCGATATGACACAATGTTGGAGGACGTTAATTCAAAAAAAAAAAAAAAAAAAAAAAAAAAAGCCTTCATCTGCCTTCATCCCAGAATCCACTCAAATCTTAACCTACATTTTGCTGTAATAGTAAGTATCCAAGTGTCCAAATCATGCTGAAATGCCCATAATTTAAGAGTACAAATACAAGAAGGAAAATAAATCACAAATTACTTTTTATTCACAACTACAAATGCAGTAATGTTAGTACAAATCTTAAGGCGAGTTATGGTCTGGACTGTTGCATACCTTGGCTCAGGTGCACAACAGCAGTTTCTTGCAGCTGACATTTACCATTGAATCAAGCTCTGTTTTGGAACATACTGATACAGAGTGGCGTGAATTCAAATCAGTGTTTAGAAAAGTGTGGATTTTAATGATATTAAAACGATTGTGTACACAAAATTATAATGAGCACCAATTTGGCCATCGGTTTGAGGAAAATTGCAGGGTATGTAACACATCTCTCACATCCATTGACGCTACACTCTATACCACAGCCTCTCATTTATCTAGTGCTCTGTTGATTATGTAATTTCCTTTAGTTATTGTGTGTATTGTAGATTAGCTTTTTTCAAAACAAAACTGGTACTCGACACTGTGGTATTTATTACAGTAACTTTGGAGCTGTTCTGGGAAACCTCTTCCATTATTTTTGAGAAAACAGAGCACAGTGATATTGGGTGGTAGTTTACCATCATTTGCTTTGAACCTTTTTCTTTGTATATTGGTCTAACTATTACTCGTTTTAGCTTATTTGAGAAGATTCCTGAATTGAAGCTTTCATTTATTAAATGCAAGAGGAATTTGGCTAGTTCATATTTGCAATATTTCACCAGTTCATTTGAATACAGTAGAATCCCGATATCTCGACTCTTGATAACTCGACATTCTGTGTAACTCGTCAACCTTCTTTATTTTAATGTTTTAAGTTTTATCATTAAACTTTACTGTAATTATTCCTATTATCTACTGTACAGTATGAATAGTATAGGTAAATTTTAATTATTGTATGTGTACAACCTACCACAATCTCCCTCACAATAACAAAAGGGCTGACTACATATTGACCTTCAATATCTGGTCAGAACATATGCAACTAGCAGACCATTGTCATGAAACCAAAAGCTTACTGCTAATGATATGGATACATAGCACAAACACTTGTTAGGAGGGTTTGAAGGTTTATTGCTTTATGCACTACAAAGGTATTTTTAGATGTGGCAATTGCGCAGTGGTTTATGATTGAGTTTATTTTTGTATTTATAAGACCATGTGGGTGTCACGCTATCTTTCCGACTCCACAGAGCACACATAATTCATTACAGTGTCCATTCCCATTATCAGCAGTGTCCTGTCTCTGTTTACTTCCTTGAAAGAAATATTACCCACATCATCAATTTGCATGATGTCACTCGAGGACGTTCAAGCAAGATTGTTCACCTTGTGTAAAAGATACCTCTGTACATAGTAAGGTAAAATTTGAGTTACATATCTCTGGTTACAGTCTAGCTTCCAAGACTTCAAGCTTACTGTTAATGTTGTATTGTGTTTGTGCCAGTAAAAATATTGAACAAGAAGAAAAGGCAGGTTAACATGACAATGGAAATTAAGTTGAATGTGTTAGAGACTGGACATAATTAATTTTAGAATATGCTATACCTTTGTTTCCTATATTGTGCTACAATATGTATTTATATAACTTATACGAGGGTGATTCAAATATAAACGGTAATTTTGTTAAAAATATTTATTGATTAAATATATACACAAGTGACTACATCAACATTTCTCTATATAGCTTCCTTCAAACTGTACAGATTTTTGCCAACGTTTTGGAAGCTTGAACATTCCTTCTTCAAAAAAAGTTTGAGGGCGCATCGCCAACCAATTGTGCACATGCTCATCGACGTCGTCGCCGCTTTCGAAATGTTTCCCTCCAAGCGATTCTTTCATGGGTGCAAACAAAACATAGTCTGGGGGGAACAAGTCTGGACTATAGGGAGGGTGTTCAAGGGTTTCCCAGTGCATGGCCACCATTGTGTCCATTGTCAAATTGGCGGTGTGAGGCGTAGCATTGTTTTGGAGAAGGATGACATCTCTGATGGGCATACGATGTCTTTTGCTTCAGTAGGCAGCTTTTACAGACCTTAACAATTGGCAATAGTAAGCTGCAGTCACTGTACGTCGATCATGAAGAAAATCAACCAACTTCTGATGCGGTTTCTTCAACAGTGGAGTGGCGATCACCTTCAATAAGCTCTCGAACGGCACAGATGTCATCTGAGATTTGACCTTGGGCGTCGAGCATGACTTTTGTTTTCCACAAATTCTCGGCCACCCTTAAATTGTCTGGCCCAAGTAAACACTCGATTCTGTGACAGTGTAGTGTCCCCAAACTGTGCCCTTAAACGAGTTAAAATCTCCGAAGGTTTAACCCCTTCATTGGTTAAAAACTTGATAATAATGCGTTGTGCAACAGACAAAGGAATCTCTTGCTCACTCATGCCTGTACTGACGCCAGAACCTAGCGAAGCAGCTAACAAAGCTAGTTCCCCCTCCCTAACACACCAACCTTCAACCCCCGCACTTCACTGCCCCACTCTGAACTGCTTCCCCCGTGATATGCAACAATTACCGTTTATATTTGAATTACCCTCGTAATACTATGTTATGGGTTGTAATAACAGATTCCTTATTCCGTAAAACTCAACATTTTGTTAACTCGACAGCCTCTCAGTCCACATTAGGTAAAGTTGCTAGGATTCCACTGTACTCATCTAAACCACTAGATTTTTTACAATTTAAAGTGTTGATCTGTTTTACCAACTCATTGGTTGTAATTTCTCTGACTACCATAGTTAAACATTTACTTCATCTGCTGGGTGCATTGTTAGTTTCTGAATTCCCATATTTGTTACTATGTTTATCTAATGTTTATTAGATGCATTACCTACACTTTCTGGGTTTAATATAAGATTATTTTTTATAATGTTTACATTTTCTACCTATTTCTTGTTTTCTTTGTGTTTATGATGTCCCATTACATCCCCGTTTCTTTTTTTTAATTTTACTATCTGAATTTTGGAGAAGCTTATGGTTATGAAGTTTTTTTGCTTCATTCATTACTTTATTCAGGATTTGTTTATAGTTCTCTATGTACTTTTGTGAGTTTTTGTCTAGATTGCAAGATTTTAAATTATTTAGAAACTACATCCTTTTTTTTTTAATTTTTTTTAATTTATACCTTTCGTTTGTTGTTACAAACTATTTCATGCTTGGGGACTGATTTCTCTAAATATGTTGTTATTGCAGTCATAAAGAGTTATTGTATATTTAATCTTTATTTTGATATAGCTTGTCTACTATATTTAAAACCAGTTTTCAGAAACATACCGAAGCATTGAATAAATCAAGATATTTTACTTACAAAATATGAACTAACAGGTGATTAAATCATTATAAATAAATGAAAAATGCTCTAGATAAACAAATATAAAAGCTTAAGAAGGAATACAAATGTTAATTAAATGAATAAAATCCAATCCTGTGGCAAAAGAATATTGGAAAACTCTTACTCTATATCAAAAAGAGTATAGAATATTATTAGTAATGGTCAACTAGGAAGCCAGGGACATAAATTAATTACTTACAAGAATGTCTTATGGTTTACTGGATAAAAAGTTCTGTATGGGTGTTCATCATGCTTGGCATATTGCCATGAAACTCTGTTGGTTAGAGCAGCTGCTTGGTAAGTTGAAGATCTGTATTTGAAATTCCAGCAATAACATTGGATTTATCAGTCTAATTATACCTTTCCAGCTGCAGCCCATACAGCATGTGTGAAAGAATGATTATCATGATATGAATTAAAATGAGACATATTCAAGTCTGTCTGAATTTCATAATATATATTGTATCACATTCTTTTTAAATGTTGGATACATTTGCATTGGCCCAGCACCCCGAGTAAACTGCTGGAAAGTTGTAATCATTGGGTTTAGAGTGTATCTTTTGAGTTAAATATCTAATGTGTGTCTCGTCACGGCTCCAATGCTTGTTTTTCTGTAGAACAATATTTGGATATGGGATTACAGTACACCAAGCTGTACAGAGACGTCTTCTCCTTGTGATCTGAATTCATATAATTTCCATGTCATTTACTGCCTTGCTTGCTAAAAATGGTCAAAATTTTCATTCTGGTGCTGACAAAATTGAGAAATTTGTTCAGGTCTGTATTCTAGCAGATGCAATGAGCATGTTCATACCTATATGGTGGAGGTTATTGTTTCACCATTACAGGATGATACTTAGAAATAGAAATAGCAGTTTTCTAATTTGGAAACACTTCTTCATGTAAAAGAAACTGTTTAGAAACACACTGAGAGATCAGTCATGGAACTAACTGAATTTTCAAACTAATAACATTAACATATTTATGTTGATAACAGTACAGACATGTATTTCTTTTCTTTCTTATGCTTGGAAGGAAGAAAAGAAATCAATTCAAACTTGAAGTTTATGTTATGAATATTAAATTTACAGATGTGCTTTCATATATGGACGGGATGGCCATTTGGAAAAGTTCACACGTGAAATGCAGGAAAGGCTTGTCAACCAAGTTATTGAGCCTATGGCTTCCAATGGACTTCGCACTATTTCTATTGCTTATCGAGATTTTGTTACGGATAAAGCTGAAATCAATCAAGTACATATTGAAGGTGAACCAAATTGGGATGATGAAGAGAATATTAACAATAATTTAACCTGCCTAGGCTTGGTGGGAATTGAAGATCCTGTGCGACCAGAGGTAACAACATTTTATGAAAGATAGTCTTATATTTAGTTTTAAGTATCTTCAGTTGTATTAACACAATCAAATTTAAACTGCCTGGTACTATGAATGAAAAATGTTTCAGATCATAAATAATATTTTTATAAATCACTAAATAACACAGAAATGTGGCAGGTATATAATAATATTGCTTACACATTAGCAGAGTGTAGGACAAGGATTAATTTGGCTGAAGATCTTCAGTTTGAATTCTGGCTGAAGTTTTCAAATGTGATTAACCCTAAGCAACAACGTACATAAAAATACAAATTAATGCCTTGGGATATTACAGACTTAGCAATACTTATTTCTAGTGGAATGCATTTTTATTTAAAATAGCTGAACACATTGTAGAGCTTTATAAAACTGTCTCTCTTTTCTGTGTCTTTCTCTCCTCAAACATTCGATGTCAATGCACTTTTCTTTAATTGAAGCACCCGCATGAACTTAAGTTCATGTTACATTTTGTGAAATTTGAAATATTTATAGAACAAATATCTATGATGTGTCCTGCATGTGTATTTTCAGATAGTTTCAGCATACACAAATGGCCTAAAATTGACTTAAAAAATCGTGGACCAATAGTCTTGTGTTAAATCACTTCCCATTTGAGTGTGGTAACAATCTTAAGAATTGAATATGATATAATGAATGCAATTTAATCAAGGGTTGTTTTAAGGTTTGTGGAACAAATCTATGCTACAGCTTACCCCACAGTCCAATCACGTGTACAGCAATCACCTTTATTGCCACTTTTCTGAAGTGTAACTTTTATTCACACACACAACTCAATTGTTGATGTAGACCAGGAATGAAATTTAAAGTACACAAAAGTACAGTTCCTGTTGATTCACAGCTTTCAACTTGGATAACAAATTGCAAAAGTGCCAGTCTAAAAGAATAAAGCAACGTCCTGTTTGTAATTAATAATTTCTATTTTACTTGCTGCTTACTAAATGGAATACTTGGAGAGAAATCTTAAAAAGATGGCATAAGGGTAATTTAAGAGTCGGTAAAAAATAAGTACTGCTAATATTTATTTATTTTAGAGTTATTTACCTATATTCATGGCTAGTATAAAAGCAGCACAGAATTGGACAGTAATATGCAAAATAGACTTCCATGAGTGATGAAGTTGAAAGGGGGATATAGTGTGAACAAAAATATTACTGTATTTTCCATTGTGCTGACAATGGATATTGGATGACATGAAAGTGTGAATACGGAGGGATTTTCCTGAAGAAGATTGGAACCCATTATTTTCAGATGTTAGACTGACATATTTATATTTGTGTCTAAATTTTTAGGGCTGTTATAACATACAGGCCATCTGTGCTTGTGATTCAATTTGTTGTGCACTAGCAATGCTAATGATAGTCGCAGAGAAGTGTCCACAGTATACAACTTTTAACAAATAAATGAAAGGAAAAGATATAAATGAAGCATAGGACTTTTAAGTGCTATGCAGGAAGAAAAAAGGTTTCACTGTCTCAGCTTTTTGTAATAGAATGGATTCAGACTATTGAAGGAGGATAAGCAGCAGTATATTGTAGCAAGATTCTACTGAGAGGAAAGAAGCCAAGGTACAAATATGGTGCAAGCCAAGTCTAAGTAAACTAGCATATGACAGCTGTCACACTGACTTGAAGGTAAATATACCAATGCTTCAGACAGTGACTCAAGAGCATAAAATAAGACAAGGGGACAATGTAAAAATAAACAATCTGTACTTGTCATTTTGTCATGCAATGTAAGCACATAAATACAATGAAAATTAAAACTGCAAAACAAACTATACAAGTTACAGTAATAGAAGACGCTAAAAGTAAATTTTGTTTGGCTGCAAAAGATTCTTTTGGAGTTGTAACGCATGTAAATTGCTCTTATGTAATTCTGTTTCATTCAGGAATGACCCATAGGAAAAAGCATTGCTATAATACACTATACAAAAACAAACCTGAACTTATCTAGTAACACAACTAGCAATTGACTGTAATGCATGTTAAAAAGGTGTGAGCAAATTTCCTTGTAATTCTTTCAAAGCACTAAACAATAATTAGCAACATATATGCTAAATAAGGAAACAATTTTAGCAGACAGAGAAAGAGGATGTGTTTAACTGGAAAATGCTGGGAAGGTACCTTAACTTATGTTGACGGCTATTTAAACAAAAGGTTATTAGAATAACTTCTCTCAGGCTATCAGCCAGATAAATTCTGGAGTAACTACTAAGCTTTCAAGAGCCTATGTCACTCATCTCTCATCTTTCTTGAAGATGAAAGTGATGTTGGCTCTCATCTTTCCTGAAGATGAAAGTGATGTTAGCTCTCAAAAGCTTTGAAGTCACAGTCTGGGAGAGCATAATGATTTTGAAGTACAAGGGTGGGTTTTCAGCTTTTAAGTGAACTCCAAGGGACAATCTCAGCAAGAGATTCCTTGAAAAGTCACAGTCACAGTGTAACAGTCTCCAGCATAAGGATGCCAAGCTTGAGCAGTCTGCATCAGATTGAGATGGGAGCAACAGCTCTCGAGGCATGTCCTGTTTTACATAAATGTAGGTAATGTAGCACCAGTAAAGCAACTTGCATATGTTATCTTTAAACATCTTACTATATAATATTGTAGATTTCAATTTGCCCTTTATGTCAAAATTGTTAGCATCAACCATTTCCAACTTATTATTTAGTACAAGATCTGAATTTTCAAATATAGTTTTCTCTTGGCCATATGAAGAAAATGGAATTTCAAAGCTTACACAAGGTGACTCACTCTTAAAAGATTTGACTATTGCTTAAAGCCTACTGTATTTCCCATATCCACGTGTATCTACAAGGAAATACGTAATTTCCACAAACGTTTATCTCAACATAGAGCAGATAGAAGAATAAGCTTTTGTAATAACGTTTGCTCAAGTATGGGTAAGAAAAGTCGTATGAATGTAACACATCAAAATTTTATCACATTCTTCAAACTCTTAAGTTAAAAACAGAGTGCAGTGAATAAAATCACTGAAATCAGCACCTTTTATCTATTGAAAATGCAACTTGATCAAATCTCTTATACTCTCTCGTAAGTAGATGATATGGAAATTTGTACTCCAAATTATAGCCAGCCATGGCAAACATTAACTAGTATACTGGCTGTTAAGCTGTTTTAGTTGCAACTTGCAATATCTTATCCTCCTTGTAACCAACTGCAAGCATCCAAGCCATGCTTTCCCTCTTCATTAGTTCCTCAGTCAATCTCGCTAATCTCTCTTTTAAGCTTGTACTTAAAAAAATCTAAATTGGCTCCAGGAAAGTTTAATAAATTTGATCTCTTGTTCTGTGATGATCAGAACAAGCTTACTGAATATTATGCAGAACTTTTGAATTTTGTTTTAAAAAAACTTGAAATTCAAAGTAAAATTATTGAAAAAGAGTTAAAAGTATGCAGGGTATTTACACACTGTAATTATCTCTCCTAGCTTCATAATTATATATATAACACATGCCATGTATTGAAGCGTGTAATTATCAAATTTCTGGTGGTGTATAATACTTGGGAGCTTTAGTATCATTTCTTGTGTAGCAATAAAAAAAGATGTTAACCTACAGGGGCCATTATCACTTTGATGTTGCAGATTGAGCTGGAATTTTCTTTTAGTGAAAGTAGATAATAAATAAAAATACCCATTTAATTTAAACGGTGAGTTAATTAATAACACTGAACAACACTTACAACATATTTTTCCAGGACGCGTTTCATTTCCTCCATTATCAACCGGACAATAACTGGGTTTCCATGGTGCTTGATGGTGCAGATGGTGATGCTTCTTCTGGTGTTTCTTCTGGTGGCGGTTCAATGAACTTACTGAAAATGTCCCTCTGAGGAATGTCGAAATTAAATACTCGGTTTCTATTTTTTAAAATAAAGATTTGTTCCCATGTGGACAGTTCTTGTTTTCCGGTTATGTGTTTAAGAAGTTTCGGTTCTAGCTTTATGTCATGATTTTTTGTCCAAAAGTGAAATGCAACCGCTGATTTTTCTAATTGTTTACTCTTAATGTTTCTAACGTGTTCCTTAGATCTAGTTTCTAAATTTCTTTAGGTTTTTCCTATGTATATTTCATTACAATCACTGCATTCAATTTGGTATATGCCATGGCAGTAAACCATTACTCCATAAAAAACCTACTACTTTCAAACATCAAAGATGCTATTCCACCTAACAAAAAATATGGCATATACCAAATTGAATGCAGTGATTGTAATGAAATATACATAGGAAAAACCAAAACAAATTTAGAAATTAGATCCAAGGAACACGTTAGAAACATTAAGAGTAAACAATTAGAAAAATCAGCGGTTGCATTTCACTTTTGGACAAAAAATCATGACATAAAGCTAGAACCGAAACTTCTTAAACACATAACCGGAAAACAAGAACTGTCCACATGGGAACAAATCTTTATTTTAAAAAATAGAAACCGAGTATTTAATTTCGACATTCCTCAGAGAGACATTTTCAGTAAGTTCATTGAACCGCCACCAGAAGAAGCATCACCATCGGCACCATCAAGCACCATGGAAACCCAGTTATTGTCCGGTTGATAATGGAGGAAAGTTGCCTTCGAAACGTGTCCCAGAAAAATATGTTGTGAGTGTTGTTCAGTGTTATTAATTAACTCACCGTTTAAATTAAATTAATTACAGCAACACTGTTTTCAAACTTCTATGAAAGGAAGATAGATAAAAAATACCCATGTTTGGCTTTTTTGCCCAGAGACCCAACTTTGACAAGAAAAACGGTATTTACAAATCAGAATGATTCAACAGTAATATTTAAATCCTTGCACATACAGGCAATTAAAAAGTATTAAACAGAGAACTTACAAAAATTTGCAATTATTATCACTTCAGTATATTTTTTTCTTTTGTCTGCCTTTCTTTATTTCTTTCTTGGAGGCATCCATCATTGGAAAAAAAATTAAACACAACTCATTTGATTTTTTGGTTTGCTACACACAGTGTTGATTGTAAATTATCTTAAGTGTGGTCTTGCTCACAGGTGCTTGTAACTTTATTATACATTCCAGACAGCTGATTGCTGGGTGAAATTCAGACCTAAGTCAGCCGGTACAACTTAAAACTTTATAACTTTTTCCCAGCAAATTGGGAGCCTATGGAAGGGGGGTGGGATTAGTATTTTTGTGTTTGATGTATTTTACCATAAAATATTGTAGCTTTTATGGGTGAGTCACACATCACATCCAGAAAGGAGGACCATGGAGGGGTACTGTCACATAATGTAGCTGTTGCTTAATCTACAACACCCGTGTGACAATGGCTCCTTGTTAGTCATTGCCACTGCCAATTGGTTTGTTCAACAACAATATATTGTCTGAGAGATGGAAAACATATTATTCATGTATCCATAATCAAATATTTCCATTTCCAAAATGGAATGAATGTTGTGACAAATTCTGAATGTGGATGCTTTTAAATAAAAATGGCTTCAACAAGCAATACCATAAGATTTGTACCTTTTGCTCATTCCGTTACTACTAATATGCTGTGAGTGTATATGACTAACAGCAGGAAAAATCATAATGTTTTATATGCTGAGAAGTTATAAAATATATGGAAACATACAAACATAAAATTGCTAATGCCTACACTAAGAGACTGCTGCTCAGTAATATTTCTCATTGCTTAGTTTTATGATCTAGAAACAAAATGTACTTGAAATATTTTTAAAATTGTTGCAGGTACCTGATGCAATTAGAAAATGCCAGAGAGCTGGAATCACAGTTCGCATGGTTACAGGAGACAACATAAACACTGCCAGATCCATTGCAATTAAATGTGGGATCATAAAACCAGGAGATGATTTTCTGATCTTAGAAGGAAAGGAGTTCAATCGAAGAATACGAGACAGCAATGGGGAAGTAAGACATACAATTACCTCTTTGCAAACAAGTTATTTACTGCATTAAGCTGCATTTGCATTTGATAACTTAGAGTTATACTAGAGAACAACTCTCAGCATCTTGATTCAGCAGATAGATAACTGCATAGATAACTTCGCCCTTGAAGTTGAAATTAATAAGTTGTATACTTAAGGCTGAAGCAGAAAGTTTATTAAAATATTGAATAAGTGGCAAACGAAATCATTGAATCTTATTTCTATAAATATTGGGATTTTATGGCAACTTAATTAAACAATTTGAACAGCATTATCTAGTTATTAAATGAAGATAGTAATGCACTAAGCTTCAGCGGAGTCAAGAGTCTTTCTCTATGTCTTTCTCTGCATGATTTTAAAAACTCCACTGTGGGGTTGGAAAAGTGTGGTAGCACAGTAGCTGCAAAACTGCTGGGAGGCTAATGCCCGTCAGGAAGTTTATTAGCAGGGTAGGGTATGGCCATCCAGGCAAGTGGAGCAAATCATAGGCATGAAGAGTTGGGGAAATAAAATGCAGCTCATTTTGGGATTGCCATGACTTATGAACATTTTGAGGACTAGACTGGCTCAGATTGATCTGATAACGAATCTCTAGGATTAATATGATTAACATTTTAATTAAATGCATTTAGCCACCAGGCAGGCTGCACTGGGCTTCTGCACTGTATTCAGCCCTAAATGTCACTGTTTAGCTTCATAGAATATTGGTGGCAAAATGTTTTTTTAAATTAATAGTAAATAAAATATTTCAGAACTGGTATTTTTGCTCAGATTTGCAATATTGATTAAAGTTTGTGATTGTGTGACCTTGGTTGTGATTAAATAATAGTTTTTATTCATTACTGTTTCTCTTTTTTTCATCATCCTCATAATAGGATAACAACAATACTGATCACTATTTGTTGAGGTACTTCTGGCTTGTGACAGTGGGCATAACATAGTTCCAGAAGAGCACACTTAAGTACTTGAAATGGTGAGAAGTACATTGTTGTGAGGACTGAAAGAGACTCATAAACTACAGTATGTAAATGCAAGAATAACCAGTTATCTAATGCAATACAACCCTGCTCGCAATTGGATGAAAATATAATAAGCAGCCGTCATCAGCATGCTATAAACTTACTTTTAAAAAGCATATGTTGAATTTCTGCAAAAAACAAACTTCTAAAGCCAGTAAAATACTAGAAGATTTTTCATGAATACAATGGTAATAGATTCTTCAAGTGCACATTGGCACACAGGTCTGATAATTGCAGTGGATTCAGCTAGAAAATTATAAATGAGTCACATAAAAGTATTGAGTACTTCATAGCTTTCCATGGATTCATCTAAAGTGTAAAAGTGTTGTATTCAGTAAATGAAAAGCTATGTAAAATAGTTATTTCCAGAACTTCATTGAGATTAAGGATGAACTTGCAGAATAGTAATAAATTAAAGTGTATCGTGATGTCCTTGGGTAACAAAACAACAAAACAGCATCTTTCCAGCAACTCTATAAAGTTAAGTGACTGGTTTATGCACCCACATTATAGATAAATAAATAAATAGCCAATATATCCCTTAAGTGCAGAGGCCTCTTGCTAGCGCAAGGAATTGGGACCTCATTAGGATAGCAAAACAAATGATACACAACAAAAAGTTTTTGCCTGATGCTACTTCATTGATTTATCTGTGCTAGCTATAAACGAAAATAAGATGGCTAAACAATACAATAAGATACACCTTCAAGTGTATTATTTGAGCTGAATAAGTACATACATGTGCTTTATTGATTGAAGAAGCAGTTAAAAATAATAAATTATCAAAGCATGCAGAAAACATTAGTTGATTGAAGAGAAAGTTGGAAATAATACATTATGCGAGCACATGGAAATGGATAATAGATTGAACAGGAAGTTAAAAAATAATACATTATCAAAGTATGCAGAAGGCGTTAGTTGATTGAAGAGAAAGTTAAAAATAATACATTATCTGAGCACATAGAAATGGATAATTGATTGAAGAGGAAGTTAAAAATAATACATTATCTGAGCACATAGAAATAGATAATTGATTGAAGAGAAAGTTAAAAATATACATTATCAAACAATGCAGAAAAGATTAATCAGTTGAAGGGAAAGTCGAAAATAATACAGTAACTGTGCACATGAAAATGGAAAATTGATTGAAGAGGAAGTTAAAAAGATTATCAACGTTTGCAAAAATTGACTGAAGAGAAGGTTAAAAGTAATACATTATCTCAGCACATGGAAAGGGATAATTGACTGAAGAGAAAGTTTAAGGTAATGCGTTACCTGAACGTGCAGAAAAGGATAATCACATCAGAAAAAGTACTGTCTATTCCTTGGTAATACACCATGTAATCAAGTATACTTAAAATGCCATTCTCATCTTAATGACAAGAAACATAATTGAAACAAAAATGTTCAAGTGCTGTCAGGAGAGTAGTTTATTAGTGAATCAAGGACTTGAATGCATTTTTGAATTTGGCCATGTGAAGACACGTGTGTAATAAGTGGTCTTAATAAATATAAAAGTGGAGACAATTGATGCTCTTTTTTTTTCTTTTTTTGGCTAGTATTGGTAAATTCCAGCACAATTCAAAATTCCATACCATAAAATGAAATAAAACATTATTTTTGCAAGGAACACTACTTCTGCTAATCACAGAAATTGATTTTCAAAAGTTGCACTATCCTATGTGTTATGCATAATTAAAATTGTATTAAAATGACAACATAGTAACATATATATGCTTCTCACTTATTAAAATGTGTATTCAATGCATTTGATTGAGTAACAAAAACTATTCGTGTATTTAGCGTTGGAGATTTAATCTAAGCCAGAATGGAACAAATGCTTAGCTAAATAATGTAAATTTGCAATGTACTCACCTGAAGATGTTTAAATGAGACATATTTACAAATTTACAAATTATCTCTAGAAGCATGGAAATTAGGAAAGTAGTTATGACAGTTAATAATCAAGTATTGACCTACCAAAATCAAGAATTGTGAAAATGAAGTGGCTTTTATACTCTTGTATTATATTCCAAATATATGAAGATTATAGTGTAATAAGAGCACAGTGAAGTGTTGGGCATTGCAGCAAATGGATCCATGATTCACCAAGAATATAAACATCATGTAATTCATGCAATTAAATAATTAATGAAGAATGTGCTATCTGAAGTGAAATAGTGATATTAAAAGTAATAAACATGTAATTTATACGCAAAATGCTTTCAAGTGCTGGTTTATAAAGTTGAGTTTTATATACTGACGTTCATACTTTTATGTGCAGTGACATTGAGGAACACTACAGTACAGTACATTTGTGTAGCAGTTTTCATTTCCGTGTTAATAAGTATGCAATGTTCTGAGCTATAATGCAGCATAAGTAACATGAGAAAATCTTGTGGATTTAAGCACAAATATGCAATTAAGTTTCCAAGTAAAATATGTGACCATTGCTCTCATGGGATCCACACACTGAAATAAACAATAAAAATAGCTCTTGACTTTCTGAGAAAATAATTTATTACAATACTGTTCTGCATATATTAAAATGCATAGTAGTTTTCATACTGTTTATATTCTAACATGAAGATTATTGCTTAAAGAAGAACAAAAGCAATGATATGTGTTTTATTCAAGAAAAATAAAAAAA
The DNA here is from genome assembly GCA_030765045.1 of Tenodera sinensis. Classification (NCBI taxonomy): domain Eukaryota; kingdom Metazoa; phylum Arthropoda; class Insecta; order Mantodea; family Mantidae; genus Tenodera; species Tenodera sinensis. Next base: position 59,058,460 of record CM060964.1, read on the forward strand.
TAAAAAAGGAAGCCATTAATGTATATGCATATGAGCTTTCTAGAAAGTCTCAAGTTTGACTTGGCAAAGAAATATTATGTGAGCAAATATTGTAAACTGCTGCAGATAAATACACAAATGAAAATTTTAAGATATGTAATATCTTCAGTTAAGTTGTTTTAAGGTTTTTCAGTATTTATGAGACCGTGTTTTATCATCTGATTACTATAGACAAAGGTGCCAAATAGACATTGACTCAAAGCTGAGATGGTTATTGATTACATACTTGTGGAACCATGTAAATAAATGGCATAATGTCAGTTTTAATATTTGCCAAATGTGGTAATTATTAACATGTCACTAAAAATACAGAAAATACTGGACCAGTTAAAGAACACGTATCAGTCAAATAAAAATAAAAGCTTTCAACGAAATCCAAGCTTGAGAACAATACTTATGAATGCTAGCTATGAGCATACTGAAAAGAAGTGTACGAGGATTACAGTTGCAAAACTGCAGTGCAGATAGCCTGAGCTTAATCAGCTATATTGATCCAAGTACTCACATTTCATGAAACATATTCTAGAAACACATAATATTCTGCATTTTTCGATGGTTAGGAGGAAGAAAACAATGTTTAGTACAACAGCTATTGTTCTGCATGATAATAAGTTATCTATAAGGAAAGCAAATTTTGTTTATGAGGATAATTGAAACACAAGGCCACTTGGAAATAGCTACTACAAAGCAAATACAGTAAACAAATCAGGAACAACAAATGGTGAGTATAGCTTCACCCATGGTAAGGGTATGTGTTTGAGTATACCTATTATTAAATTTATACTTTGGTTACCAATGAAGTTTAAATATCCAGTCTTAGTTCTGCCTTATTGTCACAAATATATTAGTCTAAACTGTATAAATGTGCTGCACTTGCCTGAAGGATGGGAAGGGATTAGCTCAATCTTTTCAGGGCTGTACTGAACTGTAATATTAACAAGAAATACTGTGCTACTAAATTTTCACTTTTTCCACCTCATTGTATTTCAGTGCCTGTTGAAAAAATCTACCAGGTCATTACAAATGTCATGACAAATAAGAAAATTAATTATGTTTTCTCGAATAATGTTAAGACAGTGCTTCAAAATGTCATTTACTTTGCCTGCAAACTGAGGAGTGCTTTGAAAGTAGTGGTTAATGTGTAAGCTAATGCTGCTTAGCCTCTGCATTATATTTAAATAATACAAAGGCAGTTTTGGGATCTTCTCAAAAAGTGTTCTATCTCTACAGCAAATTATGCTGAGCATATAGAGGCCTTTTGGATGAATAGCTCCCCATTAATTAAATAGAATATTCTGACAAAGTCAAACGGCAGCACAGTATTTTTTGAGATGATCCCTGACTGTTCTTTCATGATAAAGAAGACTTGAATGCACAGAAGCTTGTATAACAAAATATTCTTTATAAATGTTACTGTGTTGAAGTGTCCTGGCATTAGGTACAGCTTCTGTGCATCATGTGCTTACAATGTGCTGCAAATTTGTACATCTGTAGAGATATAATACAGAAAGTCCAAGTCACTTTTGCCAGTGATATTATTCACATTTTAATGTAAATAAGGAATACTTTATTTTCAGTTAGTGACTACATGCTTTTACTAATTATTGCCGCCAACAGTAATTCCGTACTGACAGTTATAGATATTTAATTTATTGTCATCAGTGGTGATTCCACGCCATGACAATAGTTCTAAGATTTTTATTTTTGTACAAACTTTTATAGTTAAAGTCCATGAGAATTCTTACTGTCAGAGATTGAAAACAGAAAACCTGTAATATAATTACGTAATCAAATCAGTTTTTATTTAGCACAAATTAATATGGTTATCCACAACATACTATAACTCATCTTTTACAGGTTTTGACAACAGAATAATAAATTAATATTGTTTGATCACAAAGTTTCAACATGCGGCCCCTCCTGGGAAAAGTCTGCTGACGCCCATGTACAGGACCACTTTTGTCTGTACTGTTTCCTTGAAGTGCTGAATTAATGTTCACTTTGAATGAAGTTATGGAAAAAGCAATTAAGCACCATCTTTACACATTTGAACTCTCAAACAGAATACCAAATATTTGCAGTATAATTTAATAGTAAATATTTTGATTCACATGTAGTTCTGAAGAAGGTTAGAAAATGTCTTGGAACAGCATAGTTATATTTAATGAAATTCCGATGCAAAGCTTCATTTTTCATGCTTCTCTAAAAGTTACTTTTGTAAAGCATTGTTTTTGGAGTTAGTTGCTTCTTGTAAAGCTACATTCAGTTAATACCATGTGCCATTTTCCTTCGGATCTAGTAACACATTTGTCATCTTTTGGTCAGCAGCACATCTTCAAAGATTCAAAACAATACTGTCATGAGCAAAATCTATTAAGTGATCTCATTTAAGTTAGTAGTTAGGAGATATGGATGAGTCTGAAACAAGTCAATTGCACCTGTATGCATATTCACTTGAAACAACTGAAGAAAGCCGGTGCCATACAGCAACTTGACTCTCATGCTTGGTGGTACATACAAAGAGTTTAGAGTTACACTAGACTGACTATGCAGGAGCCTTGGTGTGTGCAATGGCTTGTGCATCACTGTCTGAGTTATGTATAAACAGCTGGCAAGTCATGGTCAACATATGAGGTTTAGTAAGAATGTAATGTCATATTTAATACCTTTAATTTTAAACAAAATTAAATCCAAATTATATAGCATAATTGCTGAACATTTAGGCTTAATTTATCATCTTTCAATTCAATCTCCATCTTTTTCTACTGTTTTGCTCCACATAGAAATAAGGGCATATGTTCCAGAGCAGTAGAAAACATGGTCCTTCTCTCCTAGGTCAATGCTGTATGGTGGATGAGGCAATACTTACCATCCAATTTGCATAACCTGTTGAGTGGTGTGAAGACTGGTGTGTAGTCTTGCATTGTCATGCAAAAGAACATTGCCATATCTTTTGATAAGCAAACTCGTTAAAGGCATGTTTTAAGTTTATGGAGGGTGCTGATGTACTGGAAAGAATTTACTCTGCACCACTGAGTCAAAAGTTCAGCCAGAATGACACCTTGCTCATCCCAAAACACTGTTACCATGACTTTCCTTGCCAGTCACAGTTTTGAATTTTTTGTTCTCACTGAGGAAGTGTGGTGCCATTCCATGGACTACCTTTGTAATTCAGGTTCAAAAAAATGAACCCAAGTCTCATTTTCAGTCATGATTTTCACCAAGAGCGCCTCTCCCTCCACAGTGAAGTGCTGCAAGAGATTGGAGACTATTTATTTTATTCTCTCTTTATTGCAGTTGGCGAACATTCCTGGTACCCATCATGCACAAGCCTTTTGAGTTCCCCTGTTATTCAATTACACTGTCTTTACCAGTGGAGAGCATGAGATGCAATTCTTCTATTGTTACCTGGTGGTCTTCACAAATGATCTCGTCAACTTGCTTAATGTAGCATGGCATCACTGCAATTGCTGGTCAGCCACTCCTCTTTTTGCCAACCAATAATGTTTGCTTTTTTAGCTTCTCTACGGTGATAAACCCATCATTTAACAGTGTTGACATTTACTGTTGTGTCCGTATAAACAATTTTTAACATTTCGTGAATGCAAATGGGTGTTTTGCCATCTGCATTCAAGAAGAGCTCTGCCTTATACATATGTCAGGTGAGTGTGGGAGGGAGCCTGTCGACAACTAGGTAATTTTGTCCCACATATATCGATGTCAGACATTTTATAACAGGCTGGAGTGCTGCTATCTGTTGACTTGAGTAGCTGTGATTGCAGTGGATTGAAAAAGGTAGTTTGAGAAATTTTCCAAATTTGAATTTCTTGTATACCCAGTTTATTGAAGGATAAAAAAATTGGAGGCATTACATTGACTAACCCTCGTAACTGAAATTCACACAAAAGCTACATAAACTTACATGGTTGCTTTGCCTTTATTACAGTGGGATTGAAAATAACCTCTTGATGTGAAAACAGGTTTTATCATGCTTTTTTTCCACCTTCCTTCAGCCACTGGTTTTCTGTTTAAAAAGAAAAACATTTTATGCTATGTTTTATGCATAATAATTGCTGCCCTACTAGAAATTTTAACATCTGTAAGATTACAATGAACTTTTGCACAAGAAAGTGTTGCTTGAGAGTATTTCATTTGTAACTGTATAAAGAATATGCTGTTAATTATTTGAGAGTATCGGTTGGCCTTAAAGCAACAAATGAAATTAATAATATTGAGTTCATTGCAACAGATATGTAGGACAGTTAAAAAGTCATTAAAAAGAGAAGTACAAAGAAAAAGCTGTTTTAATTGTACAAATTATTAGCACAACCAATGCTCTAATATGGGTCAGAATATTAGAATAGTGAAAAGAGCTCTGAAAACAAGAATAGAGGTATGTGATACAAGATTTTTAAGATATTTACTAAATTATATCCTATTGGATAAAAACAAAAATCAAGAAATTTGAAATTAATAGAAATTATTTAGTATAATGAACAACATTGAAGAATATTGAACAAATTGGTACGAATGTGCACTAGGAATGGAGAAACAACATATACCTCTGAATATTTTAGAACAAAAAATAAAAGACAAAGGAATTAGTGGCCAACCTAATAAAAGATGAATCAACCAGTTACTTAACTTAAATGGAGTTGGAACAGACTAATATAGTCAAACCTGTGAAGCATGATGATGATGACGACAAAAGTTAGACTCAATCATAATGAATAACCCATCACCAACATACAACATAATTTTGAGTAGCAAACTTCTTTCCTATGCAGCTGTCAGATAAACACACCGGCTGAGCTTGAGAATAAATCTATCTGTACATAGGTCACCTAGTCCAAGCTGCTGTGCATTTTGTCTAGTCCTAACTCTACACTCACTGTAGTACCACCATTTCTAAATACCTTGATGTGTGATAGTAAATAGTATTAGCACTTTTTAAATGTGCGACTGTTGTGTATTGTATGTGTCACCATCTGGAACAGCTAGTAGCAACTACTTTGGTGACAATGTTACACTAAGAAGCTTTATGTACCATCAGCCTCATGTCTGGAGACATCTGACAACCAGACAAAAAGCTCCACCAGAAGAAGATTGTAGCTTTTAGCATAAAAAAGGGTTAAGTTCAAACAGAATCAATGCAGATTATTACCAGAGAAAGTCAAAATCATGCTCCCTAGACTTACATACCACTTGACAAATTTTAAAGGCTTGAAATGAATTGAAAAACTAAGCAAGACTGTCAGCCTGTACAACTTTTCTTAGTGACTTGCAGTTCTGTAAAGATGTTTTTAACATGGTAAAGGAATGCCCTTTTACTGTGCTTTTAAAAGTACACCCTAAGCTTGAAAGAGTTAAACAACCTTCTTAGATTTGCAGAATGCATATGAGGGTTAAAATAACAAAGTAAAATATATTAGGAAAAACTATTTGCTTTGGTGTCCCTTAGTAGCTCTGTTGAGTATGTTGATTTAATTTCTATATATATTGTATACAGCAAATTTGTGATAGGAATCTGGACAGAAATTATGTGAGATTTTCATCCACTTGAGTAACCTGGAATTCATATTGACTAATTAAACTTTTCTGTTTCTGCATGAAGATATATTATGCTATTTTGCTATATCTTGATCAAGTTTATTTTAGGAATGTTTTGCAAAATGTCAAATATAGTAAAATTACTGGGGAAAGCATATCATTTATAACAAGATTATTTAAACAATTGTCCTTTTTTTAAAAATAAGTATATGGTAAGTTAAATATTAGAAATTCCCACCAGTTGCAGTACATGTAATGAGTGTGTCCTATATAACACTTGGAGCAGCTATACCAAAGTGCACCTAAACATGTTAGTATTAAATTGGTTACTCACTGCCAAATTCACTACCACAGTCCAGGCTCAGATAATTATTTATTTTCTTCTAAGAATGGGATAAATCAACGTCTATGCTTCTGCAAGTTCTTCTAGGCTGTTAGTTTACCCAGAGAAGGCTTGTTCATGATGTAAATTTAGGCCTGTTGTTATCAACGTGCATTTAGTCTGTTACTGAATTGGTTCATTTGTCATACTGTAAACCAGCACTTTTAATTCTTAAAACTTAGAGCCATAAGAACAATTTTCTGAGTTATGTAATTTTGTTCTGGAAATGGTTTTTAAAACTTCTGTTTGTTTACAGTTTTAATGCTTCAAAATATGCTTAAGCGTATAACAATTTGTAAGCTAAACTTTTTAATGTAGTGAGGGTTTAGGTTAACATGCACAAAATTTTCAGGACTGATTTTTGGCCAACTGAAGCTCATAGAACTGAGGCCACTTTCCATTATTTTGATAATGGTTGAGATGTTAATGGTGTTTAGGTGTCCATGAGTCAAAATATACTGAAACCCACATAAGAATTAAGTCTAATTGTATGACCAGGTCTTTTGAATGTATTAAGCAAATGAAGTAAATTATTCCAAAGTTTTTCCTTCCTAGTGGGAAGGTTTAGTGTATCATACATGCTTGCCTTTGTCAGTGAATAAACCTATTTGTGTTTTGCTACAGCTGGCAGAAGAGCTACTGTTGGAAAAAATGCAAATGCTAACATTTCACTTGTATAAGTATCCTTAACTACATAATTTGAGAAATACATTTATGTAAATGTATCAAAAACTTTTCAAAGCACACCTGCACTTGCAACAGTAAAGTTAACTGCCTATGTGTGCTTTACTTCATGAATTAAAGCTTTTAAATTTATTTTACATGTTGTTCACCGTCAAAATTATCTCAACTTGCACAAATGTTATGAATCCTCCAGTACTTAATAACTTGTCCACAAAAATAATGACAAAAAATTAAACTATTAAGATTTTGTGACAAAATGAATCTAAGATGAGTGCAAAGAAATGTAGTAGAGACATTACAGAATGCATAGTGTTTTAAAAACCTAAGGGTTTAACTTAAAGTTGCAGGTTTGTGGATAAAGAAAAGTTTGAATTAAAGCTTCCTCATTAGAAGAGTTGTGGAGAAACAGTGGCATTAAACATTTTTAATGTAATGAAAATTAACAAAGTCTTCTGTTTTTCTTTTTCGTTTTTTTACGGAAATTTCCATATTTTTTTTCTCTTATGATATTGTGATTCTGTGAATGAAATTGTGAGCATGGATTAACTCCAAGCTTTTCAGACTACTTCTAAAACTAGACACTCTAATAGTTAAATTATTTTCTAAACTGTAGACATAAAGAAGACAATAGCATGTCGCATGATAAGATCTGAAAATTGTGAAGTATTACTGTGCAATTTCTGTTTTTATTTTATTTTAGTTCATAAGAATTAGAGTTTACCTAATTTAAAAGTATTTCAGACAAAATTTGTTTCTTTCATCATATATTGTTAAAATTTAATACAAAGTGTGTTTTTCCATAAAAATAACCTTTGTCTAATAATAACTTTGATAATTATTGTTTTTCCTCCTGCGAAAGAGATTGCTTATTTTCAAAATTAAAAAGAAGTTTAATGTAATACTAAAGGGGTACAGATTTTGTGTACAATTTGATATAATCATAGCTTTTACCATTAGAAAGACATTTAGATTTGTCAATCTTTGAACTATCTTTTACATTGAAGAGGCAAATACTATAAATTAAAGTACTCCAATTGCATCTCACCACCATTAATTTCGTTCATTATCTCAAACATCTGCCCTTGATGTTACATTTATATGCATTTAGTAAGTAGTTTTAGGTATGTTACTTAAATGAGCAATATAACTTCAGTTTCAGACCAGATAGTTGCTTTATGTACATAGTTCATTATATTTTCATCGTTAAATTTGGATTTAGAATGGTAGGACATATTCCATTTGTTTTATGTTATTCACTCAGTTAAAATTGGAAATAATGCTTGTGTATTTTCAGATATTGCATGTAAATATGCATATTTTTTCTGTTAAGATTAAAGTATTTTACTGATAAATGTCAGGCAGCTTCTTTTAGTACTGTGAGTTCAAAGTGTCATTTATTTTTTCTCATAGAAGCACATATTTAACTCTTTTTACTTAGGTTTATAGAGAGATTGGATCGATGGATCATCTTTTCATAACATATTCTTTGCATGGTAGGTTCAGCAGCACTTACTGGATAAGGTTTGGCCAAAACTAAGAGTGTTAGCCAGATCATCACCAACAGACAAATACACCTTGGTGAAGGGTATCATAGACAGTAAAGTAAGTGAGAGCCGTGAAGTTGTAGCTGTCACAGGAGATGGCACAAATGATGGACCTGCCTTAAAGAAAGCTGATGTTGGATTTGCAATGGTAAGGTTTGCTTTGTATATCAACTTCATTACAGTGATTTTAGCTTAGTCTCCTTTAAAGTCAGACCAATGATAATGGTACAAGTTATTATATGTGTATATGCGTTATCAAATGTGTATCCTGTAATTCACATCAGAATTGAAATATTATCTTTAATATTATGATCTCTGTTATGTAACTATCACAGGCATTTTAGATAAAGCTGCCTCTTATTGGTAGCAGCCTACCACTTCTTTAGTTTTATAGTTTTCTTTTTGACTGATTTTTGTATATTGAATCCAAGTGATAGGTTGTTTGCTCATTGGGAAGCTTTGGGGGTCAGTAGCAATGTAACTGTTGTATAAGTTATTTTAGCACTTAAGCAAGAAGTGTTGTTTACTGTGAGCAGCATCATTATAGCTTACTTTAGAATGGGTAAAAAATGTCTGATAGTTTTTTTTCTCTCCACTGAAAACCGGCTCCAAGGAACATCTTCCCCATGGTCAGTTTTGCAGTTAACTGGTGTTCCTATGGCTGGTTTGGTCTTACTTGGCATTGTGTTGCTGTCTATTCCTCTGGTAAATCAGATGATGTCATCAACAATGAGAATTTAAAAATTCATAAGGTTTTCTTGATTCTTGGTGAAAAGGATACTCTCCCAGGTTCTTAGTTTAGCTTCTTGACATGTTGCACTAATTTTATTTCCTGTGTTATGTTTTGATTTAAGGATCAGAAGTGATGTGCTACTGGTCCATATACTTGAATTTAATATTCCTCAAATGTTCTTCTATCCTGCTCTCCAAACTTCTTTGTTTTTTTCCGCTGTATATTTTCACAAAGTCTTGGCAATCCATTTGATAGATACCCAATTACTTGATTTTTGGTAATCAAATTTGCTATAAAACTGGGCAACAGTGAGATGGAGTTCAATGCAGATGGCCCCCCCCCCCCTCCCCCTCCCAACTGTTTTTGTCCTTTAAACTACTTTTTTCACCAAGCGTGAAGTTACCTCTCTAAATACATAAATGATCTGTAAAGCAGGCAGGACAGACAGATCTAAGGTACTTGGTCTGCTTAGGACATTACATAAACTAAAAGAAAAGGGAGTCAGTTGGTTCATCAAGTATATTTACAGCTGTAACCTGGTGACGCCTTCAATAGCCTGATAATATATAGCAGAAGGCTAACAGTGCTGCTTGCTTTTATCAATGAATATTCAGTCAGCATTTATAACACCAACCCCACTAGAATTTTGACTTTCATTAAGAATATTTATCTTCATACTTAGCATGTTTCTGACTGGCCATTATGTGTCAGATGCATGACAATTTTCTCCAAAACATGTTCATTTAAGTTAAAATTCTAGTACTGTTATTACTTAATGAATATTAAGTCAACATTTGTCACTCTAACTATCATGCTTTAGGGTGCTCATTTACTGGGGTCATCAACAAATTTGTTTGATGGCAATGGAAAGATTGTCAGCATATTCCCCCCCCATTGGTGCTACAATATTTTGCATATTGTGATCTAAAAAGATCTCATGAATGAAGCATCCTGTTAAATTTCAACTGTGTTTGTTTTCTGGCTGAAAGAGAGCAGTAGAATTTATAAACTTTAATGTGATGGATATTTTGGATAAATAATCCCAAAAATTATACATTTTGGAGGCAATACAAATCATCCTTAGCTTTAAATCAGTTTCAACCAAATTTGAAAGGTGTTGACTTTCTTCAAACTCCCTACATAAAAATCAACTCATGGTGCATCAGTGTTCATCAGTTGTTGCATATTTACAAATAAACAAAGTGATGCTAATAATTGCTGTGCAGTGGCAGACATACCTGCAAATGAGAGGGGGTGCCATATTCTGCTTTGTTGTAATGGCATATGTTTAATCCTAAGTTCCATTTGAGCACAGCTAGTGGACACAATCCACATTTAGCCCATGATATTTGTCTTTTGCCTGTGGATTGGCAATTTCTGGTATTTTTGGTGAATTTTTCTTAGAGAAACGTAAAAGAACCTGCATAAAAGCACATAACTTGCATAAAATAATTGTGATACTATCCTCTGTAGTAATACGTTTTTGTGTTTTGAGATATTTTAGTTTTTTACAAATTTTAAAAAAAGCTTTTTATAAGCTAACTCTTTTTTGCTGGAGGTGTACAAAGAACATTTAAAATGCCTTAAAATGTTATATCTATACTAATATTATACTCTTTACAATCCAATAGGATGAGAATGGAAAAACATACAGGTTTGGAAACTATGAACATTTTTTAATTATTTATCTATAATTTGTGTGTTGCAGTATTTTTTTCTCTTTCAAACACATGCATATTAGACTGGGCATAATTCTCCAATCACTGTTTCGTATGCGACTGCACATTATTGAATGCCTGAATTTCTGTTTCATCTTCATCTAAAACAAAGTCTTTGCCAGAGCTGTTATGCAAATGTTTGTGTATGTAGTAATAGGGCTCCACCCAGGTAAATATCATTTTAAAAATGAAAATTCATGAATACAGGCATTGGTATTGTAATTTGAAGCTTCTTGAGCTTCAAAATCAGTATCACAGCTATATTATTCTTTTCAGACCCAGAGGTTTCGGAAAAAATATAGGTATCAGCAACATTGGTAAACCCTGAGCTGCTGCTCCCATTTTGTAACCTCATCAGCTTTGTATAGCTTTAATTTAAAAATGGATAAAATTCAGATGGAAATCTGTGTATAAGAAACTGACAAACCTTACTGATATAAAATGAACTAAACATGATATCTGAGCTAACAAAGAGTGAACAAGATGCATTTTGCTGTGTTAGGAGAAACTTGAAATAAGTTGATAAAGGGATGCAGGCTTTGTCCACACAAGCAAATCAGTTAGTCTAATGGATATAGATTCCTGCTGGGGAGTACTAAAAGTATAACATAATTTCCCTTGTTCAGTAATTAAAATTAATATTGCTGGCACTTTGTTTGAAATTAATAAAACTCAAAACTGTTAGAAGTTATTAGATGCTAATGCAAACTTCTTTTACCAGGCTTCCAATAATATAGTAAATCCATTAAACTTTTGTTCATCTAAAATCCTAAGCCATTGGACATGTATTCTGTACACTTTTATGAGTGATTATACATATTATAAAATTTTTGGAGCACACTATTAATGCTTCAATTTTTTCAACAGGGTATTGCTGGTACAGATGTTGCTAAAGAAGCTTCAGATATTATTTTGACAGATGACAACTTTAGCAGTATAGTAAAAGCTGTAATGTGGGGTCGAAATGTTTATGACAGCATAGCAAAGTTCCTGCAGTTTCAACTCACTGTAAATGTTGTTGCAGTGATTGTTGCCTTCATTGGTGCATGTGCAGTTCAGGATAGTCCTCTAAAGGTATGAAATACGTAAAATGCATTTCCTATGAAAGATATATTTATGAAGTACAAATATTATGCATTTATCAAATGTGTTTAATTTCAGAGTAAATTAACAATGTTTGAACTTTGCTTCTCATGTAATCCATTGTATTTTTATTTAGTTTTTAGATTGCTACCTCAAGTAATTTACTTAAGATGTAACATTTAACTGATATAATGTATCCTCTTTCTATAGGCAGTACAAATGCTGTGGGTGAACTTGATAATGGACACCTTGGCCTCCTTGGCTTTGGCCACCGAGTTGCCCACATCAGATTTATTACTAAGGAAACCTTATGGGAGAACAAAACCTCTAATTTCAAGAACTATGATGAAAAACATTTTGGGCCAAGCAATATACCAACTGACTGTTATATTTGCTTTACTCTTTGTAGGTAAGCAGTACATATATCACATTTGTAAGTGCCATTTATACGGATACAGACTAAGAGCCGTGTTCTGTGCATGTAAATGAAATGTTAAATAGACAGTTAAATTTCTTTTTGGTTTTCCAGGTGATAGGTTGCTTGACATTCCTACTGGAAGAGGAGCAGAGTATGGAGCCAAACCAAGCCAGCATTTCACTATCATATTTAATACATTTGTTATGATGACGCTTTTCAATGAAATTAATGCAAGAAAAATTCATGGTCAAAGAAATGTTTTTCAAGGAATATTTACAAATCCAATTTTTTATACTATTTGGATTTTTACATGTTTGGCACAGGTAACTAAGCTACAGTTCATTAAGACATTCTGTCTGCCTTTATTTCTTATTTTAGATTAATGTTAAGTTTAGTTTCACCTTTTATTACACAAACAGAATAATTACTTATACGTGTGCATGCATGTGCCACATGAATCACCAGCCCCTAGGTCTATTTTGAATTTGTGCAACCTATCAAGTGGTATGTATCTTAGGTCCATTTTGATCACTATCTTTACAGTTCATTTATATGTTTAGATAGATTAAGCTTTACGATAATCAAAAACCTGTGTAATGCACACAAGCTACTCTGCTTTCAGATCCATCTATAACATATAGTGCATTCTAATTGGAATTAACCAATTTTCTAACGACTTTTGTAAACTTCTACTATTCAATGTACTTGCCACCCACCTCTGAAAAACCGTTTAATGTGTCAAATACCTATCATGTGAAGCTAGGATCCGAATTAGCCAAAAATAATATGGCATATCTAGACAACTGGAGAAACGTTAGGTTACAACCATTTACTCTTAAGACACATGCTTTTGTCAAATCCAGGTGCTGTACAGTCACATCAAACAGAAGATATTAAATTAATATTTAAATTCTGGCATGTATTGTGCCTGATACACTTCATGCACCACACATATTAGCTTTTACTCTTTGATTAATAAAGTTAAAAATGTGTTATACAGGCTTAGTCATGCTAAAAGTCTATGGTATATAGACAAAGTTACCAACTGGTACTTAACTAAAGCCAAGCTATTGTACAGCTGGATTAAAATTATTTAAAAGAAGCTAAGTGAAATAATTAGCATTCATTCAACATGGGAAAGCATCAATGCAAGTTTGAATTAAAAACTCTTAATTTTTGTTTTCCTCCCCTCCCCCCTTTCCCTTCTTCAGTTTTTGGCATAAAATGTTATGACTTTGTCCAGTTTTTACTGTCACTCCACTAATGTCATTTAGTTCAAATTTTAACCATTGTTTTACTTCATTCTCACTGTCGCTTAACTTTCTTTGTAACATAGCAGCATAAAGAAACACATGTGAGGTCACATCTGCTTCCATGTGCTTCACTTGGTGTAGAGTTGAACACAACACCTCTCTAATCTCTCATAGTAGCAGCACTTGCTATATGTTGCATCACAATCTCACTTGTAGAATGAACTGCATGTTGCATCACAATCTCACTTGTAGAATGAACTGCATGTTGCTCCAAAAACTCACTCACTCATGAGGACACTCACCCACCCATTCATAAGGACACTCGCTTACTCACCCAATCGTGAGGACACTCGCTCACTCACCCATTCGTGAGGACACTCGCTCACTCACCCATTCGTGAGGACACTCGCTCACTCACCCATTCGTGAGGACACTCGCTCACTCACCCATTCGTGAGGACACTCGCTCACTCACCCATTCGTGAGGACACTCGCTCACTCACCCATTCGTGAGGACACTTGCTCACTCACCCATTCATGAGGACACTCGCTCACTCACCCATTCGTGAGGACACTCACTCACTCACCCATTCGTGAGGATGCTTTCTCACTCACCCATTCGTGAGGATGCTTTCTCACTCACCCATTCGTGAGGATGCTTTCTCACTCACCCATTCGTGAGGATGCTTTCTCACTCACCCATTCGTGAGGATGCCTTCTCACTCACCCATTCATGAGGACGCTTTCTCACTCACCCATTTATGAGGACGCTTGCTCACTCGCCCATTCATGAGGACGCTTTTTCACTCGCCCATTCATGAGGACGCTTTCTCACTCGCCCATTCATGAGGACGCTTTCTCACTCGCCCATTCATGAGGACGCTTTCTCACTCGCCCATTCATGAGGATGCTTGCTCACTCGCCCATTCGTGAGGATGCTTTCTCACTCACCCATTCGTGAGGACGCTTTCTCACTCACCCATTCATGAGGACGCTTTCTCACTCACCCATTCATGAGGATGCTTGCTCACTCGCCCATTCATGAGGACACTTACTCTTTCACTCATGAGGAAACTTGCTCGCTCATTCATAAGAGCACTCACGAGGACACTCACCCATTCGCAAGGACTCTGACTCGTGAGGACACTCACACATTCATGAGGATACTCATACATTCATGAGGACACTCATTCATTCACTCAAGAGGACACTCACTCATTCATGTGGACACTAATTCATTCATTCACAAGGACACCAATTCATTCATTCATGAGGACACTCATTCGTTCATGAGGACACTCATTCGTTCATGAGGACACTAATTCATTCATGAGGACACTCATTCTTGAGGACACTCACTCACTTATTCATGAAGACACTCACTCACTTATTCATGAAGACACTAACTTGTTTATTCATGAAGACACTCACTCGTTTATTCATGAAGACACTCACTTGTTTGTTCATGAAGACACTCGCTCGTTTATACATGAAGACACTCACTCACTCGTTTATTCATGAAGACACTCACTCACTCACTTATTCATGAAGACACTCACTCACTCACTCACTCACTCACTTATTCATGAAGATACTTATATAGCTGCTGAAATTTGATGGAGGGTTCTAGGATGTTAAAGAGCTGATGTTTTCACTGGACAAGAGTGCTACTGTCTCTAATTATCTCTGTATCTCCATCTGCCAGGTCCAGGGTTGCCAACCCATACGATAATTATGGGGGCATACGATAATTTTATTGTTTGTACTCATGGTAACCAACCCATACAATAATTATGGGGGTGTACGATAATTTGAATGTTGATAGTTCGATACCGGCAAAATATCATTTTCACTGGTTTGTCACACCAGCGAAATAAAATTAATTACAAATGGTGATAACACTTTTGCCCTCATATCCTGTCTCCATCCTTCTAAGGCAACCATTTCATGTCCTATTAAGTCTCCTATCCTTTATCCTCTTATCGCCAGTGTGCCCAGATCTGGTGATATCGATGAGGAAGACACTGTTCAATGGAGAAAACTAGGAATATGTGATATTCCGTGTAAAATAAAGAACATGCCTGAACCTAAAAGTTTCAGGAGTGCTGCTAAACACATGTGTTAGCTAGGTGGAAATACTGATTTAAAATAAGTGACGGAGTTTGCATTGTCAGTGATTTCGTTGCCCCACAGAAACGCTTCTTGTGAAAGACTTTTTTCTAAACTGGGCTTAATAAAAGCCAAAATTAGAAACAGATTGGTGCTACTTATGGCAAATGGACTTATTCTGTCGTCTCAGCTTATGAAAAAATATAGTGGGCCCGAAAATCTGCAAGTTACCAAGAAGATGTTAAAGTTTATCTCAGCAACAAATTTGTCTAAAGCTGCAACACTTGAAGAAGATGAACTTTCAGAAGAATAGTGCGAGAGACATAAGTGCTAAAGTTTAATACTGGTTGAGGTCATTAATCTTGTAAGTGGATACCATAAACATCAATACTATTACATTTTCATCAGTGTTGTGCTGATACTTTCAGTGTTGTAGCATTTGGTTTATGATGTACGATAATTTAGAATCCAAATCTGTAATTTTGAGTGGCCGGTACGATAATTTTACTTTTAAAAGTTGGCAAACCTGGCCAGGTCAGTCAGCACCAAACTGTCAATGAGATAGCTGCTGCTGCATCGCAACATTGTAAAAATGTTATAAATAAGTTGTACAGAATTAGATTTTAAAATTAGTTTGGAAAGTATTGGAGCTCAATCCATTAAGTTTCTGGCTATGGGGATATTTAAAGACACTGACATATGCCAAACCTATCAAAATGTGCATACATTGCATATTGTCCTTAAATGATTCATATCTCAACAAGTATTTGTTTCCAGACATATGTTTATAGGAACGTTTATTTTAGTTTTGACCAATCCCACCTCGTGTTACAATATCAGACTTTCTTTTAAACATCCTGTATATGTATATAGAGTATAACTGATACAGGAGCTAAAAGGTGTATCCTTGATAGAATAATGGTAAAATGTTATAAATGGCATATGACAGGGTCATATCAGTGTTACGAGTACAGCAAATATTGTTTTCTGGATGTTTATAGTTCAATAAATCTACTGACATAAGTTCAATTTTAAGCTGATACAAGCCATCATCCTATACAAGCCGTTAACATACAGCCTAAAACACAGAAAGCTACTGTTGAACAAATTATGCACCTTAGTGTGACACTATATGAAAGTAAATATCCTTAAGCAGTTTGTTTTCTAGCATGTTAACATTAATTGCGCAGAATTTAGTGCAGGTAAAGCACATCTGCTCCTGCAATGACTTAGGCATAAGCTGTCATCTAACATACAGGAGTATATTACTTTAGGTCCCTATTAAAATCTTAGATGTTTGGGCATCATATTTTTGAATAAATGATGCGACAGCTCTGCATTGTGGTCTGTCCCCAATCATTCCTTCAATTATTAGCTAATATATTATATTCACTCTGAATACAAGCAACTGAGGCTTGAATGTTTTAGCCTACAAATGGATCATTTTAAGGGGACCAGGTAGTGATTTGGGCTCAAAAAGCCAATTTAAAGTTTTTCATCTTTAAAAAAAGTAGAAACCTTCCTCTTCAAAATGATATATATATTGTAAGGGTACTGGCACATTTAAGACTTCAAATTACCCCATTTAAATATGGCGGAGTGCTGGGCCACGCTGGGTAAAGAGGGCTTCAGAGATGACACACTTTTCTTTAAATGTAGTTTTCTGTAACTTGACATTTTTCAAACTCAGGTGCATTTTTTTTCAAAACCACTGAACCTATTTGAATGAAAATTTTACAGTAGTTCCAGAAGCATGTACTCTACAAACGTTACCCATTGTTATTGGAAAAATCCAACACATAATATTTAAAAGAAAATATATTTTTTTTTAATATAGCCAGAGATATTTAAGTAAATTTAGGTTACCAATTATGAATACACATTGCCTAGTGCACTACAAAAGTCTCAACACATGTGCTTGAATGTTGTAGAAGGAATTTGTACCGTTAGTACTATATATATTATATTTTTTCAAAAACATGCTATCAGTTTTCGCCTTATTATATGCCCATTTTAAATAATTGTTTTGATGTTCTCTATATCAATGTAATCACAATGAATCACTAAATATTCATCCGAAATTAAATTTTGATCTGAGCAGTAGAAGTTTAGATATCTTCAACTAAAGTTATGTTTTGAAATACTGAAATCGTGTACGAATCACTACCTGGTTCCCTTAATAGACTTTCTCTCATATCTAGATTTAGCAATAGAACAATTACAGAACAAAAAATCTCCAGGAGCTGACAAGATCCACCCAATTTATTAAACACCTTGGCAGGAAAGGAAAAGAAATCCTACTTAAACTGTATAACACGTGTTGGAGAATGACTGTACCTTCCGACTGGAAAAAAGCCATTATCATCCCGATTTTAAAGCAAAAACAAACCCTCAAACAATATTAATAGTTTCAGACCAATATCTTTGACCAGTGTTATTGCAAAAGTGATGGAAAGAATGGTGGCATCTAGACTTCACTGGTTCCTAGAATATTACAACTTAATTATTAGTTCACAGACCGGCTTCAGACAGAATCATAGTACAAGTGAAAATGTACTCCTCTTAAGCCAAGACATCAAGGAAGCTTTCAATAGAAAGGAGGATACCTTAGCAGTATTCATTTATTTTAAGTCAGCATATGACTCAGTCTGGAGAAACAAATTAATTGAGAAGTTGTAATCAATAGGTGTGAAAAGTAACATGCTTAAATGGATAACTCAGTTTATTTCACAAAGATTTTGTGCCACAAAATATAATACATTTCCAAATATAAACAAACACACCGAGGACTTCCACAAGGTGCTGTTCTGAGCACAACACTCTTTAACATATATATATATATATATATATATATATATATATATATAAATGACCTTCCATCAATAATAAAAACTTTAGAAACCAAAATTGCTTTATTTGCTGATGATGTAGTCATTTGGACTCCAGGCTCTCCAAAAAAAAACCTGAATTAATTAAAGACAGAATAGAAACAGCCCTAAACAAAGTACATGATTGGAGCTCCAAAAACCTTATGACTATCAATGTGGAAAAAACAAATTATGAATTATTTACACTAAAATACAAACCAGTTAATATTAACATAAATTATAATGATAAACCACTCAAAGCAGTTGATGATGCCAAATACTTAGGCATCACTTTCGACAGAAAGCTAAGTTGGAAAAAACATGTAACAAACATCTCAGAAAAGGTTGAAAAGAAACTGCAAATCCTGAAAAGGTTAGCTGGTGCTAAATGGGGCTGCTCAAGGAGAGTCCTTAGCACAACATACAAAATGTATGTTAAACCAAACCTCTTGTACTGTTCTGAAGCTTTAATAACAGCAGCAAATGGTAACATCAATAAACTTGAATAAATACAAAATCAGGCTCTTTGCGTAATCACTGAAGCAGTTAAATCCACACCTATTGATGCCATGCTTGCCTTATAAACCAAACCTCTTGTACTGTTCTGAAGCTTTAATAACAGCAGCAAATGGTAACATCAATAAACTTGAATAAATACAAAATCAGGCTCTTTGCGTAATCACTGAAGCAGTTAAATCCACACCTATTGATGCCATGCTTGCCTTAACACGGACGCCATCAATAACAACAAAAATAGAACAACAAGCATTGCTCCAACACGAGAAAATGTTACAACTACCAAACTCTAAATGGACAGAAGAGAACCTCCCCCCTTCAATCCTTAAAACTCATAGTAGTTTCCTAGAAAAGGTAACACAGATTAAATTCAAATTGAACATTCCTAACACCAGAGAAAATCTACTTATGAGAGAAAATCCATTGGAATTATTGCAACCTACCTTCAGTTTGGAATTAATAGAGGAAATAAGTAAATCAGGCACACCAAAAGAAATACAAAAACTTCTAGCACTGGAAACAATCAATACTAGATATCCCACAGAAGAATGGCTGCACATATATACTGATGGATCCTCCACGGAAAACCTTACTGGAGCTGGAGTTACGTGCTCACATTTTTCCTTTTATCATTCTGTTGGTAGAGACACAACAAATTATGACGGAGAAATAGAGGCTATACACATTGCTCTCCGACAATTATTAAATCTTCCCTTAAATAAATTTAACAAGGCAGTAATTCTTGCGGATTCTAAAGCTGCAATTCAGGGAATATGTTCAAATACTACAAAGAAGT
This sequence comes from Tenodera sinensis, assembly GCA_030765045.1. Lineage (NCBI taxonomy): Eukaryota > Metazoa > Arthropoda > Insecta > Mantodea > Mantidae > Tenodera > Tenodera sinensis. The sequence continues at coordinate 59,078,151 of CM060964.1, forward strand.
CAACAAAAATTAGAGAATGCTACAAAATGTTAACACAACTCAAAAAAGTTAATAAGACTATTCATCTCCAATGGATTCCAGCATACTGTGGAGTCATGGGGAATGAAGCTGCAGACTCACTTGCAAAGAAAGGCACAACAATAAAACAAAAGTCTAAATTCAATTTCTCATATTCCTCAATAAAACGCTTGATCATTAAAAAATTTTCTCATTCATACCTACAAGAAATAGAAACAAATACCAAAGATAAAAAATGGATTACACTACTTTCCAACCCAGATATAATCCCCCAGAGACCAAGGAAAACAGCGGTTGCAGCCTTCCAGCTATTGACAAATCACGACTGCTTAGCAAGTCATCTCTACAGAATAGGTATCTCAGCTTCACCAATATGTGTCCTGTGTAATGATCCAGCAGAAATAAACGAAGACCACTTGAAGACCTGTGAAGCATTAAGATCAGAAGAAACTACAGTTCAAAAGTATTGGAAAGCACGAATGCTAATGGCTTCATTGCCAGATGCAAGGCACTAGAAAACAACTTTATTTCATAGGGTGGACATTTTGTAGTAGATTAATGGTTACAGAAACAACCACGTTTCCAAACTCCAGTAGTACTGCTTACTAGTGCTGAATAGATGTGTATGTTTCATTTATCAACATTAATCAGATCTAAAACCCAATTTTCCTGGCCGCAAAGACCATATAACCGGCTGGGAGGGCTGGGGCGCTGACCATGTCGCACCTTCCCATACTGCATCCCAGTCATGATGTCTGTAGTGGGCAGAGGTGGGGGACACAGTGGCTGGTTGGTAGGCTTTGGCCCGTTGAGGTACGGCCGGCAAGATGAGCACTCGGAAGTGTGAAATGCTTTACCCCTACAATCTCCCCCCCCCCTCTTTTCTTCTATCCAGCAGGTAAATAGGTGACCTGTGCCACAGTGGCAGTCATTCGGGTTTTGAATGAAAGGTCCTTTGCAACATAATCAAATGCATGGTTTTTAATTCAATAGTTAGCTAGGAAAGCACAAAAAGGGTTAATGACACTGGAGAATATGAGTGAAAGACATAGCGACAATGTTAGATGGCAATGTGAGAAATCGCTCTCTCACTACATTATTGACTCGAGCCAAGTTAAAAGTTGACAAACGCAGTTCTATAGAATTAACATATTTATTACCTTTGTTTCATTTTGTTGTATATTAGTTATTATGCAGTTCCCTTATGCTGCTTAAGACATTTAAGTAGTTCCTATACTATATTCTCAAAAACAAACATCATAATTTACATGAAAAGTGTGTTGACATTGTTTACAATATACATTATTAGATATGATTAGACATAGTCATAATGATGCTCCCCTAATTTACAAAATTGGTATCCTTGCTGGTTTCTTTTTAAATATTAGTGTTTCAATGTCCGGCTATACACTAGATGAACTTAAACATAGAATACATTGAAGATGTTCATCTGAAATGCTACTGCGTAGCAGGCTATTGTCTTTTCTCAATATGCTAAACAGCTGTTGACATTAATAAGTAGTACCAAACATGGCCAGTAATTTTCTTGCAAAAAGGCACAGCTTGGAAAATGTTTTCGACAGTGGTGTGCACAAATCCAAATCAAGTTTTCTTGAACTGTGCAATGGTGTGTTGCTTTGAATCTTAATTAATTCCAATTGCAGTTTATCTTGGCCACCAAAGGATCATATATAAATAGATCTTTAATATCAGTGGTTTCGCCTATGGCAAGGGAATATGAACAAACAAATACTTGTTCTCCCAGTTCTGACTAAATCGCCGTCCACTCATTTGTAAATGCAAGCTGCCAGTGCACTGATAACACTGCCACGCGACTACAGACAGAATGAAACAGTTTGGTAGGCTCTACCTGACTATTGAAAGAAAGTAGTGGGGATGAGAGGGAGAGGGTAAATTCAAACCTTGAGTGCCCTTCTTGCCATCCATGTGCTAAGGGATGTTGTGTTGGGGTTTAAAAAAAACCAACTTTGTTGCTAAAATATGATTTTATTTGCTTAATTTTATTTTATGAGAATACATTAAAGCTTCCTACCATCTAGGTTTATTTCTCATGAGCAAATATAATCACAAATGACAGCAATAATCCCAATATACCATTCCTCACTCAAACATATCACTTGAATGGATGAGAAATATTTCTAACTGTGGAGAAGCAGGGAACTGTCTTGTTCATGGAATGCTGCTTAAGCACAGGTCTAGGATATTTCCAAACTTGTTTGGTCATTTGAAAGTTTGTGCATTTTATACAGCTGCCCTATGCCTCCTTGTGAGAGTTCATAGGAGCATAAAACTATACTCACTATTTGCCATCTTCATTAGAAAAACCATTCGATTAACTCTAAATAATTTTGCACAGCTATTGTAAATCTTCTATTAATTTGAGCAATAAGCCCTAACTAGGTGTTTTAATGGCAAAAAGACTTGCTGTATTCAAATTTCTTTGCTGTAGTTGCTTTGAAATTCACTTCTATTTTCTTTCCTTCTTCTTTTCTTTCTTTTGTCTGCCGCATTCAGACATTTGATCATATTTATTTTCAATATAATCTGTCAATTGCATTTTCCATGTTGTGACGATGACAGATACTCATTTGCTTTCTTCTCTAATTTATTTGCTTTTATCTGCTATTATGCATTAGTATTTTAATTTTCAGTGTCTGAGTCACTAAAAGATGTCTTGGAGTATTCAACATGAATACACAAACTCCACTGCAAACATATTGGTTATAACTGACAAATTTTCGTTGCACTTTGGCCATGACTTTTCATAGGATATTGATAATGTTGATAATACTGGTGAATTTTCTGTACAGCAAACACAACTTCAGAAGGAGTTTAAAATAATATTAACTTAATGATGATAATTGTAATGAAGCTCCTTTCATTACCAATAAGACATGCTTTGCTATGTATGAACACATCAGAAATGGTACGTACTACTTTCAAATAAACAGTACATAAGATACCCACAGAAAATCATGGTTTTTGCTCACTCTTACTGTCATGTGGTGCATATTGGTATGTACTGAGCAGAGTACAGAAGCAACTGAAACAGGGTGCAAAACACCAAGTCCAGTGGCTAGTTATGAAGAGTTCTGGTACCTTGTTGGAAGAGTGTATTCATCTTTAATATAATACTATTACTGACTAGTCAGCACAGAGCAGAATAGGTTTTATGGCTCTTAGCTGGCCAGCGGTGAAGTGCGAGGCTTCAGTGTGAGTTGAACTCTTGCAAATATGGCATGTGTTGTTGTTGCAATACAGTGCACATTAAGTAAAATGGTTCTTTTTGAGTACCGGTGTTCTGTTCCCAAAATTATTCATTTATCATTCATATGTCCGTACAGAATCCCCTGCAATTATTCTCTCTCTCTGGGCGATTAAAAGAGAACATTTACAAAATGAATCCTAACATTTTAGAGGAACTTAAACATAACTTTCATCAAGAATTTGCTGCCGTTTCTTAGAGGGAACTGCAGTGTGTAATGGCCAATTTCCTAAGCAGGTGCCAGAAGTGCTTGAACAATGAAAGGAGGCCATTCTCCTGAGTTGATAAACGTGAGTACTTTTATTTTTAAGTGTTTACATTGTGTTTGTTTGCTAGGAATAACTTGCGTGAGAAACCGTGGTATATTTACTGTGGACGTGCTGTCACCTGCTCAGCGCACATGGCAAGCAGCACTGCCAGCCAGCTGAGAGCCATGAAACCTGTTCTGTTCTATACTGATCACCCAGTATAACAATATTATGTTTGATTAAAGTAATTTTCAATAGAAAATTATTTAAAGTGCTCAGAATATTCTGATTTTGGAGAGTTTTTGCAAGGTAGTGTCCGTTTTTATCTAATTTCAAATGGTAATGCATATTTTAAGTGTATTTAGCCTATTTAACATAATTTTCAATTGATGTAGGAAAACAATATTTTCAATTTATAACAGTGACCAATGTAGCAGCATCTATAAAGAACTAAATGTAACCCTAACATGTTAAGTGGAAGCAGACATCAGAAAGTATAGGTATGCTTGTATTGTAAACTGCATATAAGATACTTGCAATTTATTGAAAATGCTCTGGGATATATTATTTATACAAATCAAATGGTAGTAGCACAATGGCAGAATAGTAGTTTAGGACTTTTGTTTGAACAGACATGGCATTGAACTTTTGAAATACTTTCAAACACAGCTATAACCAGCCCTCATTTAATTGGAACTGAAACTTGCATAAAACTCAGTTGATTGTGAGTGATGAACCTTCCTTGTAAGCAGTAATTTTGCCAAAACAACATAGTTCAAATAAAATCCGTGCATGGTAATTATTATTTATTTGCACCAACAAACTTATTGTTGGTGTTTTTAAACACACAAGCCGTGTGCGGGCAATGCTTGAAAGGCAGAATTGGAACTGCAAAATTCAATACCACAGCTGGGATTTGAACCACAGACCCTCTGCTTACCAGGCAGTACTTACAATAGTAAGTCGCCATTGGAGTAATTGTCTCTGATGTGACTCTCTTTGTGATTTACTGGGAGAAATATGATCGGTTGGAGAATTCATGGTTAGAGCACCTGCCTGGTAAACGAAGGGCCTGTTGTTCAAATCCCAGCTGTGACATTGAATTTTTCAGTTCTGACTCTAGCTTTCAAAAATCCTTACAGTTACTAAAATGTTCAGTTCATACACCTCTACTACATTAGAATTATGGAAAACATTGAAGTGAGTTATAAATATGTTTTCTTTTACAAGTTCAAATTTTTATTGCTGTTTAACCTTATTTATATTTCAAAAGTTGTCATATGTAGTTGAAAGGGGAATCATAAGCTCTGTAGGTACTGTAAAGCCTGAGTAATTAAAATTTATTTTTGGTTTCATTTAGGTATTAATAATACAGTTTGGCAGAATGGCATTTTCAACAGCAAGTTTAACACTGGAACAGTGGATGTGGTGCCTATTCTTTGGAGTTGGAACTCTCCTCTGGGGCCAACTAGTGACTACAGTACCAACAAGGAAAATTCCAAAAATACTCTCGTAAGTACTTTTCTTATACCTCTCATTGCTTGTAGCCTGTTTATCAGCAACAAAAGTTCTAGAGTTGCTTTAATCAACATTCTTATTCCTACAGTAAACAAATTTAATTTTTAGCAGCTTGCATGAAGTAAGGCTGCACACTCCAAAATGTGCAGGCTCTTCATTGCTTTCATTTCATCAAATTCAATTTAATTTGTAGTCACCATGTAATTTCTCTATAAAAATATAGGTTTCATTAGTTATTTATACTAAGATTATAATTTTCTAATGATTATACTATATGTTTTAAAAATATACAATAAAGTTGCATTGTCTCATTAGCAACACACATTACATATTAACAAAGTTTATCTCCTATAATTATCTCTGTTGGCCAACAAGGAACAAACATTTAAAATCTAAAAATTATTTTACATTATATTGGTTATGGTTCAAAAGCATGTTTATAACTATTCAAATTTACTATTGTTGGTCTGAATACTGTTTTCTGGAGGCTTATTATACTTACAATTAACTCTGTACAGTAAAGATATTGTTTAGTACTGGCAAGTATGTGAACAGCTGAATGTGATTGGCATTTTTTGTTTGATGCTTATTGTAAATTGGGTTAAGTTTAAAGCTGTTTCTATCTATGCTATGAAAGACATAGTACTAGAGTACTGGGAGTATATTTAATAGTATTAAAATAGATCCACTTAGACAAACCTGAAATTTTGAGTTGATCTAGTAACACAAATTACTTTATTATTTATTTATGCTAACAAACATACTGTTGTTTTTAAACACACAAGCCGTGTGTGGGCAATGTCCCAGCTGTAGCATTGAATTTTTCAGTTCTGATTCTACCTTTCAAACAAATTACTTTACTTGCTTGTTTAAAAAATATTACAGATTTCTAAAGCTTTTGCTTTCATCTTCAGCTGTAGTTCAACTCTCATTGTTGTTATCTTCCTTGTGTGTGCAGCTGTTAAATGGCATGAAGAACACAATGTATATGTCTGGTGGTAAAACTTCAAAATTCATGTGTGTGTGTTTGTTCCTATAAATAAAAACATTTTCCCATGTACAGAATTATATAAGGTAACTGACTTGTTTCAGTAACCCTGTTAATTTTGTGATTAGAATTCCAGAAAAGTGGTATTATTGCGCATGTGTTCCTTGATCATGTTATTCTTAATTTTGTGATTTGAATTTCAGGAAAGTGGTCTTTTTCTGATTTGATTATTTGTTGCTGTTCTATATTGCATATGTGTTTCTTGATCAGGTTATTTCTTTTCGTTTCTTCTTCTTCATCTTTCCCTTCTGCCTTTCAGCATCGGTCCCTTTTGGTTTCACCTATGTATATATTTTTTTGCAATTCTTGCAATTTATTATATATATAAAGTGACAATCATGTATCGTCACTTGTGGTTTGTTACATTGTAGTATTGCAAAATCAATCCTTCTGAGATAGAGCTTATATTGCCGAAAGAAGTAAACATCAAGGAATTTAATTTAAAAGGTGAGTTAATTAATAACACTGAACAACACTTACAACATATTTTTCCGGGACGAGTTTCGAAGGTTAACTTTCCTCCATTATCAACCAGACAATAACTGGGTTTCCATGGTGTTTCATGGTGCAGATGGTGATGCTTCTTCTGGTGTTTCTTCTGGTGGCGGTTCAATGAACTTACTGAAAATGTCTCTCTGAGGAATGTCGAAATTAAATACTCAGTTTCTATTTTTTAAAATAAAGATTTGTTCCCATGTGGACAGTTCTTGTTTTCCGATTATGTGTTTGAGAAGTTTCGGTTCTAGCTTTATGTCATGATTTTTTGTCCAAAAGTGAAATTCAACCGCTGATTTTTCTAATGGTTTACTCTTAATGTTTCTAAGAAACATCAAGGAGTTGGCAATATTTTGTTGCTTTTGGTAGTAATATCTTAAGCATGGGTGGTGCAGTGGCCGAGCGGTTAGAGTGTTCACCTACCACCTAGGTGGCCTAGGTTTGGTCTCAGGGACTGGCATGTGATATTCGTGGTAGACAAAGCGGCATCAGGGCAGGTTTTCTCCCAGTTCTCCAGTTTCCGCCACCACTCATTCCAACAACTGCTCCATTATCCCCTTTCCAAGTATTGATTTTGCCTGCATTTCATATCTTCCTCTTCCTCATTATCATACCTGGTGCTCGGCTGACCATCCACTTCCAGGTCTTCACTTTGTACAGTCCATAAGTTACTGTGCTTCCCAACAGTTTTCGACCCTAGGCACTGGTTTGTAAGTCCTACATAATGGGAGGGTAATCAGTGATCAGGAATCACACAGCAATAGGCTCTTTTAACTTGTTAGATGTTTGCCAAGGACTGAAGTTATAAAATGTTTCACGTATTTTTTAGTAATTTTTCCACTTCTGCCTGACTCCACATGAATGTTTTATGGACAGGTATTTCAAGTTTCTTTGAAATAATTAGGCCAAAAGTACCTTTAGTCTCTTGAAAACAGATGTATAACTTGTTTGCTAGTCTGCCTATTGATAAAGCTACATTAATTGTGTAGTTGTGGGTAGAGCTATGTACAGACTGCAACACACTATCTGTAGTTTTCTCTCCTCTGTGGAACAGTGTTGATTCTGAAGACATTTCATACTGGAATTAATTCTAGTCACTGTTCCAAACATTACCTTTCTCTACACGCTCCTCTGTTATAAACATGTTCACTTCCTGCACAAATTGTTGTGCCTTCTGACGTAAGCTATTATTGTCTTCTATGTTCTTACGTGTGACAAATATAGTAATATGGATGGATGGAATGCCATATTCAGCTTTAAGATGATTGATAAAGGAAATCAAAGCTTTGAAATTGTTGAAGCTAACCACTTTAGCCACTTCAAGTGCCCACATTTGCAGATTCCAATAGTGAACCGTAGATCCATATGTCCTTGCACTATCAAAATGCGATATTACGTGCTCTTTTATAGTTTGTAATTGCAGCAGTGTGTTTCCTTTGAAATGATTTCCTGTTCACTGTTTGCTAGACACATAATTTATAATTAATGTGCAATTTGATTTAGTTTTAATGCACTTAGGGCACCTCATTGGTTTGCTATAGGAATTGAAGCCACAATTATAGTAGTTTTCATAAATGTTCTCTAGTACATGGTCAACAGTGTCTTCTAATACTCTGGTCCTCAACCTTGGGTGGAGAGGGTTTGTACTCACTTCGACTTGATTGTTCCTGTTGCTCAGTAATTTTGCCACAGGCTTCTTAATATCTGTATTACATGACAGATACGCATCAATGCAAGGTGCTGCATATATGTATTTTCAATATTACTGCTAGTCATTTTACTATCTATTGTGTTTTGAATTTGAAATAAAAGTATATGTAACAGTTCATTTTAGTTTAATTTATGTTCAGTTGTAGCTTACTCCAATGTAGTCAATTTTAAGAAATACTACTTAGGCCAATCATTTTTCTGTATTCATCTGTGACAGCACATGGCTTACAAAATTCAGATATTCGTGCTCATATTTCTAGATGTATAGTAGGCTTTACATCACAATTTCAGTCGATTTTTAGTATATGAGAAAACCTACATAAAAAACCAAGGGTTGTATAAGTATAATATTTTATATAAATAACATTAAAAAAGTCTAATGTAATATTTCTGTGTATTCCTGCATTACTCATTTTTGTGCAAAACAAGTTATACATTTTACTTTGCATTAAAATGTACAATAAAGCTTTTGTTAAGCTAAAGTAAAATTAGGTAAATAATAATCCTACTCCTAACATTAATACCTAAAAATCAGCTCTTTTGCCCTATATTACCGCTCTGTGCCACTCAGTATCTGTTAAAACTTTACAGTGTATGTTTTAAAGTACAAAAAGAAGAGCTGAGAAATAAGTAAATTTAAGAGAAAAATGGAGGAAAGTCAAACTTTGATTACACTCAAAAGTTCTAGTCTTCAGCACTTAGCAAACTATTAGAATATAAATTCCTTTTCGTTATACTATCCCCAGAGCTCTCAAAGATACACCAAATACGATGAAAGGGGTTCAAGGAAATAGCAATATTCGCATAGCATAATACTCTCTGTCTCTGTCTGTCTGTCTGTCTGTCTGTCTGTCTGTCTCTCTCTCTCTCTCTCTCTCTCTCTCTCTCTCTCTCTCTCTCTCTCTCTCTCTCTCTCTCTCTCCCTTCCTTCCTTCCTTCCTCCTCTCTCCCTCTCAGGGGTACACCTTTCTGCCTATACTACAACTTCAAGCAATGACGACAGTTACGGTGCTTGTAAATCAAACTTGGTGCAGTGAATATGCATTTTAGTCACGGAAGGTTTTAATTAAATTAGAACTTGGGATCTGAAAAAAGGATTCCTGTGTACAATATCTCCTAATTTCAGAATTGCAGATGGCACAAAGGAGGTTATGCCTGAAAACAGTAGTACAATTTTCTTCCCTTAATAAATTTATATCATGCCCATGCATACCATCAAGGCTGTCATTATGGTAGTTGCAAAATTTAAAGGTGGCTCATAGTTGACTGTTACTATTCTTTTTCCTGTTGTACAAATAAATTTTGTGAGCACAAATGATATAAATGTCACCAGCTGTACAGCCTGATTTCGCAGCATGTGTAACTATGCAATACTGCAAGGTGTGGCAAGCCTATGATTGGATTTTTTTGTTGAGCCAGCTGCCATTACATTTTGCAACAGCTATAGTTGTGTTTTTACTAGTATTTTTATTTTATATTGAAATTTATCTCTGCCTTTTGCCATGAGCTGTCTTGAAGGGTGCTGATGACCAAGTAGTTGAGAATGCCCTTAAAATTACATCATTCATGGCTGTCACCTTTGTATCACCAGCATGTTTAATAAAAGAAAGTTAATCTGCAGTATTTTCAACATAATTATAATAGCACTCTTTCTTTCTTCTTAGTTAACATATGAGCATAAAAGCTATCATATTTACCTCCTAGTCTTATAATGTAGCGTTTGAATCCTCTTATTTTCCAGAAGACCATCCAGTATAAGACTGAAGTCAAAAGTTGCATCCTTCATACAAACACACATAAAATATGAATTATGATATACAATCAAAGGTGTCCTCAAACTATAGTTAAAATTTACCCATGGGTCAATCTTGTGCAATAGTATCAAATAGTATCCACCCTTTGCCTTTATGAAAACCTCTAATCTTGAATATGTGAGAGATTTTCTGAAAATTTGGATGTATTCTTTGCAGATAGCTGCAGCGAAGATACACATTACTTTAGGAATTCACATTTGAAAACATTCAGTAAATTTTTTTGAGAGGTTTAAATCTCAATTCTGAGCAGACCACTCCATTATCTGTGTTGTCACAAAATTGCTGATCCACATACTGTACCATATGAACAGGCTATGTTGATACACACATATTTCTGAAAAGGTTTCTATGGTAGGTGGAAATTGTATGCTTGAATGTTGTTGTAAGCAGCTTGCATGACACCCTCATGTAGAGCAACAAGAGGTTCAAGCCCTCTTCCTGAGAAGCAGGACCAAGTTTATATACTTATTTGTGCCAAGCTGCAAACTAGATGATAGCTGAAAGCAATACATGTTCTAATTGATAGCATTATATATGCAATACACCTTCCCCCTGCTAACCCCCTCGCCCTACCACAACAAAGGAATGCAAGACCTACGCCAGCAGCCAATGAAGATGACATGGTTAAATCCATGAAACAGCCTTCCGGTGTTTACCTTTAAGAGGAGATGGACCAGTATCATCTTAAGTGGTGCCCAGCTCTTTCTAGTTTCTACTCTGTCAAAAATATTGGAGAGCAAGACAGTTAACATCTTCGTTGACAAATACAAGGCATTAGATAACAATAAACTTGTATTTTTCATCTGGAAGACCACATGTAGAGTAATTAGTTGCTCCATACTGCACATTAGGTAGTGTTTTTTATTTCTGACTTATTGACAAGCTGGTCAACACAGTAACCCTCTAATGATCATAGAGCTAGGATTGGTGTGCAATACTGTGTTAATTCATCTGTGATGGTAGACATGGATAATGTAAACTTCTTCAAACTACCCCCTTTCCTTTAACATTTGATGGTCTCTAAGGAGTGGGATATTTTTGGGTTGTGTGTATGTCACTTCATTTCACTGACTTGACAGAAAAGGTGATTTCCAATGATGTATTATTCATAAAGTCATAACAACATTAGCTAACAACATTATTCATAAAGTAACATCCATTTATTTTTTAAAAAAACGTGAATAAAGTTACAAAATTGTTTTACAATACTTTGAAACTACACACTAATTTATTTTTCCACATAGTTTCCAGCCACATTAAGACACTTGTCATAGTGCATTATAAACTTTGAAATTCTGCAGTTTGGAATTTGGCTGTGACAGAAGCCATCCTATGATGCAAGTTTTCAACTTTTCGTCATTGGCAAAGTGCTTTGATGCAAGCTACTTCTTAATGTGCATGGAAAGATGGCAGTTACTAGGCACCAAATCAGGGCTGTAGGAAGAGTGATCCAATATTTCCCAGTTGAAGTTGTGCAGTTCGGTTGTAGTACATTGTGTTGTATATGGGCAAATGTTGTCATGTAGGAAAACCACCTCACAATTCAACATGCTGTAGTATTTGTTTTAAATGGCCCTTCTCAAGTTAACTAGTTTGTTACAGTAATTTTGAGCATTGTGGCATTTCCCTCCAAGAACTCCACTAGCAAAATTCCTGTTCTGTCCCAAAATACAGTTGCCATGAGTTTCCTATTGGAAAGTATTAGATAGCACTGTGGGTTTTTTTGGTGACTCAGTATAGCCCCACTGCATTGATTGACTTTTAGTTTCTGCATTCACAGCTGCACCCAAGTCTCATCTCCTGTCACTATCTGATCGAGAAAGGCATCATCTTCTCTTTCATAACTCTCAAGAAAGAACAGTGCTGCTTCCATCTGCTGAGCCATTTATGAATTCTTCAGAAATGAGTTTGGGCACCCATTTGGCACAAAATTTCTGGTAGCCCAAATCTTTGATAATTGCTTTGAACAAAATGGTGTGAAAGTATTTTAAAATGACCAGAAAGCTTGAAGTTCGTGAATCCGTGGTTTTCTCTAGCCCTTCCATCAGCCATCTAAATCAGATCTGCATTCACGACATTTAGTCCACTCTTCTCTCTTCATTATGGACATTGGTTTGTCCATTTTTGAACAAAAGCAGCATTGCCTTACATATTCACTCATAACATTTTAAACTATATAAATCCTTTATAAGATGTAAATGGATTTAAACCACTTGAATAATAAGTTAATTCTATTTATTATTTCAGAAGTATTCTTTTTCGTCTCCTTTTTCGTCTCCTTTTTTTGAACATTTTATCGTAGAAGACTTGCCCCCGCAATTGAAATTGGATCATACAGTTTTTTGCCACAAAAAAATCTTTGTCATAATCACAGAATCTGGCAAATGGCAAGACTTGCAATTGCAGCACACACCTTAAATGTTTATAGCTTGGGGAGGAACAAAGGCACAACTGTGACTCAACATTGCTCAAAGCATATTGGCTCAGGATATACTCAGCTGCAAGACTGATGCACCATATTATTACATATGCTATATGAAAATGGAAGTAACTTCATGAATAGCTCCTCATGTTTGAACTCTCTCCACCATTTTCTCTAAGAATGGTAGTCTCCCTCAATTTCCACTCATATTGTACATGCTGCTAAATGTTATCAGGCAGTTTGAATATTCATGGGATTAGGGGAAGAAATATATTTTTTGCACACCATATGAAGATACAAGCATAAATCTCCTGCACCTCACTGTTATACATTTGACACTCAGTTCCTCTGTTAGAAACTTTGAGAGCTTCTTCAAAACACCATGCTGTCCAACATGGCTCATTAGTCATTATGACTGTAGATACTGTCTGTGTCTCGTGCATTAGATGGTATGATTGAGTTTGCAATCTCCAAAAGTACTTTTCTCAGGGATGTCTGAAAACATTTGAGCATGTTCTGCCTTTAGAATAAGAATAAGAAACCCATCACATCCCTTAAGGGCAAGGGCTTCCCGCCTATCAGCAGAGTTAACTCGATATTGCTCGTAGGGTGAACCATGATTAATTCTATCTATATTTACAACTTCTGCTTGGATTTTTATTTTGTATTGATCTTTCTCTCTCACTTTTACCATGATTCGTTTTATAAGAGCACTGATGACTTAGTATTGGAGCACCCTTAAATGTCGTCACCACCATCGTCGTCGTCGTCGTCGTCATCATCATCATCATCATCATCATCATCATCATCATCATCATCATCATCATCATCATCATCATCATCATCATCATCATTATTTAAGCATGTAGTATTCTCTTTTTAGTTACAAAATGTAGTTTTCAGCAGATCAGAATGGATACAAAATTGGAATTAGTTTTACTTCTAATGGTGTATATGGCGCATGCATAAGACTTGGTTTTACAAACAATTATTTGATTTAAATTTACGTAGATGGGGTCGCGGACACCCTGAGGAGTATACGGAAGCCATTAATCTGGGAGAAGAAAAATTTGATGATAGCCAGGAGAAAAAGCCACGTGCTGGCCAGATTTTGTGGATTCGTGGCCTAACAAGACTACAGACTCAGGTAAGTAACATGAAGTATAATGTGTAATAAAAGATATTTAAGATTAGAAGATACCTGTTGCATTTCTCACTTTTTTCTTTTGTTAAATGTTTTATCTTATTGCTTTTATCTTTGCTTTCATCACATAATTCCATGTAAAGAAAATTAAGCAAGGTTTCTGTTATATATTTTGTCTAAAATTCTAACCTAATACTTATGGTATTCCATATGCATAAAAAAAGGATTCTTAGTATATGAATGCAGTGTTTGTGTAAAACATCTCAGTACTATGATTTCTTTATGTTTGCATTTTGCATATATAGAAAAATAGATTATCTATCAATGAATACCTGAGTAAAATGCTGCCAAACTACCAGACTGTAAGAATATAAAGCTTTTTGAATGACTGCAAGGATATAAGAGACATAAGAAATAACTCTTTTTATCGTAATAAGGCAAATAAGTGTTCATTAGAAAGAAAGAGTATAAGAAAAAACAGGTGTTTGTGTTAAATAAATGAAAGGTGTGAAAGAAGAGTTGTTTCTAATGTACTTTAGGAGAATGCTTGTTCCATGCTTTACAGTACTGTGAGAAGCAAAATGGCATGATTTCTGCCTCATGATCATGTGTTTGTTTTATCTTCAGATTTTTCTCCAAAGCTTTACTGTCAGTTTTCTCACGAGTTGACTTGAATTTGAAGACAGGTTATGCACATAGCTTAATGTGAATGGTGACATGTAGAGGGCAGAGCACCACTGCTAGAAGATGGCATTTCATGGGTTATGCATTAATAAGCTACTTGTATAAACTGTTAAGTTGTTTGGTTTTTGTACATGACTAACTAGTAAATACTTTATTCAGTGCTGTTCATTTCCATACACCTGGACTTCATTTAGGAGTTAATTGCACTACCTGATACAATTAAAAGCATCTTCATGTTGAGCAAGTATTTATTTTTCTCTTATGTTTGGCACCATTTTTACTCTGTGTAAAGGTGCAAGCATGGGGAATACCATTGAAAAAGTTGTAAGTTATGATTCATAATGAGGTTAATGAAAGATGAGTTTCTCATACCCTTCCCCCCTTTGTTACTTCAGTCAAGGTTAGGTTATCATATCTGCAAGCAATATATACTTACTAGTTTATGCATCTTGTATTCAGTAACTGCAGATTTCATAATTCTAAAATCTGTGCTGCTAAAGTTCACTTAAGAACAAGAATTATAAAAGTATTTTATTATTTTCATAATAAAACATTTTTAATTAATGCCTAAGTAAACTAAAAGCTGTAAGCTGATATTTGCTAAAGATCTAAAAATGCTTATATTTAATATGCACAGTAAAGTATAAAGTGTTTGGTGTATAAAATCAAAAAACGTTTATTTCTAAAACACGTTCATTGCTTGCATTTTATTATGGAAAGAATTTTCAGTATCCAATTTTGTATATGTTTATAATACTAAGCAGTATTTCCTTCCAATGTTTTATTATTGTCAATCAGAGCCTTAAGCATAAATGACTCATCCTCTCAAAAGGGCTGTATCATATGAAATGGACTTTCATTGGTGGTGGTTGCGGTGGTGGTGATAGTAAGTTGGTTGACATGGGTAAACAGGTGACATGGCAGCTAAAGCTTGCTTTTGGTGAAGAGGTGCTCACACTTTGGTTCATGTTCTTCTGTAGACTTGGCTGAAGTGGAGTACATTGCACCTATGGCCTTGCCTGAACCTCATGTGCCTGTGGCTCGCTATTACATAGGTGCATACTTGCCTATTCTTGAAAGGGATATTAGCTTGTAAACAAATGTTGCTAATTACATAGAACTTCCATCTGTCAGTTTTATATGTATGCTAATAACAGTATTCTAATGGCATACTGCTACCAATACTCTGTTCATACCCAAAGAGCAATTGTCCAAGTCCATCAACAGGACGGCAGACTTGACATGCCAAATCCTAGGTTCTGCACCTAAATCCTGTACGAATGGCACAAGCGTAACACAGTGTAACACAGCGTAACATAGCTCCATAATATTTATTGTATAGTTAAAAGTATTTTTCTCCTAGAAGAACTAATGAAAATCCCTTTCAGGTGGTACAGGATGGTACAGAATTTACAGGTGTTTGTGTGCTTAAAGTGTTCTGCAATAAAATTTCCTTTAGATTAACTTTTGAAGTTTTTTCCAGGTAAAAATAAACTTATTCTTTGTCCTTAATGAGACTAGGTGTTCCATAAAGTGGTATGGCACACACATCCTTCAAGAAGTTCTCATGTTAATTTTAAAACAGAGAATAGTTGATATATTTGACCATGCAAGCAGCTAACAATCCTGTGGTGTGGTAACACGCAACAATTTTATCCTGTACAGTGCAGTACAGTAGAAGTGAAATCTTAAATATAACAAGCATGGGGCTGTTTGAACAGTAATTTTGTTTCAGTGAGTAGTTTTGATACTATTTCAGAGTAGAAATGATATAAGCTTTGTTGATATTGTTTTTTCTAATATTGAATGACTCTGATAAACATGCTTGATAGTATGTAAGCTTTATTAGCTGGACTAATTGCTGTTACCTGGACTTAACAACAGATATGCTATTCTCGGAATAATGTTCAAAGTATTCCTTATTTAATCACCTAGTTGAATAAAAATAATCAAATGAACATATAATTTTTGTGAAAAAATTGCATTTTATTCACTTATTGCTGTATGAAGATTTTATTTTCAGTATTAATTGTGTGAGTGTTGGTGTGAAGTGTGAGGTTTAGCTTTGATCAGTAGGATAGCTTTAGAGAGTAAAAACATATAACTACATAAAACACTAATGATGTAAAATGATATGTATAGTGTTGATTAGTAATAATTATGGTAGGCATGCATTTTTTTTTTTTTTTCTCATTACTTCCGTTATTCCTTTCAAAGTGAATTTTTAGTAACACATACAAAAAACACAAGGTAGCTGAATACATGTAAACTGTACATCCCAGTCCCCAGCTAAACTAATGCTCTACACCAAAGAAGACATGGAGATATTTGCTGTGGCTTGCACACTGTGAGAAAATGTACATTCTGTTGGTGCAGCTGTGTATCAACAGACCTATAATAGCTCACATGAAATCACACTTTCTTGACAGTGCTTTTCATCCACCAGTCTTTGCTGCATGTAAGAATTATCATAGACCACTCATACATAGAGACCCTGAAATTTTGTGAATAGATTTTTGCACAATTTCCTTAGGGGAAAGAAAAACTGCTCTTTTAAATTTCTTTAGCATTTGTTATAAATCATAATTGGTGGTTTTTACAGTAAAGAAGATTAGAGAAGTTACAGAATGACATTGCTTTCATGAAATTCTGCATGCTTTTTGGTTTTATGTAGATTTTTTCCCCTTATTTCCTTTCTAGAGTACGTTTACTACAAAACTTGGCCAACAAGTACATGGCCCATCTCCCAGACATGTACTGCAAGACTTAGCTGGCAGTCACACAGCCCATCTGCCGGTCACACATGCATGCACTTCAAATCAAATCTCAAATCACGTTAACAATTATCAGAATAAACACAAAACATGTCTTATTACAGGAGATGGTGGAAATGCCATCCATCTGCATCAATACATCTACTGCATCTTCTGAGGAAATTTTCATTCACATGCATTTGTTCAGCTTCTGAAATAGCGTTAATTTCTCTCATATTTTGTTTTAATTTTGTGTTGTACAAAGTGCCTAAGTGACTTTTGAGGCAACTGTTCTGCCTTTCTCTTACTTTGTCTAATTTCTGCTCCGTAAACACACACCATTTTACCTTTCTTTTTCTATCATGAATTGATCCCATTTCCCTGAATTTATTTACATGCAAATGAACAGTGTCTCTACTTGGAACACGCACGGCAGTTAGTTTCATATTGCTTCCCCATAGGATGATGTAAGCACTTGCATATTGTACATAAACACTGTTGTACCATATACTGCAATCGATTCATTTTGAAAACACTTCTAAATACTCCTAATGCTATTCATGTTGAACTGGACTAAGACAGCACAAAACACCTACCAAACAGAAGTAAGACTGAGGCATGTGCGACGATCTGCACACGCGTGCAGGGAAATGTAGTGAAGGTCACAAGGACCGTGCACCTGCCGGCCAAGTTTTGTAGTAAACGTACTGTATTTGTAGTGTTTTTCATTAAACTCCAATTGGATTTTGTTTCAACATGTGATTACAGCAGGAAGCGCATTTTATAAAATGGGTGCTCAAGATCAATTTTATGTCGCATGAGCTAATGTGTGCAGTGCCAAGATAAGTGCCAGAGTGCCCTTAGCATATGCTTTGGAGGAGAAGTATTCTGTACATTATATCAAATATAACTGCGCTTGTTCTCTTTGAACACCTGAAGCTTCAGAAAATGTGAAAGATTCTGCAGGAGGTAACTTCTCTGATGCATACTGATAGCGTCATATGTAATTTCAAGCAGTGGTTAGTGCTTCTATGACACCCCTTTAACAGCAATGAGATTAGTAAAACTTTGTGACCACTGTACAGTCAAACTTACATCTGATTAGGAAATACACACTGACATGCATAATGCAAGAACAAAATCCATTGTGTCCAAGTCATTGGATGTATGATGCAGACTACAAGATATAGAAGTAATAAAGAAAGTACAAGTGATTCTTTATCACATACTGCCAAAGTGTACTCATATTTTTACTTGAATTGAATGAAATCATTTGTAGTGTATGTGCACAGTACGGAAGAGGTCACATCTTATGCTGAAGACATTGTAAATATTTATGAAGCACAAGGGAAATTTAGAAAGCAATGGCTGATGTATGTTTGACATGAGAAGCAGCATAGTATTGTACAGATTTTGCATACTTTGCATTAAACGGAAGAGAAAAGATTTACATTTACAGAAAAGTACCAAAGACATAAGTAACAAATTGTAACTGACTGAAACTGCAAGGAATAAACAGCGATTGTCTGTTTATGCTGTGTTTAATTGATGGTACTTTAATATATATTCAAACCAAAGGCCCAGTTTTATTTACTGCTTTTAGAGAAAAAGTTGTTTTTAACCCACTAGGTGTTACATTTTTATACAATTTACGTTTGAATTTATTCACCACTTTTCAGGGTCCCTATTGATATGTGCCGCCCACAGCTGCGTCTGCTGCCTGTTTCCTCAGTTTCATCTGTTGCAATCATTTGCAATTGTGGTCTTCCATTTGACTGTCTGTCTGTCTCAGTCTCTCTCTACCCTGCCATACTCTCTCTACCTCTCTCTCTCTCTGCCTCTCTCTCTTTGTCCTTCTCTTTCCCCCTCTCTTTGTCTTTGTTTTAAGAAGGTTTATCCTAGAAAGACTGAGTTGATCTTCCTTCCGTGTGTGCATCCATCCCATTTGAAATCGGTATTGCAAGCAACGGATTGATTGGATCACAAGCAAGCAACCCAAGTGTTTGTACTATGCAAGCAGGTGGCCGAAGCAGCCTTTGAGTCTCCTGAAGCTGGGGATGGTGTGGCAGTTCTTGTTCTGAGCAATCCATGTTGCAAGCGAACGACCGAACCCTCGAGGGTTTGGGGGCCTATGTCGGGGCCCATCTCAGGGCACCTCACGGCAGGAAGAGAAACTATGGTCTAGGGACAGGGACGTTACTGATGCAGTACATTCGAGTGAACCAAACAAGTGAGGTAGCTTGTAGATGACTGCTTGCGATTGCTTGCTATCGAATAGCTGCCCTGCTGACGGAAACCATACGTAGTTGCCAGTCGTGTTGTTGCTGTGTATTCAAGTAGAGAATAGAGTTTAGATACAGTATTTCTTGAAGGTCTAGCTTACATTGCTATTATTGATTATCTGTCCGTTAGTTAGACTACTGTACCATTCACATGTCACTCACATTCCCAAAGTGTAATGATGTTACCTGTGTCAGTAAAACATGTATCATGCTTCAGTATTACCCAGCTTTTTATCGAATGCACTGTCTTGTTCATTGCCACTGTTGACCACTTTATGGGACACCTAAATCTTGAAGGAGACATTACAAGTTGACTGAGCGTGATGTTGAGAGTAGCT
Organism: Tenodera sinensis; assembly: GCA_030765045.1. Taxonomy (NCBI): domain Eukaryota; kingdom Metazoa; phylum Arthropoda; class Insecta; order Mantodea; family Mantidae; genus Tenodera; species Tenodera sinensis. Next base: position 59,097,911 of record CM060964.1, read on the forward strand.
CACTGGCACCTTCCCACGCACGGAAACGTGGTACTTGCAATCATGTTGTTGCAGTGCTCAAGACTTAGTTGTTGTTGGCAGACCTGTATAATGTGCTTGAAACATTGTTGTTTAAAGCTGGGTGGGTATATGTGGTGAATATGTGTGTGTGTGTTTATATTTTATTTGTTCATTTATTTTGACCTAAATATTCCTGTATGAGCTGTGTTTATACTTCAGTAGAATTCTTAATGAAGATTTTATAGCTTATAAGTGTAAGTAAATGTGGCAGTATTATTTTTTGTCTAGAGACAAAGCTCATAAAGTGTCCAACAGTTAATGACAGAAATCATGAAAGATCTTGATCAAGGATAGTTACTTATTTAGTCTGTAGCAGTAAAAAAAGCAATAATTGTTTATCCTCAAGGGTGCATGAAGTATTTGTTTGCCATGAACATAAAAGATGTATCAGATTATTGCAAAATGGTTGAATTACTATTTTTACTGCTGCAGATTTAGATGCACTAAATTTTTCTTATGCTCATTCTGTCTCTGTTTTGCTCACACTTAACTCTTATTGCATATTGAAAAAAAAAGTGTGAGTGTCATATTCTATTGCATTACATGAAAGAACAGGTCCATGATAGCTTCCTGCACAGAACTCTCTTCAGTATCTGTCCTTGAGTGCACCTGAAAGATGTATCACAGCCTTGTTGAGCTGGGTGGTTTACAAGCTTCTTCTCTCTTCTGTCTACCCTTCAGTGGTATAATGTTGCGATAGTAAAAATATGGTGTAGATGGGTTTCTTTTCAGGGGTTCTAATCTTTTTAATATTACTATTGTTTTCCGGTCCTGTGGTATTAAATAATAAATTAAACAAAAAATTGTTTTAATAAAGAAAATATATATATTCCTCTGCCAAAAATTGGGGAACTCTTATACCTTTTATAGTATGGGAATGCAATTGTGATCTAGATAAAACTTAATGACACAAGGAATGTAGGCATCCATCTTTTGATATCCTGCCATGTTGTTCTGAATGGCTTTGGCCAAAGATGTTTTTGTAGTAGTTTTGCTAATAATTAATAAAAACAGATCCTATGCTCACAGTAGTTGTATTTTATTGACATGAAAAACCCTTTAGCTATTGTAGTTCTCTTTCTGCAAGTTCTGGCTTGGTATGGTTTTCCATAATAAACTTCCTCTTTCCCTTTGCTAGAGGGATAGGAGTGAAGTGTGTTGAATGTAAAACTAAGCTGTGCTTTTTTCTGTGTAGTCTTGTGTGTGCTTTTAACCTTATTTGTTTGAAAAGTAACTACTCTAGTTCTCTGTCTATATGATGCTGCTTCACCATTGCTTGCTCTAAAGGAATGTTGGTTTATTTTTAAGTTTCTTTTCAACTAAAGACTATATGATTTTTTTATTTTATTTCTTTATAAATTATTTTGTGTTAAGTTCTTCATCTACTCGTGTAATTGATTTATCATTTATCTAATTTTTTTAATTGATTATGCTGCATTTTTTGCATGCATCTTCAGTGTTGTATCCCTGATTGGCCTTGCCATGTGTCCATACCTATGAACATACTCAGAAACAAACTGTGATGTTCATTGATGTCTGTAGGAAGTCCTGCTTTTCTTCTCAGGTCTTGTGGGTTGATCTCATGTCTTTTTACTATTCATGGTGATAAATTTGTTTATTCTTGTGCTTGTGTGTTAGTAAATGTTTTACCTTAATTGCATTACTTCATAGATTGCTCTTGGTTTGCTTTCTGTAAACTTCCACCTTGAATCAAGCAGCACCTATATTTTACAAAATGCTTGCTGTTCTAAATGTGTACCCATTTTACTATGTATTTATTACTTAATTTTATCATAGATGAGAGATCACTTTAAATTAATTTTAACATCAATGAACAACATCAGTGATATCTGAGTATAAATAGTAGCTGTAATGCTGTATTGCTTAAACCAGTTCTTTTCGCATACTGCTAAGAATCCTTCCTGTAGTACCAGAAGCTTTGGTACTATTATGGTACCAGCCCTTAGCATTAACCTTTATTCATGGGCCCTTAATCAGGTATCTTATTAGTAAGATATCCTGATTCGATATTTTTCCAGAACTTAAGATACATCAGGAAGGAAAGAAAGAAAGAAAAAATTTGAAGGAAGCAAGGAAGTAATGAAGGAAGGAAGGGAGGATGAAAATGAATGGCAAACATATTTATGTAAGAGCCCTCCCACCCTCATGACTGTCCTTGCCTGTGTTTGCAGCTGCGAGTAATCAGGGCTTTCAAGTCAACACTGGAAGATCTGGAGGAACGCCGCTCTGTACATAGTTTACACAGCTTACACAGTTTGCGCAGCTCGCGAAGCCACACGGGCCCTCGCCCTCTGTCTGACATCAGTTACATTGATGAGGACCCTGTCAAAACGCCATCGCCTCTGAACGACCGTGACAAAACCAATAATTCCTCGATGCTTCCGAAGATGGTCTCTCCTGCTGAGGACCCTCACCTGGTGCCGATGGCAACGGCGGGGAAGGACACCGCTGCCGTACAGAGTACTGATCCTCCTCCTCTCAAGTCCGGTGGTTGGGGTTCTGGTCTCTTGGCACCACCCCACGGTCCTGCCTCACACCTTTCCGCACATTTGCTTCATTTCCCTGCTCATACACAGCCATTAAGCCCTTCCCATTTGCAGAATCTATCACCACAAACGTTGAACTCTTCGGGTGGTCCGGATGGCATCCAGATCCAGGCCTCCCTTGGGGTTCCGGATTTGCCCAAGTTGGTGCACGAGACCAGCATCTAGTTTCATTATTTTTATACATGTAGGTGCTCATTCGGAACATTTACATTTTTGTTTTGCCAGTTTCCATTCAGTGTTTTTTGTTTTTGTTTTTATTTTTGTATTTTTTTTTTTTTTCTACACATTTCCTTAAAATGCTCCAGCACCTGCAACCAATAGCTCTTTAATTTGCTGCTTGTAGACCCCTATCCAAGCATATGAGTACTGTCAGGTTTTATAGTGGCAGGCTGATCAGGTTTGTGGTGATGCGATGATGCTGTGATTCCCTCACTTTAATGTAGCGTGGGGTCGAGAGAGTAGCACATGGCACTGCATGTCTTGTGCGTGTGGTCTGTAGTGAGTTGCTTACCTTGTGGCTTGCCCGCCCGCCCAATTATCATGCTCATATTTACCATAAAATAAAATTATACATTATATATAGGATGGCAGATGGAAGCAATTGGGTGCCTTTAGGGAATGCTGCACCATGAGATACAGTAACAAACTAGAACATAAACAGGACAGGAAACTGGGACTCAAAATTAAGTAAAGAATATTAAGTAATTATTTGTTTGTTTAGTTATTTATTTGTGTATTTAGTTTTTTGGAAGTGAGATTACATGGGGTAAAGCAGAATTCATTAGTCCAGAATGGAGAAGGAACTAATGAAGCAGAGATAAAGGAAATGTGTGAAATCTGAATGCTTAGTAGTGTAGTCGTAGTAGTAGGTGGGGAGGGATGGGAGTGCCGCAACAAAGACCGACTGACCGACGTCCCCTAAACTGCCCTCCTTATGTTTTCTTCACTTAGATGAGTGTTGTATTGTGAATGGATGTCAACTGTGAGAGCTTGCCAAACTTTACCTTTTTCTACCTTGCATCTCATAGTGCAAAGCGATACAAATATATGTGCGTAGTCTCTGTAACGTATATCCAAATGAACGTACACATACATTTCTTCTTTCCACCTTTCACACTGGTACCATACCATTAATGTCTGTATATACATGAATTTTTTTTTTTGTTTTCACTTTTTCTCTGTAGCTACAAAAGTGTTGTTGAAGACAAGTCACTTGTTTCATCATCTTTGTTTTAATGCCTCTTTTTTCAATTCCAGCAACTAAATTATGTACAGTCAGTTCTAGGGTTAAAGCATTGAGTTGTTATCGTTGCTTTCTGTGCTCCTCATTGCACTCGAAACTATCGAGGCTGGTTGAGCAAGAAGTGGCATATGATGCAACAAAATGTTATTGTTTCACTGCTTGGCATGGGTTGACTCTTTTAAGATCAATCTCTCTTGTTAAAGGTATTAGCACACTGTTTCCATCCCACCTCGCTCGAGAGTTTGCTGTAGACTTACATCTATCGAGCACCTTGTTACTCAACCTAACACAATGCAACCTTCACCTTTTTACCCACCCATACCTTTTTTCGGTTCAAAACACATGCTACTGTTTTATGACCATTGTTACCCTTTACTCTTGAAGGTGATAGGTGGTGAGTTGCAAGAACGTTTGATTCCGGTCCCCTACAGCAAGAGCTCCACTGACCAAGCTGTAAGCCGCTTTCCTACTTTCTTTCTTGTCCGCTCAATCGATCGCTCGTTATTACTTTAGAAATCTTGTGGAGCCCACACGATGAGAGACTGGAACATTCTGGCTGTGAAGTTATTCTTTAGTTAAATATTCACCTGAATGTCTCTTTCATATCCTAAACCTAACGACTCGTCAGTGCTGGTTCCCAGCAGATGAGAAGCATCCTTTCTTTCCTAACTAAATTTTTGAACTCTTCATGAACCTGCATTTGACTGAAAGCAGGTACCACTGTAGTACCTTATGAACTCATTTCGGTGTTTGAAGATATGTATGTTTTTGATAGTTTGTGGTTGAGTTAATTTTTCATCCTGTGGGCTTCACTAGCGATCTGTGCCACCATGTGGTGAAACGCTTTTGATGTCACGTTGATGTATGTAAACGGTGTCTTGTCTTGCCCTGTAATTGATTAGCCCTGTAGGTTATTAACTTTTAGTTAGTAGTGAGATGAGATTGCATTTTTTGTTTGTATTACTGCCATTCTGTTTCCAATCCATCAATGTAGTTGTAATTTCTTTAACTAGGTACATTTTCAAAATCCAGGTAGGTGATTATTTCTAGTGCATGGTTTCTCATGGTCAACATATGCACCACTTGTATCATGTAAAAGCTCAAACTTTGTGTATTATCTTGCTACCATTTCCAGTGTTCTTGCTGATGCTTGCTTTGCAGTCGTAATATTCTATTTAGAAAATTACCCTTACATGTGCACATCCTTTACAATCATTATTGTACCTTCCTCCAGGCTTTCCTGACTCTCTTAGAGCCCCTACCCCAAAATCCTGCTCTTAATGAGCAATGTTGCAGGTACCCCCATCCCACGCTGCATGTGAGTGCCTAATAAAGGTACACCGATGCTCTCATTTAAAGAATCATTTCAATTTGAAAATAGCTCTGCATGGTTTTTGAACATCCCGGAAGATGATCCTCTGTTACAAACAAGAGTATGAAATTCTGGCCGGGCAGATCAAGGTGCGTGTTCATTAAGGTTTCATTTTGTCAGCAAGCGCTCATTATCGTGTTGTTTGTTGAACTTAACAAGCTTTATTTTTATATTGACCTACAATGAGGCGTGCAGTGCTGCTTTTGGTCATGGTTGCTTGAGATTTCACATGATCAAGTCAATTTTATTTTACAAAGCTTTTTTTCAAAAGTTTTTAAGCTTGAACTCAAGTGGTGATTTGGTTGACTTGAGGGCCAGGCTCCTCTTTTGGAGGGGGGAGGGTTTGACTTACTTGCCTTGGTAAATGTACACATTTTTAACCTTTTTTTAAATGAAGGCTTGAAGTTGCACAAAAATTTGGTTTATTGGCTTGCAGTACAACACATGAGTGTTTTTAATGGGCGACAAGGCAATACACTTGTCTGTCTGTCTGCCTGCCTGACTTACTGACTGACTGTCGCGGTTGGTGTTTGTGGCATGAGTCAGACTATTGAACCTTTTCAGTTAAACTGTTAGCATGGTGGCTGAATTTTCAGTTTATACTCAAACAGCGTGTTGATGTGCTTGAGCAATATTTTAAAAATATTTTTAAAAGACATTGTTTAGCAAGGAGTTAAAATTAGAAACTCCAAACTGCACGCTGGTATGATCTAATTTTTTATTTGTTCTCCTTCTGCCCTCCCCCAATAAAATTTTGGTGGTGGATGTTTATATTTACTAAATGTATTTCACTACATCATTTAAGATATGTTAAAAGAAAAATATGCAGGTGAAAGTGTCAGCATTTATTTTCTAATGCATTAATGTGTTTTTGTATTTATTTTTTGTGTAAAGTGTTTCAAAACAAATATTTTGTTCCACCACTCTCCCTTTTTGTTTTATTTGCTTGTTGCCATTCACTGCCAAGTGCAACACAGCTTTTTCAGGCAGCTGCCTGCCTGGCTATTAGTTATTATAAGAAATGAGGTATATAGATAACCAGCTTAAGCTGATGCCTGGAGTGTTCCTCCTCGATGTGACCATCCAACATGTTGACGTATATTGTGTATCAGTACATTTTCATCATAAGTTTGTAGAGGTAGTGTGTGAGTAGCTTTAAAGTGTGAGTGTAGTTAGAAGTAGCCATTCAGCCTTAATTTTATATACAGTGTTCAATCTTCTGATGCTGGAAGTTCCAGAGAAGCTTCATGGAGAAAATCAACAATTTTAAACAAACCATTCTTGTACTTAGTAATGTGTAAACAGAATTTTCTAAAGTGTTGTGCAAAAACTGAGTTTAGGCCAAAAAGAAAAAGAAAAAAATGGGCGAGTGGAAGGGTGAGGGAAAGAGGATGAATGAATGTGTGCATGTCCAAGTCAGTTTTGAAAACTATTGTGTAAATTAAGTCTTTTCCTTGGGTAAAGCCTTCACATTCATTTGCTTGTGCATTGTATTAAGACTGCACACATTTTTCAAGATGTGGCTGTGCACAATATACTCAGCAACAAATGTTCAAATGAGAATTTTGATAGGCATTCAGCCACCTCTGCAGTTGAGGTATTTGGTCAAACATACTAACAGAATTTGCTCTGCCATAATTTTATTTAAAGTTAAGTTCTGCGTTTGTTTATAGTCCTTGGATTAATTAGTCTATTTCAAAGTGTGATTTGCTGTGTTATGTACTGTAAACAGGAATGAGAAATACAGGTGAGATAATGCATTGCAGATGAACTTCAGTCATACTGAATGAATGTATGAATGAAGTTCATCTAATATGTGTCAAAAGCATTTTGTTTAAGCCACCCTGAACTGTTGGTCTTCATTCATCACAAAATTTACTAAGATCTAAGCTGAGGTGATAAGCACGTTTTGCATAATTATTAGATAGTATTAATAGTGTTAATTAAGACAACTTAGGAGCACTCTAGGCCTCTAGTTTAAAGAAAAATAAACATTCATATGATTAAAGGTAAATTTTTCTGCACGTAGAAATAAAATCCTATCTCCAAATGTATGAAGAATAGATACCCAGTGTTAGGAAGTATTGACTGTTTTCAGTGATATGCAGTTTATTTGCTCTTTCTTGTTTAGCTATTTAATTTGAATTATCTCTCCAGCTACCAAAGTATGTTCATAATGTTTTAACAAACTGGTCTAGAGCATGCCCAGTGAGGAAACACATTTAAAGAGGGGATCAGTATAAAAGAATTCCAAGCTTATTAACATTTTCTGGAGGAAATTCATATTAAGTAACTAAATTAAGAAAGAAAAATTGTGTCAAAACATATCATTAGAACTTCTGGCATTATGAGAACTAATTAAACAGGTTCTGGTGCTTAGTACTAGAAGTTTTATAAATTTTATAGTAGTTTAAGGCAATGTGCATTTGCAATTACATGTTTAGTCCATTAGACATGTGTTCTTACTGGTCAATTTTGAAGATTTCGGAGGTAATATAGCACTGTGAAAACATTAGTTAAGTTTTGTTACCATCATTCACATTGGTCAAATTTTTTATCTTAGTAACTTAGTCAAGATTTCATTTCTGTAAAAGTTGTGGATGGCAACATTTTTCTCTTACTTTATTCTGTTAACCTTTACTGTCATGCAGCAAAATAATTTTGTCAAGATTCATTTAACGAGGCTTGACGTGATATATTGTTGAATAGATTGATGTCTCTTTGTTAAACCCAAGCGAGTACCACTTATTGGTCATTTCCAACTGGTTCTTCTGTGACATCATAGCAGATAGCCCTCTGTTGTCAGCATGAACACACAGATCAGACCATGCCAGTTTATCTTGCCCAATAAACTCTTGACAAAGTCAGGCTAAATGGACTGAAATATACAAACTTTTACCCCTAATATTAAATATATTCGCTTTAAATCAAACTTTGCATCCATTGCAGTTGGTTATAACCAGTGATTCCAAGCTTTTTGTGGATAACTTCCTTCGCTTGCTTCTTAAGATTTATATATCCAAGCTCTTATTTAATTGGTTAATTTCCTGAATGCTACATTTTATCTAAACTCATACAGTAAATGTTCATCCACCTAAAAGTTATTGTTACAATGCAGTAAATAGTGAATTGGATGGAAGCACCAGCATATGACTTGACTACAATAAAAAAAGAACAGAAAGAATTAGAATTTGTTTGCATGAAAATCCAGGCCTTGGTAATGTTATATATGCAAGGAGTAAGGTACACATAGTTCAACAAGCTTATTTCACACATTTAATCTTAAAAACATACTTTGACTTCAGAATTTTGTCTTTGAATTTATTTATTATATTAGTATAATTTCCCTTTAATATATACCATACTGATCAGCATGGTACAAATCATATCAAAACATTTTGTCTTCTAGCATTATGTCTTTTAAGTCGGATGACAATACCAGCACGCTTTTCTATTGATATTTATCATATTGAGTAGCATGGCACGAATGATGTTTATAGATAGAAGTCTTTTATTAATCAATTTACTTGAAACATGTTCAACATTTTCTACTGTTGCATTATCCATAAAGAGGAACAACTCCTCCAAAAAAAGGAAAGAAATTTAGTCAAAATTTATCAATGAGGTACATTGCACATGGAGGTGGTAACCCTACATTGGGAATACAGTATTACCCTCTTCTATCTTTTTCATCATTCCTCTGCAGCTCTTCTCCAAGCATGCCCAAATATCATACCTCAGGCAGTTAGCAATACCTGATCTATGAAATGTCTGTAATGGGAATGTCATGAGTTGCAGAGCATATTCTTAAAGTGGACCAAGTAGAAGAGTTAAGTTTAAAATCATAATGCAATAACTAATTTAACTATTATTTATTTACACTTATTAAATAATGTGCCTACATATCGTAGAATAAGATATTGTAACTGGCCACATTTCTCCTCTTATCCAGCTTCTGTTTGAGAAATTACCTTTCTGGATTTCTTTCAGAATGAATTAATTTATAGTCAGATATTGCTCATCTTTTAGAAAAAGAAGGTAAGTGCTTAAGTCTCTAGAGCTGGGCCATGAAGAAAATTGGTATTTTTGGGTTGCTGATTCACATGAGGATGGTCATTCATTTTGCAGCTGTGTCTTTCACTGTGAAGCCCTTCCAGATGTTGGTATATATTGTGTGCAAGTTGGGGCCACAAGTATTCTCCATTACTGCTGAGCATTTTGTGCAACAGATAAAAATTCTTACCACTTTCAAGCACTGATTTAAGATTATCTTACTTCATTCCATATTTCAGTAAATGTAATCATCTCTTCAGAGATGATATTGCAAGGAAAAGGATCAATTCCCATTGATGAGTCATGTCTACTAATATATAAGCCGTATTTTATATTTTGTAATTAATTTCAAGTAAAGTTTTCATTTGCGATTTTCATATCGGTATCTATATCTGATGTTTCATTTAGGATATTATAATCATTCAGTTGGTGTTAACTCTCAGCTATTGTAAGAAACAGTACATTTGACAGCTGCTGGTCTTCCATTCTGTTTTCACCCATCTGAAAGCACACTTCCATCAGTGATACAGTAAAATGTTGACCACATTAGCAGAGACAACAATTCTCATATTTTATTCATGTCAAAAAATTGTGAAACAAAGCTTTCCTCAGATAACCAGCACTGATAATGTTATAACACCATTTTTATTGTAGAACAAACAACACTTTTTAACATAAGTTCAGCAAAGCAGCAACTGATATTTTTCTGAGGTGAGTGGCTTCTTTAACTGTATATAATATATTAGCACAATTACTGCTGATGCTGTATTTGTATTCAACAGTTCATGAGACGTGTTATAAATATTTCTATTGTATAGTATGAAATTTGCAAAGACCGTCTTTGAAACTTCAATAAGAATTTTTTTTTTTTTTGCAAGACAGACATTCATTGTAGCTATCAACAAATGAAGACAGCTTCTAAATGTTGACAGATGCACAGCAAGCAATTATCAGCATGAGAATCGGCAATCTGAATCACACAGATACCAATTTTCCCAACACTCCAACTCTAGTGATTTAAGTGGGTAAGTTGAGGCGAACTTGCAGTGCACACTTTTTTCTTCTTTTTTTCCCTTTAAAATCCATAAGAGGAATCGGTTTACAGCTAAATAGGCTGGGAATTACTCTTTGGATAAAGCTCTGAGAGAGCACAAGGTGAGTTTGTTATGGATGTGTGGATTAACTCTTGGCAAAAGCACACTATTTTTGCATTTGAGCAGAATACAAAACACCCACTCCTCTCTCTTTCTCTCTCTCTCTCTCTCTCTCTCTCTCTCTCTCTCTCTCTCTCTCTCTCTCTCTCTCTCTCTCTCTCTCTCTCTCTCTCTCTCTCTCTCTCTCTCTCTCACACACACACACACACAGACACACACACACACACAAAAACACCCTCACAGATCCATCCAGATGCACACATTTAATACATATGCATCATAACACCAAAATGTTTAGACCATTTAACATTTACTCTACGACCTTCCTTCACTCCATTTTGGTGAAAACTTCCATCTTCAATTGCACCATAAAGTGTGGCAAAATTAGCAAAATATGATCACAGTTTTTGAATGTGTCTATGGCTCACCTAACCTATTGATTCTGCAGCTATGCATGCTTGCATATTGAGGAGATTTGGTCCAGTGCTGTTTTTGTGTTCTCTATGTTTCTGGTGGTATTCAGATTCATGGTAATGTAAGTACATTATATTAATGGCGTTTGGTCATATTTTATATTTTGACTCTAATTTAGAATTTAATGCATGTTTAACTAAGCATTGATACTATTTAATGTTTTCTTTACACCACCTACTAAAATATAATATCAGGTATGTATCTTTTTGTGGTTTCAACACAATTCTTTGTTCTTCCGGAAGCATATATTAACATACTCACTCTAAAATACTTCTGCTTTAAATAATCTGATATGATAGGCTAGTTTGTTTGATGTATCTCTTTCATTTGTAAATGGCTAAATATAAATTCATATATTTAGTGCCAAAGCAACAACAATTTTAAGTGAAATATTGGCTCCAAAGCTAGTAGTATTTCTACATTAATTAAATTCTAATAGTAACACTTCAGAACAAGTTATATTGCACTACATCATTACAGTGGAGGAAGGGCCACTTAACATTAGGATACCTGATCTTTTCTTGCATACTAGAATGCCTGAAGGTGGTCATGTGACCCCTTGAAATTAAATACAGTGTTTGAATATAATAATCATTCTATTCTAAACAAGTTATCGTAAATGCCATTAATTTAGCCCAGGCAATGAAGTTGGTTTTTTTTTTTTTTCCCCTTCCCTTTCTTTTCAGAAGAAATTAGAGACAGACAGATTGAATTTTGTTGCTAGGACCTAAGTAGAGTATTTTTCCCAAGAGCTCAACCCCCTCCCCCTTGCACTCCCTCCGCTACCCATCTTACACATCCAATTTGCAAGCCTTTTAATTTTCTCTTTTATCTCGGACACTATTTATTCTAAGTTGATAAACATTCAACACTTTTATTCCTTAACGTACATTCTTTAAAAAAAGCTGTAGTAACATTTTCTGTTAATGTAATATTTTCATAGGGATTTGCTAAAATGAAATTGGTATTTTTGTGGCTTTTAGAGCATATCGCTTTTGTGACAATATTTGCAAAGAATTCAGATAAAAGTTGTAACACAGATTTTAATTATGTACATAGTACATCCATATGTTGCTGGTTGGGACATGTAGATAAGTGTGCATCCATCACTAGCTTTGTATTGTTTAAAGTAGAACTGATTATGCTATAGCATCTAATGCTACTATAGACCTTTTAAAATATAGACTTTTTTTAAAGTTTTGGAAGCATCCCTTTTAACTTCAATATTTAAGGTTAATGCATTATCCATCTCCTATGGTCCTACTGTGTCCTGTACTGGAAACTGCTGGGAGTAGTAAGATTAATACATTGTTACTAATTTGAGTAACGGCAATAAGCATCTACAGCTTAATGCAGACCACTCCAAGTGGGCAGCCCTCCTGGCAGCCCTGGGCTGTGAGGGCTAACTGGGCCGTGCCGTTTGTCATTTTGCCTATGTTAACGGCGTTCAGAGTGCAGCACTCTAGAAAGTTAGAGAGAGGTAGGGATAGCACAGCTTATGTATGAGACAGAGGAACAATTCAATCAGGCATTTCACAATAATACAACAATTAATTTGTTCTTTATTACATGCTTAGGATGACGCCTGACATTTTTTTGGTTTATGCATATGTAGGTACTGAAAACTGCATCATGTGGAGCATTGTAAAGAGCAAAGAGTGCTAAAAATAAGAACATGAGAAAACTAAGTTTGAAGTGGTAGCAAGGATAATGAAACTGTACTGATTTAAATGGACATTACCAGTTACAGGCAATCAGTTAAATGGCCACGTAACAGTTATATAGGCTGTAAGGCTATAAAAAGTATATCAAGATAAAGCAGAAGTTTTATACCATTTGATAAAACAAAAACCCATTTTACACAGATGCGTATCCTTAACAAAACAATTCTTATTCATTGTTGACAATTATTATTAAAAAACGTACTATAGCAATGAAATGATTTCAAACTCCTTTAAGAGTGATTAATTTGTTAAAATTATACTAACCTGATTAGACGCCCTTTTGTCCTTTAGTTTCATTATTAATTCCTTTCTTTCTTCGCCTATAATATCAGCGTGGGTGTGAGAATGTTTAACGTTGAAGTGACGCTTAATGTTATAAGTTTTTGCCCGTACATAGGTATGGCATATTAAACATTGAGCATTGTTCTCGTCAGATCGAATAACAAAATACAGACCCTCCCAAGATGGGTTAAATCCTGACAGAGCTGTCGAAGCACCTCTTTTCATTCTTGCATACAATAGTTACACGAGATCACAAACATGAATGCACAAGGAGTCACATGAGTGTCGGCAGACTTTTTTCCAGGGGGAGGCCACATGTTGGAAATTTGCAACCATATAATATTAAATCATTATTTTACTGTCAAAATTTGTAGTATTTGTTGCAGATAACCATATTAATTTGTGCTAAATAGAAATTGTTCTTTACATCAAAATTAAAATAATAGTTTAATAGTCAGTAACTGGCTGCACATTAAGTTCACGAACTTCCAAGGGGGGGGGGGGCCGTGGCCCCCCTTTGCCCCCGTTTCGCGACGCCCATGAGGAGTCACCTCGAAAAGTGAGCACTAACGAACCTGACGCCAGTGGCAGTCAGAGAAGGCCTGACGTCATCACAGCTGTAGCGGTCAAAGCCCTGGGCGAGCCCTGGGCTGAGCCAGGGAGCCCTAGCCCTCAAACGCTGTGTTGGAGTGGTCTGGCTTAATGGACCTCCCACCCACCACTAGTTGATTCCATCTTTGAATGCTTTTCATCTTCACTACATTTTCTTGCTTTGTGTTTTACTTAACAAATAATTCAAAAAGTATTTTATATTTACAAATCTTTAGATTTTGTATTTATTAATATTTATACTGTATGCATGTTTGTCATCAATTATGTGTTATTATCCATGATTGGTGCATTGTAACATGAATATCCACAAATATTCACTGCAGTGCTTGCACATAGCTGTACAAAGCAAACCTGACTTTCTGTATCCAAAGCAGAAATATCATTTAGGAGGTAAAATGTCAGTTGCCTCCCCTCACCCCAAGTCGCGAGAAATTATTAAGCTACTGGTTATTGTTGCTGTACCAAAAGTTAAATTAGTACACTATCCCTCAAATGTAAATATTTCACAATTAAGAAATGGAAAGATAGCTTTCTTGTAGGCTGAATGTGTCATTAAAATTCACCTGAAATTTAGGAAAACTGCTTCAAACAATCTTGTGCCCCCCCCCCCCCCCCTTCCCAAAGGAGAAACTTAAATGATGCTCCTGATCCACAGTAATGTCCACAAACAGGTTTACTGGGACATCATTTGATGGAAAGGGTTGGAGAAGCTTCTTCTCTCTTCTTTTATTTACTGACTTCAACTTTCATCCCTATTCAGTAGCGAGCAAACTATTGCTTAACTGTTCCTGGGCTTGCAGGAAAATTGTTGGTATGTGTTGTTGACATACCTTAGTTGTTGGAGGTAATTTTGCGAGGTTAAAATTAAATAACAATTTGGGGGGTGGGGGGGGGGGGGGGGGGAGGAGGATGATGGGGAACCATACTCGTAAATTTGAAGTAAAAGCTACATTCAAGTTTTTATCTGTAATATACAGGGTGTAAATTAATAACATTGCACAAATTTTACTGGTGATAGACCATTCATAGGTAATCAATTTGAGATAGGAAACCTATGGTCTAGGATTGCAAATTACAGAACTGTGCCTTAAAATTGTTTGAGGGTATGCACGCCACTGATCATCTCCACTGCAGCTATAACACATGATGAGAAAACAAGTGGACGAATTTCATAGTCTCTCTATTTAGTGTAATGGTTATGGTGCCTGAACCTCAAGGCACACATGCACATTAAAAGCACAGGTTCAAATACTCATAGGTCCATATTTTTTATGTAATTTTTTCTTTCCTTCTTCATGCTTAATCTAATTTGATTTACACAAAGCATTTGTGTCACTGTAATTTTTCGTTTAACTAATCTTTAAACTTTTTGTTTCAAGTTTGTTTAACTGTTATTTACACTTGCATGACCTAAATAGTAGGTACACACTGAGAACTTTGTTTTCACTTAATTGAGATTGTTCAAGCCTAAAGCAATGTTATTGTGTGCTGAAGGAAATAGGAAATGAGACGTGGGTGACACGAGTTGGAAACAGTCACCATATGGTGGTGTTAGTGTCTTCCAAGGTTATTAAGGTCACCTATTGACAGTGTTAGACATTTGCCATGCTAACAAATAGGTATTCAGCGTCTCTTTGGGGAGTTGTAGTACATTGTGCTATTATTTGGTTCAACATTTTGTGAACTGTTTACAGCAGGTCAACTGTTGAAAGGAAAATTACTGTTACTGACATGGACAAATAGCCTACAGTCAGCTTCAGACAAATGGCAATACATAACCCTCCAGCCTAAGTCATCAGATGTGAGAAAAAGCAAAAGTAAACAATACTCGTGCATTGCATATGATGGTCGTATTTCACTATTTTAAACCAAATGCACAACATTTCTCTCAAAATGGAAAAGAAAGGAGAAAAAAATACTTATCCCCTCTTCGGGTTTGAACTCAATTTCTCTGTTTCATGAAGTCCACACTCAGTTGGCATAACCATGAGGCCAAAGCACACGCTTTAGAACTACCCTATATTTCTGTAGCCATTTGCCATAACCTACTATCCATTGCAGTGGCGTGCAAACACATGCTAAGTCTCCAATTTAAGCGTTTTTCGTAGCACTACAATTTAGAAGTACTTCTTCAGAGAGAAAGCCGACAGGCTTCACTAAGTTCCTAATAAGCACTATTTTGATTCCTGTGGATAATATTGGTATATTTCTTTCTGGTTATGATTTATTGGTCACAATCTCGAATTACTTTGAATACGTGTAAGTTATTAACTTGACGTCATAGACCATTGGTTTCCTATCTCAAATTTATTGTCTATAAACCCTCAATTACCAGAAAAATTTGTGCAGCATTATTCATTTACACCCTGTATATTTATTCACTACATATACACAAAGTGTAAATCTTCCTTCACTAATTAGCTAGTTGCCCTTTTGATCTATTTTGTTGCAAAAATATTCAGCTTGTTGCCGAGCTTCAACCAAAAACTTCATCATTTCAACTGCTTTTATCTTCTCCAAAACCACAAAAGCATGATGCAGTATCACATCCGTTCATTGCATGAACAAACAAAAGACTTCTGATTTCACCTATATATTCTAATAGCATAAAAATAATGAATAACACAATCAAATTGTAAAATTGACTATTTAATAAAGTATTAAATCTCTCTTTGGCTTATATTACAAGGATTAGAACTGTGATGTTTATGAGATTTGAATAAAGGCTAATAAAGATGTGAGTAATAAATAAAATGCTTGCAATTTTCCATGTAAGAGGTAGTGGGTGAAGAAACCTGAGAGGAGAGGCCAGGAACTTTTGAGGAAATGTATGTGCCTCTAAGCGAGTTCTAACAACTGACACTGATGACCATGTAGTTGAATGCCCTTAATTTAAAAAAAAAAAAACAAAAAAAAACAGCCGACAACAATTCATCTTATCTCTAATTTCTTCCAATGCGTGGTCATTTTCAGCCTTCATTGCCTGCTCTAGTTCTGCAAGTATCTCTTCTTCTCTTAAGAGGGCCTATTATCATAGTTTTTCATTTCGCATGTTTTTATTTCTTTTCAATTAAATTTCCTACTTAAAACTCATTTGAATGAAGTATTGAATGTCTGGTGAAAGGACATTGTTGCTAAAATTTTTAAACACAGGCATTGTTCCTTTATAGTAATTTGGAAGACAAAGTGAAACAATTACATACAGGTGTTAGATGTGGTCGCACATATACAAATTACACTGAATGAAGTGTTTACCTCAGAATTAGTTTTGAGGATTCTTGTCCTCATCAGTTGACTGCAACTGAATGGATTGTACCTGATGATTGTGGCTTACTAATTGTCTCTCTGTGAGTGATTCTACGAATTTCATGACAAGATTTTGGTCCATTGTGATCTCAAAGTTCATTAATTTTGGTCAATATTTTCATAAAAATAATTTTTCTCAAATGTTCAATTCAGTGGAATTTAGTGCATGCTTTATTAGTGTCACCGAGTTCACAGAAATGTGCCACTACTGCTGATTAGTTCTCTTCCCTAGATTTGATGTTCCTTATGTATTACTTAATTATCATATCTATGCTTTATTCATTTCATCTATATAAATTCTTTCATACTCTTTGCAATCTATCCTGTATATCCTAGATATTTTCAAAAGGGAGTATTTTGTATTTTTGCTTAGCATTTATATTGAATTTATTTTCGGGTATGAGTGTTATGCTACATTCTTTGAAAATCTTCTGAAATTTGCTGTGTGCCCATGAGTGGAATGTGACTCTTTTGAACATAACTTTTTTCTTTTGTGATTTTATAGTTGTTATTTCATAGTTGTTATTTCTTTTTTATCAATATAACCACCAATGCTCTTGTGAAACTGCTTTTCTTAGCTGTTCTTAAGATTATAATTTTGTTTGTAAAAGTATAACTGTATTTGTCATTGCATCAAATGAAGTGTTATTTTTTTGAGTATGAAAAATGCATAATTTTGCATAATGGGGTTCATATGGCACCTTCAGGCATTTAAGGTGCATGACATAATAGGTCATAAGTGTTTTTCAGAAAACAATTTATTTTTGGAAAGTGTAGTGAGCTCATTAAAAATTTAAGTCACAAGAGAAATCACGTTGATTTTTTTTTTTTCCTCCAGCAAAAGTGCAGATCAAATTTACTTAGGGGTCAAATTGACCCCTCCTGGTATTCTGAAATTATGAGAATCTTAATCATGTGCAAAACCATTTTTAAAACAATATCATTAATTCTAAAACAGTTATTACACAGATAATGGAGCAACCAGATTTGGGTATCAGGAAGGGTTTGAACATTACTGCTTTATGTGTTTTTAAGTATGAAGCAATTTAAGAACTGCTGCATCTATAGGGTGAAAGTACTACTGATACATAAGAGCATGAATGAACTTTGATGACTTTCAAATTTGGTAAAAATGTATACAAAATAAAGAGCAGCTTATTAAAGATATAATCGGAAAAAAAACTGAAGGTACATTACTTATTTTCACTGAATGACTGCACCTGTAATAATGACAAGCATTTTTTAATTAGTGTTAAATCTGGTTGACGTAATAGTAAACTCAATGGTAATTCATGCAGAACCTACTAATCTTTTAAGTAAACCACTGCAGATATAGAGTTGAAATATATATATATATATATATATATATATATATATATAAAGGGCTCAAAGAAAATGTTTGTATTTATTTCAGATTTTATTTAAAATTCACAAATTTTAGGCAGCATACAGCATGTACAGAGTTGAAATTTTTTTTGTAGGTGTTAAACACTCGACTAAAATTTGGTTGTGTAAAATGACAGTGTAAATGGGAAGCCGCCTGAAACAGTATGACTTTTAGTATTGTTTTCCAAAATACTCCCAACAAACTTACAGTGCATTGATACATTTAGAATTGTGTGGAAGATCATTATACTTGTGTATATACCATGACTATAAATAAAGGGGCCAATTTCAGAAGACCTTCTGCTATTTTTTATAGTACTATAATAATAATAATAATGATAATGATGATAATAATGATAATAGTGATAATTATGATAATGATGATAATGATAACGCAATATTATCTATCCCAGCTATAGATACAGTAATTCTCAGGCTTGCAGAGAAAACTTGAGTTATTCCTTAAGCGATCCTTTGGTGTGATGGGAGATGGCCACCTTGGCACTGATACAAAGAAAATATCAGTGTGAAATAATTGAAAATGGTATTTGACCAGTAATACCCACTCATTTCCTTGGACATACCACTTTGAGCAGAGAGTTGCCTAGCATTAGAAAATATCAGAAATCAGTAGCAGCCAAACTTTAATACAATGAATGTCTTTGTTGTCATGCAAAATAGAACTTGGGTGATGCATTCTGCAAAGCATACATTCATTTTATTTCATGTACTGTTTATTTATATATATAATTTTCCTGTGGGGTTTGTTGTGGAGATCAAACCCTAAAAACACTTTACCATGCCACTGGTATAGGTAATTCCTCTAAGCATGTCCTATTCTGCCAGTTCAACACATTAGGACTACCAGAAAATCAAAAAAAGGTAAAAAGTCCTAAAAGTAGCACTTTAGTTACAGTAGCATATTCAGTTTTGTGAGGTAGCAACCACTGATACTTTGTCACCTATCTACACTGCATATTCTTTCAAATATATCAAGACAGAAAAGTCATATCATTAAGATTCAGTGAAGACAAGAGAATTAATTATTTTAGAGCTACATTCATCCATTACAGCCTTGATGAAAGTACAATCTATGATGCAGAAACTGTGTTCTGATTAAAGGAAGAAGCGGCTCTACCTTTCACTGCATAACTGAAAGATTTGTTGATTATTTCCAAAAGTTTTAAAAAGTGTGATTTGCAACTAAAAAAGCAAATGCAAAAATAAATGTATTTGAAGTTAAACTTTGGCTGAACACCACTGATTATGTAATGATTTTCTCACGTTGCCCAAGAAAAATCTACAAGCAGTACAACAGAAGTAAAGTGACAGTGGCACACAGCTCATAATAAGTTAAAATATTACTTACTCACATATATTTAGAATATCTAGAAAGAGGCCCTTTTAGCTAAATTGTTCCTAAAGCTGAACATCAGAACCTAATAAGAATACTTGTAAAATAAATTATTCAGATGCAGCCCTTATGTTTGTAGCGTGCTTGCCTCTGGCACGGAGGACCCGGATTCGATCCCCGGTACCAGCATGGGGATTTTTTCCCTCTGGGAGGTCTGGCACGGGGTGCACTCAGCCTCGTTAGGTCCCGGGGGGGACCAATTGAGGAGCTACTTGATGGAGAAGTAGCGGCCCCAGGTCTAGAAGACCGCATAACTGGCCGGAAGGGCTCGGGGCGCTGACCATGTCCTACCCTCCTGTACTGCACCTCACCAATGACGCCTGTAGTGGGCAGAGGTGGGGGACGCAGCAGCTGGGTGGTAGGCCTTGGCCCTTCGTGGGCTGTCGCGCCGGGGTTTAGTTTTAGTTTAGTCCTTATGTTTACTGAGAGAATTAAACTTTACATCAGTAAATTTTTTACTTTTTGTTCAGTTTTTAACACTAATAATTATTTTTATGGAACAACAAGAGTTGAATTTACACATATCTAGCTTCATTGAACTTTGTTTTGAAATGATATGTGCACTAATTACAGTTTTAATCCATACTATAGCTAATAATTCCACTCATTAATACTCCATACTTCCCTCTAAGTCTCATCGTTCCATTCTACATTTCAGTTTAAATTGAAAACTAAATTATCATTGCTATTTTCAGAAAGAATAAGTATATAATAAATTGCAACTAGATCAATGAATGTAACAAAAGTTTAATAACAATAGAAAGTAACAGTTCCTAAACATCAATGTTCCCCCTGCCAAAATTCTGATGATTTTGGAGTTCAAAAGCTTTTCTGCGTAATCAACAATTAATAAAAATAACTTACTGAATTTGAAATTGGTTAAAAACTAATGTTCAGTGAAATATCAGAAATAAGAGCAGCATTCAATTTTTATAAACCTAGACTGAGCTGCATTAGTTAATTTCATAAAGGATGTTTGATTTTGTAGAAAGAGAAACTGCAGCACCTTTCTTAGAACTGCTATAATAAGGAAAAATTAATTTCTCTTTAATACCCACTGGTGCACAAAAAGGAAAAATTCACTCACAGACTTTTGTTAAACTTAGAATGAACCAAGAACACACACATTGTGGATATTCTTTGTATTATTAAAAATTAATTAAATAAAATTAAATTCATAAAAAAGGCGAACATAACCACCAAAGATTACAAGAGTGCTGAACTAAGCAAGATTGATCCAAAGTTTTGAGCATTTTGATCTTAGGAGAAGTCGGTACACAGGTGACCCATTGTAAACTGTCTTTAAGAAATAAGTCTGAACAGCAAAGAAAGCACTTCTTAGCATTGCAAATGGAAGGAGATTGCCATGAAAATGAACCCATAATTGGGATATATAAAAATGGAAGATAGCTCAAACAAGGAATACTTGTTAAATGGGCATTGAGAAAAGCATGCCGCTTTAATGTACACCTTTACTTTTAACCCGCCAATAGTTGTGCCTTCAATATACACCAGTTTTGTCCTAGCGATCTTGGAGATCAGTTTGTGAAAAATTACTTCAAAGGGTTTATGAACAATTTTAATCATCCAAAATATGGTAGATTAGATCTGACTAACTGTAGCCAATTGAAAGCACATAAAGTATTTACAAAAAGAACCATATTCTATTAAAAAAATAGTTGCAGCATTAATGTCACGGAACTCAGTTAAATCAATATTCAAAGAATTCACGTAAACTTTGAAAAACATGATAAAAGTTTAAATCTATTCATTAAACACTCGAAAATTAGACTCTTTACTGGCACCTTTGTCTTTCATGCATTTTTTTGGTCATCTATAGACTCTAAATTGGAAAGACGCCTCGTTGTGCAATGCTAAAGACATAAATATACATTAAAAGCAAAACAAGTGTATGGTGTATATTCTTTTTTGCACTTGTAAGCAACACCAGCCAATCTTTTTAGAGACTTCTGTTTTAAAAAGAATCATTTTCCAAGCAACATCTTTTTAAACCATCAGAAATTGACATTAGCTATTCAGTATTGTTCACATTTCTTCTATATATTTGAGCAGAAACCAACTTAGAAGAGCATTTGCCAGAATTTTCTCATGCTGATTATTTTATTTTTATTTCCTGTGGATACAATTTGACTATTTATTGCAATAGGTTTAAAACTGTGTAAAAGATGACCATGGACTAGCGTTTACTAGCTTGAGAGATGTCAAAATGCCCAACCATCCAGTCAGTTGTATCCGCCCCCCCCCCCCCCCCCCCATAGGTTTTATTATCAAATGTATATAATTACTGAATTGTTCTTATTTTATACTTAACAAGAACATTTAAAGAGTTATAAGAGTTATTATAAGAAAAATATAAAAGTATATATAATTATTAGAATCGTTCTTTAGTCACTTCAAAGTTCAATCAGTGAGAAGAAAAATGCTACTGCAACAAACAAACTTAACAATGGCAACAAGTGTCATACACTAGAATGTTACCTCTGTAAAACTAGGAGAATAGCAGGAGGTGAATACAGTATTGGCAATGCTAACTAAGAGATAATTTAAAATGTCGTTTCCCAAACAGATCAGATGCAACTATTGCTGTGTTATGTGGCTTATCAGACAGTATGAAAAAAAGAGACAAATTGCTAAACTGAAGAGGGTGGGGATAGAATGGAGTCGAAGCATTAGCTAAGGTCATGAGAAAAATAAGAGATTATATGTAATGACCTTAAACTTTCATTTTACGTTGTAAGGAGCATGTTTAGAATATAAATAAAGTGAAAGAGTTAAAAAATCTTTTCCAACTGTAAGTTTATTGAACTTAACCGTGGCACTTCAGCAAAGTTTCTGAATAAAATATTCAATGACACAAAAGGAATTGTTTGAAGGAGTGAAAGATTTAGATAAAACCTAACTCTGTTTTATTTACTCATTTGCTTAGTAAAATACAAAAGTCCTATACTGCATTAAATAACTGATAATACGAAAAGTTTGTCATATTATAAATTTAGCTTAAAAGGCTGATAAAACTTGAAACCTGAATGGAGTTAAAACAAATTGAGGTCATATGAAGCAAACATTGCATTATTAAAATCATCTGAAAATAAATTTGTATAATTACACAAGTTTAATTTTTCCTGAGCTTTCTCTTCCTTTATTTATTTATTTGTGTATTTATGTATTTGTTTTAATGCAAGCAGAAGCTGCAAAGTCAACTTACTAACTTCACCAATATTGTTTCTTCTGTGTTCCTCCTTTATGATGAACACTTTAATTTGTAGTTTTATGTGAACTGAGAATTTAATGAAATGTATCCAGACACCATTGTAATTACCCAGAAGGTTTGAAGGAAGAATTTGGGTTCTCCTTATTCCATTTTGAAGCTCTCTAGAACCTATAAATTAATGGAAATATTAAAACATGACAACATGTGTATAATACCATTTTGCTCAGCAGTAACATATGTATTTCTTATATCCCCTAGTACCATTGCCACATATTGTCAGCTAAAGTGGTGGTGACATTCTTAAAGAGAGTAATTGTGCTTGAAAATCATTGAAACGGGTGCCTAATATCAAAGTTGCTGTATTCAAAACATGACAATGACGACGATGATATAATGGACAAACAGTTGAACATTTAATTATACACTTTGTTAGTGATTAAGAATACCAGAAAGCGAAGTTACCCTATACATTTGCCCTTCCTTATCCATTTTGCCCATGTCCATGATTGCATTCCTTTCTGTTAATGTGGCATTGGAATACTTACTTTTGAGACCTCAACTGTCAACCTGCTTCAGCTTGAGTGTAAAATTAAAATTACACTGTGTGGTATTGTTTACACAGATCTTTTTTTAACTTCACTATTAAAGTTTTTGTGTGATTTTGTTGCTCCCGTTTTATACTGCCTGTTTTCTTACTTTTGAACTCAAAAGCAAACTAAGTATCTGAGACCTAATACTTTAAAGTGATAAAGATTGGGTATTAGAAACTTCAATAGTAAGTGATATAAGATCTTATTAATGCAAAATATGTATTGAATAAAGTAATTTGGAGTGTTAAAGGCCATACATTTCTTAGCACATGCTGCGTATGTGTATAAAATTATTGAAAAATGAGTTGAAACTACTAATATATTCTATATTGCATTATCTTGCGAAATAAATATTTGTAGTAAATAACATATAACACATCTGTTTATACATTTTATTTGAGCATTTACTTGTTTGCTGATTTATTTTATATTTATCCTTTAAATCATGTACATGTGGTTGGACACCCCAAGTTATACAAATTAATAAAGTATTGCTGCAAATCAAACCAAGCTTACTTGTATATTCAGTAACACAATACTTGATGCAGAAACAAATAATATTCCTATTTACATATAGGCATTTATATACAATTTTGTACTTTTGTGTATTATCTATTTTTTTACTTAAATAAAATTTTCACCTCTTATGGTAATCCGTATTGAATAAAAACAAAGTTTTACACAATATTTTCTAAATACGTTTTTAAGTACTTCATCAATTTGTTTTATTTTTCAATCAGCATGAACAGTGAGAGTGGGCAGTTTCCTAATATTAAGCAGGGTTTAATAAAGACCAATGATTATTATTTTCGCATCTAATTATACCATAACTATGGTTCCGAAAACCATAGTACTCCAAAATAAACTTAAGACATATAGCTTTTAGAGTAAATAATTGGAGCACATACATTTTCCATTTTTTGTGTATATTTAATTTTTATAACTTCAGGTACACTTAATCTATCAAACATTAAAGACGTTTTAAAATTGTGCATATGCAAATTAATAAGAACTTCATAATGAATGGAGCAATTTTCTAAGGAAGTAATAGATTTTCATAATTCCAAAACATTTTAATAACATAAGTTTTCACTAATGTTTTAAATGTAATAAAGTTTGTCTAAACTAAATTTAATTTTGTTAAACAATATGTTTGCAGTACGGAAAGTCCACCCTAGGTAGAATGTAATAATTCTAGCATTTGTTTTGTTTCTTTTGTTGGCTTGTTTTCACGAGTTTGTCTTGCAAAGGGTTATAGTTTAATAAAACAAAGAACAAAAAAATCTGGCATATATGGTGTTTTAATCAAAATCATTAGTCATTTTTGAGAAAATCAAAATTTCCGAAAAGTTTTCCATGTAAAGGGTAGCTTTGTGTTTGGGTGATTTCCTTGAAAATTTCAGTGTCACATCCTTGGAGAATCCTGAACTTAAATACCAAGTTTCATATTTAACACACTTTTCATTTTAGAGTTATGCAGTTCAAGAAAGTGTGTGCATGGACAAACACATATGCACCTATGCTGTTTTCCGAATTAGAGTATTATTTAACATAGGAAATAGCTCCATCCCCACCCGCGCCCCCCCCCCCCCAAAAAAAAAAGAAAAGAAAACGGAGAACATGGAAGGAAAGTGCACCTAAGTAATGACATAGGCGGTTGATATCTGTTTATGGTGATCATTGTTTTAAAATATATTATGCCTGTCAATATTGGAGTAAATATATGTTCATAAACAAGAACATATAATGGTTGCATATGCCCACCAATTTTCATCCAAACAAGGGATGTTAATGAAAATGTATCATATTTAATTAGGTGTTTCCATTGCCAACTAGGCTGCTGTTACACTCCGTTGTCCAAGGATTAGTATTAGATTAGTGTCTTTCTATAGTTACAGATGCGCAACATAGCATGGAGGTTGGAATTATACAGCAAGTCTAATTAGTTTAACTGTGCAGCAGTCTTGAACTGGGTGAGAGTCATTGCACTCGCCATCCAAATTAAAAATTGCTGCAAGTTGCAGGCAATTTAATTGAAATTCAAAGAAACTATGTAAACATGCATTCCTGATTATCTGCATTGCAATAGACATTAAAAATGATCTTGATTACTAGCATAATCGCTGTTTCTTTGTTGCATGCAGATTTTCCTCAGTCAACATTAGGGACTACTGTGCTTTTCAAATGGGAAGGAGTTTGTCCTTGAGTGTCTCCAGGCCGGTAACCAATTGGGCTCCTGCTGTGTTGCCATATTGCTTTCCCCTTAAGTGGGGATTGACGCATGCCAAGAAATATGAAGAGTGGGAGTAATGAGCTTGCAACGCTGTGCATGTAAACGTATCTCATTGGCTGCAGATCAGAACCCTTCCCATTTGAAAAGCACAGTAGTTACTTATTCAAGAAGGACCCCATGTCTTTGACTTTATTAAAAAGATAATGAATAACAACTCTAATGGAAATTGTAACATCTGGAAACTATGATACAACTGTGTTACACTTTCTTGCAGAAGATTAGTTCACATATGCATCATATAGAAAAGTGTTACATGGTATACTCGACCATAATGAATAACAATGAATCACATATTTCCAACACACAACTTAAATTTCACTTAAAAGGTAACAAGGTTCCATGCCATACAGCTGCCAGAACTCAAGTGATCACAGGCCATTTACCATGAGTTTGAGATTGAACATAGCTGTAGATACAAGTGTCACCTGGTCCAAGGCCAGTCAAATCTAACTGTATACTCACTGTACTTTATGTATAAGAATGTATTTTATTTGGAAGAAGCAAGTATCGTCTTTCTTAATGGTTATATTTGCTTCTTTTGTTCTGTAAAGTAAGAGAACCCATTTTAAAAAAGCAAAAAGGAAGAAAACAGAAACAACACTCCTGAATATAAACAAGAATATGAGTATTAAGCATTCTAAAGACCAGTTAATAGAATGAGGCACATTTAAAACTTTCCAGTTGCAAGTTTATTTTGAGTAGCACAGCTTTCCATCAGAAGCAAGGCTCTTCCAATGGTAATCAGATCGGTTGTGAGTTATATGTCATTAGGATTAGTGTAGTGCCACTTATATTGTACACCAATGAATTATTCACTACAGCTATAAATTTATATTTTGACGGACAATGCATCTACCAAATATCATTATGCTGTCCATGCAAGTAGGCAAGAGCAGTGCAAACATGATGCACAGTGGCATGATCCAATTGCTGGAGTCAGCTGGTAGATGGTAAGCATCAGTATATCCAGCACCATGACATGAGCATTGTTCCACGTGTTGAATAGTAGAGATAAAAATGAACTAAACAATGTCACCAGTTCATAGCAAATTGCAGGGAAAAGTCTTGGACAGCCGGACACAAGAAGTGATTGGTAATGTGTATCAATTCATGTCAGAGGGAAGCTACATAACCTATTAAGTTCAAGTCCATATAGAAATGGGAGTAGTGGAAGCTACCGATGTATCATTAGTTCGACCTAAAGAATAAAGGCTGAATTAGAATGTATTCAGTTAGACAAATGTGTATTTTTCCCAACACAAAGAAAGACCCAGAAGATCGAGGAAGACTGATTTAGACTACTAGTGAAAACCATAAGCTTAAAAGTTAAAATGATTAATGCAAGAGAAGAGCATATTTTCTAAATTATACAGCAGTTTTAAAGATTTGGCAGCATAAATGCAAGCATATTTTTTATATTTTTAGTACACACAAATCGTGTTTACTAATAACTAATAAGTATGTTTGTTGTCTTTCGAGTTCTCTTGTGCTAACTTTGTGCATTTATGCACTGCATGGCTAACACACATAGGCTCCACCTCCTCCACCCCCCCCCCCCCCTTCCCTACTATCTTTGTATTGCAGATCTGATTGCTCTTGTCTATTTGCATGGACAGTACTTGGAAAGGTAGAATCAGACCGAAAAATTTAGTAGTGGTTAACTATGAAACCCAAGAGATAAAGTACTTGTGGTATTGTAAGTTGCAGCTCTGATATATTATCTCAACTGAATTTGAGCAACACATGGTTTACTGTGGGGAAAATGTGTATGTTAGCTGGGAATTTAACATTATGCCAGCATGTTATCCTAGTAACTGAGTAAGTTAGAGCAGCTGCACAGAAAGTTAAAGATCTAAGATTCAAATCTCAGCTATGATATTGAATTTTTTGGTCTCATTTTACCTGAAGTTCAATTATCATTAATTGAACTGGCCATAATTAACTATAAATCTTGAGACATACAATATTGTTAGTTGATAGCTTGGTAGATTATCTTGAAATGAATTTGAGAATGTCTTGTGATTTACTGTGAATAATGTGAGTCAGCTGGAGAATTTAATGTCATGCTGGTACTCTGCTACAGTAGTTCAGTTACGTAGAGCAATGGCAGAGAAAGCCAAAGATCCATGGTTCATATTCCAGCCATGGAGGTTCAGTCTGATTTTACCTTTCCAACTTTAGCCTATATGTGGGATGTGAGGAAGAGCAATTAATTATCATTATATTTGTTTGAAGGCAACTGCCTCATATAATGCATTAGCCTTCTGGCAGGCTGAACAACACAGAAGCTGGTGGTAGAATTACTGTAGTACATTGTAAAAAAATTCTGTTGCAGTTGGTATTAATCCATATCACCCAAGGAGATGCTAAAATGGCCTTTCTTAAATTTCCATGTTTTTGGTGTATACTTTGGAAATTACACAACACCTCTTAGCTGAATTGATCTTTTAACATATTTTATCTCCTAGTTGGTCTAAAGTAGATTTGCCAATGTAGCTTGTTCTTGGCTGTAGCATGGTCAAAGCTACAGTAGCATGCTACAAGACAGTCACTCTGCCAGAGGCTCATACTACTATACCCTATCCGGGCTTTGAGAGCAAGTTCAGATGTCAACATTACACTGCAGCACAACTCTTGGTGCAAGTGAAAATAATTTGTTACTACATTGTATATGTTATAGTTTATTTGTTACATTGAAATAATGAATGGAGTGGATAAACACAATCATTCAACTTATAAAGCACATAAATATGAGCTTAAATATTTCATTTCTATTTATTATCACATGGTAGTCAGTACTTCACCACTGCATTGTTTATGGCAGTGAAACAGTGTTCTGAAGCCCATCCACCCTCTTAGTAATGCATAAAATACACTTGCATTAAATGTGTTTAAAGTTTTATTTCAACATTATTACTCTCTGACTATGAAAGATGTAAACTAATTGCTGTCAGAAGAAATTGGTGTATCTGCAAACAGTATTTCAAAAGCAAGAACAGAAATGAAACAAATAGGAACTGTAAAGTCACCTGAAAAATGGAAGGGAAAGCCACTTAGTGTTTTAGGGCGATGTTTTTGTTAAGAGTGCCATTCGTTTTGAAGTGCATAGTTTCTTTTTAAACTATAAACCTGGACAACTATTCAAGTGATACAACTACTTGTGAACTGATCTGGACATTGTACCTCTATCTGACAACTCAGAGAAGCGTAAGTTTGTACTCGCAAAATTATATCATAAATTTTCTGGATTAGTTTATTTAGTATAAGCCAAGTGCTGCTGCAGTCAAAGATAGTACGCTTTACAATAGCCCTATGTGAGATGTAAATAGCTGAGTGTGGAGAATGCCAACATGTGTTCATTGGCAGAGTGATACAACCAGCAATGTTTATGCGGGGACCCATTATAAGGCAGAAGGAACAGTACATAATGTGTGGTTCAGATATGGACCATGATTTGTTTCCATTAGCTACAGCATGTTGTGTCATGTTACAAAACCTTATCTTGATTCCTCTGTCTCGTACATTCCATTTTTTTTAATTTTCCCACAGAACTTAGGGTTAAATTGGTTGAGTCATGTTATTGCTAATGACTTCATCTTTAGTCACTTTGTAAATCAATGCTGTGTGTACCATAACAAAATCCTGCTGGGAGAGGGTTTAAACGAGAAGGGAAAAAAAATAAATGACACTCCCTCATGGATCAGTAAAAAAATGTAAAAACTTTGTACATTCTATCACTATTAATGGCATAATAAGAAAACAAAGGGAAGGGTAGGCATCTTACTTCATCGCAGTTAACTTCATATCAAAACCCATATCTCTTGGCCATGAATGAGTTGCTCTTGGAATAGACTAGATTTTTTATACTCCAATGTCAGCAATTTTGCACATTAACATCCATGTTACTGAAACCAAGCCTCATTGAGAACAAAATAAGATTAGAATACATTCTTCCATGATGCACTTTGATAATCCATTCACAAAACTTAATCCTAAATATAGGATCACCTGGCGAAGGTAATTTTATTGTGTTTAAATTAAATAATATTGTACCCCCATACACAGAACATTATAAGCTATCAATTTTCAAGAAATCTAGCTAAGGGAAATTTAGAGGAATCTTTTAGGAATTATCCATTTCATCAGAAGTTTCTTCTCATGACACTGTGCATTGTGTCCCTTTTTTCCCCTTCTTAAGCACTCCCTACTTTCTGCAATATTTTAAATGTGTGTATTTATGCAGCTCAGCTTGAAACTTGAACACATGTGAAAGGTAATGTTCTAAAAGAATAAGCTACTCTGTACTAACATAGAAATCGTAAATAATGCCCATTTGGTATGCAGAGTAAATAGTTTTATCATTTGTAATTTTCCGATAGTCCATACTGAAGGCATACATAGATGTTACCATTTGTGCTGTCAAAACACTAGCTAGATTCAAGGTTGTGAGTGTTGGTGCGTGTTCCAAAATGGTTATTATCATAAGGGCTAGCTGATAACTGGATTATCCAGTGCATATAACTAAAGTATGTATGAAGTGAAGAAGCAACATTTTTAGATACACATTTCTTAATCATTCACTTCCGTCAGAAAACAACGGTACAGGAGTTAGCAAATAATATTCTGTAATGAATCATGAAAAGAGGCAATCTCAATTCCTTTATCGCATCCTATAGATCAGCTGTGTAATATGCAAGATGTTGGTGATATAAATATATAACATGTAATACAAATATAGAGAACTGTATAATTGTATGAAATACAGGCAAAGAAAATCACATAAGTATAAGGAAACTATTAAAACAGAATCCTCCAAATATGTCACTGTCATGATAAACATGTCATATGTTCAGCGACAAAATATTCATTGAAATAGGAATTTTATTAGAATATACCACCTAGGATATCACTGAAGTGTGCAGAACAGCTGAATGGAATGTTATAGAACCTGCAACAAGAGGAAGACAAATCCCTGAATTTGAATTTATGAATCATATTGGCCTTGTAATTTCAAAAGATACTGGACTTTTGCAATTGGATGCTACAAAAACCTAATAATATGAAAATTGATCGTATAAAGCCCTTCTTTTGTGAAGGAGTTTTTAATTTGTTTAATCTTCATGGAGTTTCCATGATGAGTTTCTGTATTGTATGGTTATCTTAAACAAAATTGGCAAACATTCCAACATCTCTATAAGAAAGATGAGTATAGAATGTATTTATTTTATTTGTAATGTCCAAGTTGGTGCTTGGTATTGCACTGTGCAACGGGATTATGCTTGCAGTCTACTTGCTAACGGAAGGTTTTAAATGTGCCATACTATATTTTGCTCTGTGCACAGCTTCTTATATCCCTCATTTACCTAAAAGCAGGTGCATGTGCACCAGGGACCAGACATAGTCTGCGTAGAAAATTGCTCAATTTTTGAGTAGACAGGCCTTAAAATACCACCTTGCCTTTCCTTGGAGCTTGGTCAGGAGGTAGGGATGGAGGGTATTCTCTCCATAATAGTTATGGTATAATTCATTCTTTTTTCAGTCATCTAAAAATATCTGATGCATTCTGAAACTCATTGCTTTATTACTTATTAGTGTTAACATCTTGTTTCATTTATTCATCATCTGATATACTACTGTAATGTGTGGTTAAAACAAAGTTGGAAAGAAGTCTAAGAATAAGCGTATTTTTTATAGGTATTACCTAAACATAAACAAAGGCATGCAGGTAATTAACATATCTTCATAAAAGTGCATCCCCTTTCTTTCTTTGTTTGTTTCTTTCCTTTTACATTTTTTTCTTTATGCCGTCAGAGCTCATCTGTGTGCATGGGAGGATACCATCTATGGAGTTGGTATGCCTACATCAAACGTTTTTATTGTTTCTTTCTTTTCCCGGTTCCTTATGCTTATAAGGCAAATGTGGGTAACTCTCTGCTCAGTGGTCCTTTGGCTGATTTGAGCATCTTTAATATACATTTTAACAAATCTGGTCTTTAGAGGCAGTGAATGTAAAGAAAAAAAAGAGAGATGTGAACACCTCTAAACTAAATAAATAAAAAGGTATCAGCTGTATAAAAGATTAAAATTGCAAAAACAAAAATGTTATGGAAGAACAACCAAATCCAGATGTGTAGACATGCAGTTGGAACATGTTCGTCTGCTTACGTGAGCTAAATACATCTAACTCCTGTCCAAATATCAACGTAAAGAGCATATCATTCAGAGTTTGCAAAGATGTGTTTGCATATGGACTATGGAAGGAGTATCTACTCTTTTCCATCTTTTTCCACCTCTTCCTTCTGAACTCTTACACCCCTGGAGTAAGGAGACGGAGGATACCTCCTGGTGGCCATGCAAGGTTTTTCTCAACATCCATTTCATAATTTCATCAATGTACTGAAATGATAAGATGTTTATTTGGTTCTAAGCTTCACAGAGAACATTTGATTTTATGTCTATTGGTCCACTAAACAGCCAGAGGAGTTGCACAGCTTGAAAGTTGATTCATACACCCAATGAACCAAAGTCATGTCGGAAAAAAAAGAAAGAAAACAAAGCAATAAAAAATGCAATGTAATTAGGATAGGTGTGATGATTATTATAGTTATTATTATTATTATTATTATTATTATTATTATTATTATTATTATTATTATTATTATTATTATTATTATTATTATTATTATTATTATTATTGTTGTTGTTGTTGTTGTTGTTGTTGTTGTTGTTGTTGTTGTTCTTGTTATTGTTAGTTTTTATTATTATTATTTTTATTATTATTGTTATTATTATTATTATTATTATTGTTATTATTATTATTATTATTATTATTATTATTATTATTGTTATTGTTATTATTATTGTTATTGTTATTATTATTGTTATTATTATTGTTATTATTATTGTTATTATTATTGTTATTATTGTTATTATTATTGTTATTATTATTATTGAGTGGACAAAGAAGATTCTTTAAACACTGAAGCACTGTGTGTGTGCGCGTGCGTGTACAGGATGTAAATGTATAACACCGCAAGAATTTTACTGGTGATAGACGGTTCATAGGCAATCAATTTGAGATAGGAAACCTATGGTCTAGGATTACAAATTACAGAACTGTGCCTTAAAATTGTTTGATCATGACCACGTAGCCATAATGTATGATGAGGAAACAAGCGGACGAAGTTTGTAGCCTGTCTTCTTAGCGCAATGGTTATGATGCCCGGACGCAAAGGCACAGCATATTAAAAGTGCAGGTTCAAATACTCATAACTCCATAATTTTTGGTCTTTTTCCTTTCCTTCTTCATAACCGCATGCACAATCTAATTTGATTTACATGAAACATTTGTGCCGCTGTAATTTTTCGTTTAACTAATGTTTAAACGTTTTGTTTCAAGTTTGTTTAGCTATTATTTACACTTGCATGACCTAAATAGTAGGTACACGCAGAGAATTTCGTTTTCACTTAAATGAGATAGTTTAAGCCTAACGCAATGTTATTGTGTGCTGAAGGAAATAGGAAATGAGACGTGGGTGACACGAGTTGGAAACAGTCACCACATGGTGGTGTTAGTGTCTTCCAGGGTTATTAAGGTCAGCTATTGGCAGTATTAGACATTGGTCATGCTAACAGATAGGTATTCAGCATCTCTTTGGGGAGTTACAGTACTTTGTGCTATTACTTGGTTCAATGTTTTGTGGACTGTTTACAGCAGGCCAACTGTTGGAAGGAAAATTTCTGTTATTGACATGGACAATTACAGCCTACAGTCAGCTTCAGACAAATGGCAATACATAACCCTCTAGCCTAAGTCATCAGATGTGAGAAGTAAAAGTAAACAGTACTCTGTGCATTGCATATCATGGTTGTATTTTGCTATTTTAAACCAAATGCACATTTCTCTCAAAATGGAAAAGAAAGGAGAAAAAAAATACTTATCCCCTCTTCAGGTTTGAACTTGCCTTTTTGGTTTGATGAGATCCGCAGTCAGTCGACATAACCGCATGGCCAAAGCACACACTTTAGAACTTCCCTATATTTCTGTAGCCATTTGCCACAACCAATTATCCATTGCAGTGGCGTGCAGACACATGTTAAGTCTCCAATTTAAGCACTTTTTGTAGAGCTATAATTTAAAAGTGCTTCTTCAGAGAGACAGCAGACAGGCTTCACTAAGTTCCTAATAAGCACTATTTTGATTCCAGTGGATAATATTGATATATTTCTTTCTGGTTATGATTTATTGGTCACAGTCTCGAATTACTTTGAATATGTATAACTTATTAACTTGACGTCGTAGACCATTGGTTTCCTATCTCAAATTGATTGTCTATGAACCCTCTATTACCAGAAAAATTTGTGCAGTATTATTAATTTACACCTGTATATATATAAATTATTAAATTATTATTCCTTCTCTACTAGAGCTTAAGTAGAGCTGGTTGTTGGAACTGAATTTGAACAGTGATATAACCAACCACTCCTGAGGTACAAATAGTTATTAAGAAGAGAATTTATATTTTGTTGAGGTTTGTTTTATTTGTTCTGATGAAGCAATACTGTATCAGATTATTGAAGTAACTATTGAGAAAAGTTAGAAATCAATTATAATACTTTGATTCTACGATTGTCAACATTATTAGACATACAAAATTTTGTAATACTGTTATTTGTGCTGGGCTAGTTGGACACCTGCAACACTTTTGGCATTTTCAGCAATGATGGTTTGCATTTTTGCTTTTCTATTTTTAAGTATACACTTCCTTCTTATTGCAGTGTAATACATACAATACTAATTATAGTACACATTATATTTTAGATTCAAAATGAAAAGTTAACATTGTAAAATGCAGAAATATAAAATAGTTACAATTAAAAAACTTAAGTTAACTATTCAGCTAATCTGAATAATATATGGTCTCTTCGTTGTTTTAAACAGAGACATTTTTTCACAAATTAGTTCTGTATGCTTGTTTAAATGTAAGTGTACTCCACACTTTTCACACGCATACTTGTGTGGCAATCCCTTTTCTTCTTCTTGTAGCATGGATGGTATGTTTTTCTTTTTTTGTTGCCTGATTCCAGAGTGGTTTCTGCCTTATCTTATTATGGTCATTTAGACTTGTATTTCGCCAACATTGACTTTATTTTGTCTGGTAGGTTTGTAATCAGTGCTCTTCTTTATAGGTGACCCTCCAGTAATGTCAAAGCCAGAGCTTTGATGTACTCATTCTTATTACAGTATTTGTTTTTGTTGCGCAATAAAATTACTCTTAATCTTGAACTCCTGACTGCAACATTTATAATATGTAAAAAATTACCATGGGCCACTTCCTACTAGAACTACCAGTTACACTGTAAGTTACATTCAGATTGTCAATCATATCAACTCCTCATTTGGTGTAATTATCATGAAGTATAATTTCAGGATTTTTTTTCTATTCCCTATGAGATCTGATTTGATGATGCATGCATACTCAAAAGAACCATTGTCTTGTCTTTTTCTGGCTACATAAGCAATGCCTCATTTTTGGTAAAGCCAAATGTGCTATCATATTGCTGTCTACAGAATTTGAGGTATCTTTACAGTAATTACTAAATTCAAACTAGTGAACTAATTATGTGCCATTCATATTCTTTCCAGTTCCATATATTGGGTCAGCAAATCTCAGTATGACTGCATTGAAAGAGATATCCTGAAGGCTGTCATGTTTACAATATAGTTCCACGTCATAAGTGGAAGCTCAGCTTATAATCACAAAAATGGAAGATTTTGATCCCAAATTTAGATAGTTTTAATGTTATGAACTAGAAAATCCACATAGGTCATGTAATGCTGGTAGCTGTTCATGAACAGTATATTTTAACAGAGAGTAATATAATCTTGCAGTTGAATATTTCTCACACAGTAGCCAAATTATCTTATTTTGCATTGTTCTTGTCTTGAGGTACTGTTGTCAAAATTGTACAACTTATCAGGAGTCAGAAATACTTTCAGAAATAGCCATTCTGAAAATATTAACACCTAGATCATCTACTGTCCAGAAGTAGTAAAATATTTTGCCATCTGGCATGAAATACACAAGCAAGGTATAAGCCCAGAAAGACTTCCGTTTAAAATGTGCCTATGGTTCTGCAATCTCTTTCATTCTTAAATTTATCTTTCAAATCAGCTTTGCATCTATTCTTATTTTCCACAGTCAGATTTAGCATTTCATTGGCGGAAAATTTCTGGCAATCAAGTTCAATATTCATATCTTTAGTATTCCTCACTACCCCAGGAAATTTGGTCAGAAGGGGAATGCCATTACCAATGTAATTTTCTCCATTCTGTTCCTTCCTTAGATATAAATGTTATTTACTTATTTATTTATTTATTATTATTGTTGTTATTGTTTTTGTTATCATTATTGTCATTATAATTATTATTATGAATAATTTCATAATCACCGATATAATAGTTTTCATCAATGTCTTGGCTTTCATCATTTCTTTCTTCTTCAACTTCATGACCTGCATCTGAGTCTACAGACCTTGTTAGAGCTACATCTTAGAATTTTAATCACTTTCTACCAATTGATGAACAGGTAATTCATTATCATCAAAAAGAAGACGTACTTCAAGATAATGTAAGTATATGTATATATACTCATATTCAAAGCCAGAATCTGTAGCAACAACAAAGTGTAGCTACAAATGTAACAATAACAATGATCAATATGAGCAGGCTCAAAACAAATAGCCTAACGTTGCACAGGATAGTGGTGACAATGCATTGGGTGAGTTGGTATGATGTACGTGCTTATCCTCTGGTTGTTCAGGAATCTATAATATATTAAACAACAAAGCTATTGGTTCCACAGATATATACACCACTAATGGAGAGTTAACAACATAGGGATGATTAATATCTGTTATGAACGTTTTTAAAGTGTCTAATTTGAAGAAAAGTGTGCCAAAAAGAAACACTATAGTAATCTCAATGTGTTATAAAGACAAAATAGCTAAAAGCTGCTTGTTTATACTATATTTGATGGGTACCTATATGAAAATATTTTATTATTGCATAGATATACAGTTAATGCTATCCTCTTAGCAGTGAGACAGCTTTTGGCAATGGCTTAGAAAATGGATGATCTTACTTTTTATGGACAGCTGATAGTTAATAACCAAGCAAGAATAGAAAAGAATAATACTTATTTCCTATAAATATTTACAAAACTATCTAATTAATTTATTATCAAGAACATAAATTTTACAAAACCCAAGAACAGTATTCCAAAATATGATCAGCTGGACCAATATATTCCCCTTGTTGGACACATGGTGCCAAATTTTGATGACCACAGTGTTGCAGAAGGTTAAGTTTTATACCATTTGTATAAAATAAGAATCACTGATAAACTTATTAAATGGTAGCATGCAAATTTATGTATTCAATTATACATTTTAATTGTGCTCATTATGAAGGTTGAAGAAACATCATTTAGAGTAGTTATTAAAAATGGTAAATAGGACACACAGAGACCTGCAGGGCATCTTCACATCACTGAAACAAGCAGATTTGATCAACCTCCAGGTAATACTTTCAATATTTTAAAGTATTTCTTATTTAAGTATAAGTAAGCACCTGTTTTATCCAATGTGGTTTTAAATGTTGATGTCTAATTTAAGAGCTTAGAAATAATAAATATGCAAAGGATATTCACAATAATGAAGCAGAGCCACAGGTAACAGCAAAGATAGCTAAATTTGCAAATTTTCTGTAGACTATTTAGTTCATTATGAATATTGTGTGTGCTATCCCATTTTTTAAAGTAGCAGTCTATGTATATTGCTCAGACAAATTAATAAGGGAACTACACTATGTCAGGGAGATTGAATGTTGGGAAAAACATTGACAGTGTACTAATGTTGGGTCTACAAGAAATGCTTTTCTTCTTTTAATAAGATATGTAGAACAAAGGTGGTAATTTGAATCACTCTTCCGAACATAATGGTCTAGTCCTACATTCTCTCTCTCATGTCCTATGCTACACTTTATCCTGCAATTTTGCTCTTTATTGCTCAACTACAATCATTAATTTTCATGCTGAATATCACCTGGATAAAATCAATAACATTCGTTAAAGCTCACACATAAATAAACTAGCATTATGATGGTGGTAATGTGGATTCATAATAAGGTATTTCTGAACAAAGTCTTTTTAAAGGATTGCCATATTCTTTATCGCCACCTTTATAAAAATGTCAAAACTTAGAATTATACTCCTCTCATTTAGAGAATAAGAACATTTTTTTAACATAGGTTCAGAAATGCTGCATTCCCCATTTATAGCGGTGCCTATAATTTTGGTACCTTGCATGATGCATACACTATTAGATTTTTGTGTAGAATGGCATTATACTCTGTCAGGTGCAACCTTCTCGCACTAAAATTCAAATTACAAATATGTGCCATTGAATCCTGCTAGGAAAAAAAATGCAATTACAAATATGTTAAGAGTGCAATGTAATGACTCCTATGGAGCAAGATGGCTCCACAGTAACACATGAGGCTTGCATTTGGGAGATCCCCAGTTTGATTCCTGGTGGCTGCCTACTCTGATCATGAGTCCTTCCTTGGTTTTTCCCTGGTTGGCAAGGCGAATGCCAATGCTGGGCGTCTTCTACCACAGCTTTCCTCTCTCCCATTTCTTTTCACTCTTTCATGTTACAGGACGACTTTGGGGCTGTGTGTCAATTGATGGGGGACAGATAGTGCAGAGGCTTGCAAGTTGGAACTTCTTCTTGACTCCATCAGAGGGTTACCTTTCAAGCCTCTACTGTCGAGCCAAGTTTTCCATGGTTCCCGCTGGAGGGGAGTCTCTGAGCCACCCTCCAGTGGTTTGGACAGGTTGCCATTGAGCGCCTCCTAACCAGTTGGTCAAGCCAGTAACTGCTCGGGAACTCTGCATATTTGTCACTTGCATTTATTGCTCCTGTAGCCCATACATTTCCTGCAGCTCCTTCATATCATCTGTTCCTCCCAGGATATATGCACAAAGCAACCAATCACGTGGTCAAGGTGCAAGGTGTCCCTTCCGTATACCTGATCTCATTTCATCTCATTAATACATAGTTCTTAAGTTGATAATTATTTTTTTCCCAACTATGCTGTCCTTGTACTAAGCAATTTATCATGTGACTGATTTGCTTTTCAAACACCAAGAAGACAATAAAGCATCCTCCAGGGACACAGCAGCATATTAGATATTCAATGTGATGGGGATTATTGCATATACTTTTAACACATGGTGTCCTTTTGAGCAGTTTAAAAGATAAATTTCCCAGTAGTAGGTACACTTTTTATTACATAATGAACCAACCATATTCTATACTGTAAGCAGATTTGAAGAACAAGAGCTGCAACAAGGAATCCAAGACTTCCTGTAACCATGTCATAACACATTTTCATCCTCTACATGAGAGGTTCAAACCTTGAAATTCTGATATTTTTGTACACACTTAACACTGCTTTCAGGACAGGGTATACTTTTAAGAACATTAATTTCAATCTTTAGATTAACATAGTGTTGGAAATTCTTGTGAAATTGATAATTAGTACAATTATATACTGTATATTTGAAGCAACAAGGGTTAAAATTTCCTTTTTCCCAATACTGGCACTCACTACATCAGTACCAAAAATAGGATATAACTGAATATTTGTAGCTGCAGCGAAACAAATCATATTGTTAAGATGCAACTTACTAAAGTGGGCATAGTGAAAAATTTGGAAAAAAAATTCATAGTTGCTTCCAAATATCTAATGCACTTGAAATGAAAGGACAATACCATATTTCTTGTAGACCAACAATGATATTGCCAAGCTTTTGTAACATATCAGCACCCTAACCTTGGGTAGCCCATTATATTTTGAGCACCTGGTGCGTCTGATATGACAGGAGGTATGATTTTCTGTGTACACACATTGTAATCAAAGGAAAGTGTCAAATAGAGAATAATTTGTGTGTAAATTAATTAATTTGAAGAAATATGTAAGTTGACATAGTTTTATTGAAGAGTAATGCCAGAGTTTTGTAAGGTGCCCAAAAATGATGTCAAAGGATTATCGTATATCAAGTTGTTGCATAATAATTGGCTATTACTGTATATTGAGTTATTAGTATATTATACAATATATAGTAATTAGCAAAGATATATACTGATAACATTTCGAGATATAGATGTGCTGAGCTTATTTTCAAAATATTTTGATGGAAACAATGGTTATCTGTTGTTGAAGATTGCATAACTGATATTTTTAAGTATAATGCTTGTATGCAAAATCATAAATGGAAAACAGAGCCTGAAGAAAGCTAAGTAATAGATAAGAACTTCAAACACTATTTGATAAAGGTTGCTGTGGTAGTGCAATGGTTGCATTCAGGGCTCTTGTGCTGAGGGTCTGTGGTTCAATTCCTGGCTCTGGTGTAGCAATTTTAAGTCAGCCCTATCCAAGCCTTCATGTCTGACTAGATCATGTGAAGTATCCCCAAGGCCCAACAAGATTCAGAGTCCATGTTAAAAGCTGTAGGTCCTATACCCTCATCACTAAAGCCATAATTTTTTTTGTACCGCATCATGTGTAGGAGTGTCAGTTATGCCAGAGTGTGTTTGCCCAGACCGAGAAGCAAGCCATCAGCACTGAATGAAACAGTCCCATGCACTCGGTAAGATGACTAAGAATTGTGGTTTTACTCATCACTAGGGCCCAGATTTTTATGCACAAACTTTAAAAGCATTTATTTATATGCTAATGATTCTAAAAATCTGTCCTAAAAACTGAAAAATATTTTCAAAAAAATTAGAACAAAACCTAAGAAAACATAATTGCCAATTCGCAGCTAAACATCAAATTTAGCTGCAGTGCACAAAAAATGTTACCTCTAGATTGCACATTGCATAGCCTTGCCTATTACCTTTGAGTAGTGTGTTATATTGAGAAAAGGAATGTTCTACACCACACAATGGCAACCTTGCATACTTGAAGAGGGGAATATCACTAACAGTCACATTTTCAAATTCACTTTTGTGTTCAAAATGTGAGTCACTTTACTGAGGCTTTGGTAGCCACTGTTTTTGTCAAAGCCTAAACATTTTTTCTTAAAACTTCTGCTCTTGAACTTAAGATAGTGTAAAGTTATTTTTTCAACAAACTGCATTTCTTTAACTAAATTGCTTAATAAGTCAACAGAAGTTTCTAATTTGTTTTACATCACATATTGGATAACCTAGTTGCAGAAGCATCTTCTTTGTCCAGTTCATTCACTACTGATGCAAATGTTTCAAAATGATCTGCATAATACACCACAGCTTTAAGCCGGGTACTGCAATGTGTGAGAAATTTTTTCATCATTTTTCAATACACCTGCAATTATATTTCTCACTTTTCTACCACTTGCTTTGATAGTTTCCCCAATGGCAACCCAGACTTTTTATTTTTCACAAATGGACCTTAAGTGACTTACTGTTCTCTCACAGCAAATTGAAAGATAATTTTTCCATAGCATCAACTTTCTAAGCTCAGGATCGTTCCCTTATAAAGGGGAATATCAGCTGAAATAAATGATTTACACAAATTTGAATAAAATTCTGAATGTTTTGGTATGCCAGAAGAGGAGGATGGTGTTGAGGCAATTTCTTATAAGAAAATCAACAAAGCATGTGATGCAGCTGCTATGTGCTTAATACCTGACAAATGATGTACTACATGTAAACATTGATCTGCACTTGCAGATTGCGCACAAGGCTGGCAAAATAGTATTTTCCCATCAGTAGTAGAAGTGTTTTTAAACTCTAGCATGTACTGATGCAAAGGTTCATGTTCGATTTCATTTTTGGCACTTTTAATTCACACTGCTAATTAACAAGCCCAGCAGCTTTAATGTGATCTGGTTGTAACTAGCAAGTTGTACGAGGGGGTGTCAAAAAATAACCGGAATTATTTTTTTGCATTTTAAAGCGTCTGCGTATGAGATGGGTGTTGGTAGTACCGGAGAGGTCTGACCTTGAGTGACGAAATGGCATTCATGTCATTGGCCTGGAGGTGCTCAGTTGGAGGGTAGCAGGAGAAGTGTGAGGCCGTGTTTACTGTACCCAACATGGATCTTAAGTTGCAGCAGCGCACATCAATTAGATTTTGCATTCATCTTGACAAAACTGTATCACAAACATTGGAAAAGTTGCAGTAAGCCTACAAAGAGCAAGCAATGGGGAAAACTCAAATGTTTGAATGGTTTAAACAATTTCGGGAGGGTAAAATTGACCTTGAGGATGCTCCACCTCCCGGTAGACCGTCAACTTCGAAAGCACACATCAACATCAACACAATTGATGTTATGTTGCGGGAAGACCGTTGTTTATAGTTTGCAAAGATTGCCGAGATTATAAATATATCCTACAGATCAGCTAAGGACATTGTATGAAATGTTCTGGGGTATAGAAAAGTTGCAGCAAAGTGGATACCTCATGTGATCAGTGATGAACAGAAGGCTCACCATGTGATGGCATGTCAACAATGGCAGGGAAGGCTTCAGCAAGAACCAGATTTGTTAGACAAAGTTATCACATGCGACGAATCCTGGTTTCATCATTTTGACCCAGAGACAAAGCAGGAAAGTGCCCAATAGAAACATCCTTCAAGTCCAAGACCCAAAAAGGCAAAAGTTCAACCAAGTGCAGGAAAAGTAATGCATTTTGTCTTTTTCGATAAGCAAGGCATTGTTTACGATCATATGGTGGATAAGCAACTTACTGTTACTGCGAATTACTATTGTGAGGTACTGAAGGGGCCATTAAGGAAGAAAACTGCAACAAAACGACCAAAGCTTGCTCAAACGGGATGGATCCTTCATCAAAATAATGCCCCCGCTCATTGCGCCATCAAGACTTGGGGAACAATCACTGAATTAGGCATTGAGGTGATGCCACATCCACCTTATTCACCGGACCTAGCCCATTGTGTGACTTCCACCTATTTCCTGCAGTAAAAAAAAGAGCTTCGAGGTCATCATTTTCAGAGTGATCGAGAGCTAAACAATAAAATTTTGGGTGTACTCAACAGACTATCAAAAAGGGGCTTCAGGGAGTGTTTTGAACATTGGACTGAATGCTGGAATCGTATTGTGTCCTAGGGAGAATACCTTGAAGGTGTGTAATGGAATTTGAATAAAAGTGAGCAGCATTTTCCAGTAAAAAAACAATTTCGGTTATTTTTTGACACCCACTCGTAAGCAATACTGAGCTTAGTTTATTACTTTTTTTTTTTAATTAATATCCTCCAACATGTCATATCGGATGGTAAATGAATGAAATGGGTGAAATGATGCTCAAATGAGCCCAAGGTCCATGGAGCTTTAAGTTACCCGACATTTGTCTTTTCAGGATAAGGGAAAAGCTCTGAAAAAAGCCTTACCTGGATAACTTGCCCTAAGCAAGATTCAAACTCGCGACCTCTTGGAGTTTATTACACCATTGCTTAGCAAGGTTTAACAACAAACACATTGGTTGTAATCTTGGGGTATTTCTCTAATTCGCACATGCAATTGA
Organism: Tenodera sinensis; assembly: GCA_030765045.1. Lineage (NCBI taxonomy): Eukaryota > Metazoa > Arthropoda > Insecta > Mantodea > Mantidae > Tenodera > Tenodera sinensis. The sequence goes on from CM060964.1 coordinate 59,141,268, forward strand.
AACAGCAGATATCAAGTGGCAAGACTAATAAATTCTTATGACTCTCACAAGTTATGAGATAAAGTTTTATGTTGTAAATAGAATGAGAAAACCAGTAAAATATATGTACTTGTAGATAAATTGTCAAAAATATTTATTTATGCAGTATCTGAAAGGTACTAAAAATATGTATCTATGAGAAAAATGTAAAAGATATTTATTCTTATCTTTATTTTTACAGAACATGTATTTTTATGTGGGATCAAATTTTGTAAATTCACTTCTTGGACCTAGATCGGGATATTAAACTTTGCTTTAGGTATGTACATATTAAGGGAAAAAAAAAAACATTTACATACATATCTGGGCCCAGTTCATCACCCTACTATTGGAGGTTTGTATTCTTTTAAGCAGATACTGAGTGAATGAACAGACTCACACCTCTGGGCCCTTCACCTGAGAAATAGGTCCGGTCATCACTTGGTGGAAAATTACTCTTGAGGGTCATAGACTGTATAAGTATATGGGAAGTGTTAGAGATGACATCACTTGATAATTTCGCATTAAATAAAAAATGAATTTGTTTCAGGATAAGCTATTTTTTAACTGCCAGTACTAGGGTTTCCCATGTGCAAATCATAAAGGAATGTTATACTTTCTTACGAACATATTAACAATATATAATAAATGAAGAACACCTTGAAAGAACAGGTTAGTCTTTCTTTTAAATTTTTCAAGAAAGGGTGTTTTTTTACCTGAAAATTTAAAGGCTATTAAAATAAATTTTTAAATGCCAAAAGGGGGTTTTTCTCCTTTTGTGGATACCTATCATTATTTTAGTATTGCCAGCACAAAACCGTGTTTAGTCTCAGACAAGTGTGTGTATATCAAGACCATTTTTTCTCCTTATTAATTTTTTATGTTGTGACTCTTTTTTATATTAAAATTGCCTGCATAAACTCATGTTTAGATACAATGGTCAATTTATCGAGAACATGGGAACCAGGTTTAAAATTTGCAGCATAATCATAAATCAACTTGCATACTGATTATGAAATACTTCTTCCTGTTCTAAGAAATAAAAATAATGGAATATACACTTCCATTTGTGCTACTACCTACCTATCCTCTAATATTATTGCACACCTAATAGAATCTAATGAATTAAACAGCTTGTAATTTCACAGCTAATGGATTCCACTCATTCTTTCCAAGTACACAATATTTTTCTAAGGCAGTATCTCTGGAACTATCAACACAGGAGTAAGACAAGGGATGTGTGTATATTATCACCACTCGTGTTTAATATTGTAATAGATTAAGTACTGCAAAGAGCAAATGATGGAGTCTAGAGGGGTACGTTGAGGTCTTATTAGCAGACTGGAGGACCTAGATTGCGCTGATGATATATGTCTGATAGCATTTGGAATATAAACAAAAAACTCCATTGGTTGAATTGTGAGGGTCGGAAAGCTGGACTCCAAATTAACTATAACAAAACTAAAGAAATGTGCATGAGAACCTAAAAACGGATGCCTTTGTACTCAATGGCCAAATTGTTGAGAGTCCAAGAATTCACTTATTTGGATAGTGTTGTGAACACTAATGGAGGAGCAGAGAAAAATGTAAAGGCAAGAATAACAAGACTTGAAGTGTATTTGGCATGTTGAAAATGATCACAAAAGTAAAATACTCCACCAACACCAAACTAAGGATCTTTAATACAAATTTCAAGGCGGTGCTCTTGAATGGCTGTGAAACTTGGAAGACAACTAAAAGCATTATTAATCGGTTGCAAGTCTTCCTTAATAGATGTTTACAGAACATTTTAGGAATATTCGGGCCGGTCCAGATCTCAAATGAAGAGTTATGGGTAGTAACCAAAAAAGACCAATTGAACTGGAAATTCTGCAGAGGAAGTGGGGATGGCTAGGCCATATGCTTTGCCAACCATCAAATGACATAGCCAAAAGTGCCATCAACTGGAAACCTCAAGGGTGTCATAGCAGAAGCAGGCAGACCCAAGACAACATGGCAAAGAGCAATCTTAGAGGGGGGAATGAAGAAGTGGCAAATATTGGGGAGAGATAAAAAAGCTCGCCAAAACAGAACAAGGGGGCATGGTTTTGTGAAGGCCCATGTTCCCCCTAAAAGGAATTATGAGTAGTTTAATAGATTTAATTGATCTCTGGAACTAAGACATACCTGTTCTTTCTGTATTGTGTTCAAATATGAGGGCAATTCAGAAACTAACCTGCATTGTGGTGTAGCATAGGAAGAAATGGGTATAGTGTAGCCATTTTACATTGCTCTGCAACACAATTCAGCGTGTGTGCAGCGGCACTGGTGAGAACATTACACTGCTACGTGTTTGTTCATAAGATTACAAAATTAATACTGCACTTGAAAATCCCACCAAATGCAAGTGCATGGTGTCAGGCTTTCTTTAAAAAGCCTCCCAAAAAAAAAAAGCTTTAGGCTCGTCATGTGGTTGAAGACATAATCACACTCCCTGCCGGTTAATTCTCTAAAGAAAAGGGCGCAAAATTGTGTTCACGTAAGTACAGGTGACAACTGTTGACTCGAAAAGAATCATAATAAATACACGCTGTGCAGTAGAAAACAAATGCTGAGCCATAATACACTTTGTGACTAAGTACAGCACTAAATAATAAAACATACTGGTAATAATACAGCCGCACGGTATCGCGTCAACTCAATACTGATTGTGAGCAGAGCAGAGAAAAACAATATATATATGCACCAAAAAATTTTAGTCAGTTCTTTATATCATGAGATACATTTATTTCTTCCATGCATACATTTAACATTCAAGGAAAAACATGCAGATGTGCAACAATCTGCCCTCTAATAATAAGATACTTTAACATATGACACAATTGACTTTAAGCTAGAAGGATATTTTATTTCATTGTAGTAGGGGTCTTATTTATGTGAACCTTGGTCATTCTTAATATGACAAAAAGACAGGTCCAGTTATTTTTTGTCACCTTATTTCCCGTAGAACTGAATCACAATACTCAGCTTGTGACATTGCAACTCACAGCTTTCTTTTCTATCGTAACCTTGACACAAACATTATTCAGCAATTATATTCTGATGATCAATTAAGACCCACTTAGTTAAACTAACATCTCTGCCCGCCTCTGTAGCATGATGGTTAGCGTGTTTGCCTCACGTTCAAGAGGTCACGAGTTCAAATCTCGCTTAGGGTAAGTTATCCGGGTAAGGTTTTTTTCCGAGGTTTTCCCTACCCTGAGAAGACGAATGTCGGGTAACTTAAAGCTCCATGGACCTCGGCCTCATTTGAGCATCATTTCACCCATTTCATTTCATTCATTCGTCCGATATGACACAATGTTGGAGGACGTCGATTTAAAAAAAAAAAAAAAAAAAAAACATCTCTGTCCATGCTGACTCACTTATATGGCCAACAATTAGGCACCAGAGTTTTTTCTGGAAATCGACGTTTCACAAAACTTGGCATAACAAGCCCTGTACTCAAATATTCTGGAACTGTGTGGAAACAGCCTTTATTCTTACCCAAAGTTGTCACGTGTTGCCTAGCAGCATAGTGGTGTGAGGTAGCTGACCTTGAGCCTCCTTTCATTTGTGGTTGCTGTCACATTAATTTGAAATTTTTCAATTTGTTTCTCTGAATTACAAATTGCATTATTATTATTATTATTATTATTATTATTATTATTATTATTATTATTATTATTATTATTATTATTATTATTATTATTATTATTACTATTATTACTATTACTATTATTACTATTACTATTATTACTATTACTATTATTACTATTACTATTATTACTATTACTATTATTATTATTACTATTATTATTATTACTATTATTATTATTACTATTATTATTACTATTATTATTATTACTATTATTACTATTACTATTATTACTATTACTATTATTACTATTACTATTATTACTATTACTATTATTACTATTATTATTATTACTATTATTATTATTACTATTATTATTATTACTATTATTATTATTACTATTATTATTATTACTATTATTATTATTACTATTATTATTATTACTATTATTACTATTATTATTATTATTATTATTATTATTATTATTATTATTATTATTATTATTATTACCTTCTATTATTATTACCTTCTATTATTATTACCTTCTATTATTATTATTATTAGTACCTATTATTAATATTATTATTATTATTATTATTATTATTATTATTATTATTATTATTATTATTATTATTATTATTATTATTATTTATTATTATTACCTATTATTATTATTATTATTATTATTATTATTATTAATTATTATTATTATTTATTATTATTACCTATTATTATTATTATTATTATTATTATTATTATTATTATTATTACCTATTATTATTACCTATTATTATTATTATTATCATTATTATTATCATTATTATTATCATTATTATTATTATTACCTACTATTATTATTATTATTATTATTATTATTATTATTATTATTATTATTATTATTATTATTATTATTATTACCTACTATTATTATTACCTACTATTATTATTACCTACTACTATTATTATTATTATTATTATTATTATTATTATTATTATTATTATTATTATTATTATTATTATTATTATTATTATTATTATTATTATTATTATTATTATTATTATTACCTACTATTATTATTATTATTATTATTATTATTATTATTACCTACTATTATTATTATTATTATTATTATTATTATTATTATTATTATTATTATTATTATTATTATTATTACCTACTATTATTATTATTATTATTATTACCTACTATTATTATTATTATTATTATTACCTACTATTATTATTATTATTATTATTACCTACTATTATTATTATTATTATTATTATTATTATTACCTACTATTATTATTATTATTATTATTATTATTATTATTATTATTATTATTATTACCTACTATTATTATTATTATTATTATTATTATTATTATTATTACCTACTATTATTATTATTATTATTATTATTATTACATACTATTATTATTATTATTATTATTATTATTATTATTATTATTATTACATACTATTATTATTATTATTATTATTATTACATACTATTATTATTATTATTATTATTATTATTATTATTATTATTATTACATACTATTATTATTATTATTACATACTATTATTATTATTATTATTATTATTATTATTATTATTATTATTATTATTACCTACTACTACTACTACTACTACTACTACTACTACTACTACTACTACTACTATTATTATTACCTACTATTATTATTACCTACTATTATTATTATTATTATTATTATTATTATTATTATTATTATTATTATTATTATTATTATTATTATTATTATTACCTACTATTATTATTATTTTTACTACCAGGGCTCAAATTCTGATGACGTTTTTTTTTTAATGTTGCACTATGGGCATTGCTAATATGCACATAAATTTTTATCATGGGTCCCAAATTGTGAAAATGCACATTTATTAGGTCAGTTTTTGGTCATTTCTATTTTAGGGCCGTGATTTTTATTCATTCATTTTCTTGCACTCACATTTTTTATATAAGAACCTTCATATTATTGAACCTTTTCATAAGGATAACATTTCAACTTTCTACATCCTTCAACAAACAGATATTTCAGTTTGAAAGTTTCCACCTTTAATGTTGTCTATAATAATACATGTACATAAATCATTGTTATTTAAGGTTAGCCAAATTAATTGGTATTGTACATAGATCATAATGAAAATGCAGAACTCATGTTTATAATTGAAAAATATAGAAAATGAAGTAAATGTGCATTTGTCACAAAAATAAAGGGAAATGTCACTTTTGACAAACAATAATAGCAGTATTACACTTGTCAGTTAATAGTGAGGAAGCGTATCAATGAAGGATCTTCCCTCTGGTCCACAAAACAATCTAATGACTTGCAGGTCAGTAAATTTTGCCTTAGAAATTGGATGTAAACCTGAAATATTCCCAGCATGCTTGCGAGTGTAGAACAACTTATGTTCATAAGATGTCTCTGGAAGAGCAAACTCACTTCTGGTGTTTCTGGGAAGTGTAGGGTTGATCTCATTTACAATGGGCTATTGTAACTGTCTCCGTATTTCATGAATAATGGATGCTCAATGGAGATGACAAGTTTCCTTATAGGCCTTATATTAAAAAGGCAAACTTTTCTGTACAAGGGAGTCAAAAACTTGGTCCATTGACAAATTAAATTGATTGATCAACTTCGATTACATGGAAAGGGAAGGACTTGTTTCTGGTACTCCTAAAGTGATTATCCCTGTCTTCTGGCATTTCAGCCGCAAATTTTTGATTAATTAGTCCCATGTTTCTATTGCAGTACGAGTGCCCATGAATTGGAAACACATTTTTGCAAAATTTAAGCATTTGGCATGATGTACTACAAAGTGAAGAAATCTGAAAATAGTCCAAGTTTATTTATTACCTCAATCATTCAACTAAACTATATCTCTTCTTGGTTGATGGCCTACTTGCATTACTGTTCTCTTCCTCAGACATTGTAATTATGTGCAAAATAAGCAATAAATCACCATCATGAACAACTAAAACATGGCAAGATGAAACAACCGGCTATTGACGCAGCATCATATAATATAGTGCTGGTAATTTTAGGACCCAGCCCTTTAATCGTGCACAACCCTCTGCAATACATTGTAATTAATACATTTACATGTTGTTGTTGGACACGTTTGTAGATAGTTCGTCTTTACTATTGTTCCTGATTTACAGTCTTTATTTTTCACCTCCATTTGTTCTATGTCCCTTTACCATTTTTTGTTTTTTTAACTGCTTATGTCCCCCTCTTTTCTAATTTCCGTCCCCCCTTTACATACTTTTCTTTGTTTCCTATCCTATGTTATCTTCACTCCTTAATTATTTTGTGCGATTCTCTTTTCTTTCTTCGCTGTTTTCACAAACAATCCACATTAACTTTACCTATTTTCTATCCTACCCCTCTACTCAGTGATATATATTGTGTGCTATCAAGGCTTTCACTGCAATACTAGCCAGTTTCCCTCGTGCAGAATTAGTGTGTAGGATGGAATATGTCTTCTTCTCTACCATTGAACAGAGGGGAGATTAGGGCTTCGGATGCTTGCTGCCACAGCCTTCAATATGATGTGGGAAGAGAGAGGTGAGGTGGCAGAATGCAGGAATAAGCACGCCAAGGCTTCAGAATCCCATGTCGCTATAATCACACAAGCGTCTCAGAAATATGCCATATGAACACAACTGGCTGCTTAGCAATAGCATGTGGAGTTAAAAGCAAGAAATAACATGTTTCTAATTGTGCGATAATTACAGTCCTCAACAGCTGTATTAGTATTATTTATTGCATAGTGTACAGTGTATCAAGACAGTTGCTAGTACTTATGCTTAGAAATGGATGACCAATGTGTAATAAAACAATTAGTGAAATGACCATACTTGCAGTTGAAATACGAATGTAAATTAGTGGTAGTAAAACAGGGAAGGCCTATGTGAGCAGAAGCAAAAGAAATAAGAATACTTACAAACGGTATTTTAATATGACCGATTATGATAAGTATGTGTGGCTGACTGGTTCATATGAATTAAATAAACCTTATTGCTGGCCATGGTTGTTTTGAACTGAGAAAGTGCCCTGGAATATGATGAGTTTTGCAAATTTAGCGCATTTAATCCCATCTTTGGATAAACATAAGAGATCAGCAACCCTTATAAAATCTTTTACAGCTGTAAAAACTATTGACACTCAATGGATAGACCATTCATTAAATTATCAGAAAAAAATTGTTGACGGTTTGCATAATATAAGCACAAAAATATAGCGTGGGTCTACTGGGCCCCACATGACCAACAGTGTTCTGCCAGGGTGTGGCTAAAGGAGGATTACTCAACAACCCCCTATAGTCTGGAACTGGTAGACCTAGTGATAGCCCAAGTCACAATCCCAGCATACACCACTGCCTCTACTCCTACAGATTTCAAAACCTTTTGCTTTTCCTCGTCATAAGGCGAAGTGTATCTGTTGCTGTTTTGTTCTGCTTTTTACCTTTTGTCTCTGACTTTTAATGCTTCACAAACCACTCCCCAGTAGACTTATCTTCCCACACACGTATTACACCTTTGTGATCTCTCTCTCTTTTCATTACACATTTGTACACGGTACCTGTTTTTTTTTTCTTCCCACACACTCTTTCAATATGTTTGTTATTGTTATTTGAGAGAAAAAACCAATATCACAAGAACGAAAGTTGGAGATTCACTGAAAGATAGAGAATGCACAATTGCTTCTGCCAGTCATTTTGCAACAGTAGAGGTGGAAACAACTGCTCTTAAGTTGACACTAGTTGTGGCTGGTTGGTAGAAAGAGACAATACCAATTCAGTTCATACTTCTCTCTCCTGTTTTTCATAATGGCTCCTCAAGAGCCCTCCACTAGTGGATGCGTCTTTTCTGATGTTCCCATTGCTCCAAACACCATCACAAATATCTGGCTGTCAGTTTAATGAAAAGACCCTCTTGATATCTGTAGGTTATGCCACCTCAAACCTCATACAGTATTCACCTTACACTTGAACCTCATGTATGTTATTCACCTCTACATTCTTCACAGATGCACATTAAACCTTTTAGGCATTGAACTTCTTTATCCATTAATATTTAGCTGAATTATACATTTTTCATTTATGCACTTTCTCATCAATATGTCACATTTTTCTGGTCCCCATGTATGAAAGTTATTAATTTACATATTTATTTATACGTGATGTATATACCATATTAAGATATACAAGGTATCCCAAAAAAAAATACCGACAGTGTTTAGTATGTTATAAGGGATGGCAAACATCGGTTTTCAAGAAGGAACTCCACCCCACGGTTTGGGTGGTGGAGAATGTTGAAGTCTGAGAATGAATGGCTGTGATAATTTGTGAAGATTTGTTTTGGTATCTTAATGTGGAAGTATGCAGCTTTTTAACCATCTATGTACTTGGATGAATGACCTGAGCCTAATAACATTCCTGTGATGCACTATAATTGCTCCACCCTTAGATCCGCACTTGGTGTAAACACAAGCCGTCAACAACTAAACCATCATATGCCGAAACCAAAGCACACCATAAAATGTAGTACCCTAAATCTCGGCAATTATCTGTGAGTTTTCAAGATGTAGATAACCCTCATAAAGATTACTTGAATGTAATGCGATAGCAGCAATATTCCTAAAACTCCTAAGTAAATATCGTTCTGTTGCAACATAAACACGAGGCATGTATCCACATGGTGTTTGTTTTGTTTTGTATTAGTCGCAGATTATCGCGGAGGAATACAAGGGGCGGATCTAAGGCTGGATGGAGTATACATTCCTCCATAGTGTCCTTGGTGCACATCCTTCTGTGTTACTTGTGTCATTTTCAGTACAGTAATATTTTAACAGCAGTGCGACATGTACCGGAACACAGCTGCAAAAATGGCCGACATGAGCGCCAGCACATTGATGTAAATGCTGAATCACCTCAACATCGCATATCCAAATCAATGGATTGGTAGAGGTGAACCAGTTCCATGGCCAGCACAGTCACCAGATCTGACACCTATAGACTATTTTCTGTGGAGTTGTATAGAGAGTAAGGCACTCCTGTAATGTCAGTGGAGGACTGTTGCTCAGTCCATGGAGCAATTGAAAATCTTCAAAGATAACCACACATATTGGGTCATGTGCATGAGGCTCAGCACTGCCGATATAGGCTCTACAATAATGTAGGAAGTACACAGTTCAAAGCCTGTTTATAATGTTGACAGCTCGCTGTGCTACTTATGGTCGGTTTCTTGACAAAATGTGAATGCACACCCATCTCACACTTCAATGTGCTACAGTATCCAAACTGTTCATTTCTGAACAGGGGTTCCTTGAAAACGAATCAACTGCACAACATATTAAGTGTTGGTGTTTTTTTGGGACATGTGTATTATACATAATTTCTGTATACTGTATTCTTGCTGTTGCAGCACAAAAGAGGGAGGATGTTAAGAGAGGTATAAATATTTTTGGAATACGCGTTGAATAATATAGTCAGGCAAGGTCATTTTTCCACAAATTGTATCTAATGCTACTGATGATGGCGCCAAAGTGGGTCTAAGTAATGAACGTGTTCTGAGGGTACACGAGGCAATTCAAGCTCTAGATATTACTCAGTTTGCATAATCACAAATGATATTTCTGTGATTGGTGCATATAATTAAATCATGTTTGACTTGTCTGGAAAAATCAAAGGAGCAAAGAAAAATTCACAGTTTTAAACAAGTGTAAGGCACCAGTACTTTAATTTTTCAGTTTTGAACAGCAGTACTAGAATACCACTGAATATAGTTGATATATTTAGCATTTGTGTGTTTCATTTCATATATTCCTTACTTATATTAAATAATACATAATTAGTTCAAGTAATGATTCAATAAAACAGTTTCAGAAAATTAATTTTTAAATTTTGTTATGTATACATTATTTTGGCCATTGCCTTTGTAAATTATAGCTGAGGTTATACTGTAGTACCAAATGTGTTGAGGAGGCATGCTGGTTGCTTAGTGATCTTCACCTCACTAGTAAGTAAGGAATAATCTGAATAATCTGCTGCTATTACTGCTACCTTGGCTTAGGGTTAGGAGCCTTTCTTGGTGGCAGTATTGGGTATGTGATTAATTGTAGCTAAATCGCGTTATTATCCATGTGTTGATTGTATTCTAGTTTTGACGGTTTTTGTCATAGTGAGTCTAAAATAGACATGTTCTACAGAAATTACTGACCGGTCTCATCTCACTTGATCTAAAACCAAACTCTTTTCTATAAGAAATGTTATAATTTAATAATAGTAACAGTAGTAGTATTAGAAGTAGTGTTCATAATAATAATAATGATGATGATGATGATGATGATGATGATGATGATGATGATGATGATAATGATAAATAATTTTTATTCATCCACTGGAATTGATTTGTTCAAGGTACATTCAATATTGGACACATAAAAATATAGACATAACACTACACTATGAAATTGTTGGATATAAATGATGTTGACCACCCCTGTAGCACAGTGATAGCGCACCTGCCTCTGGCACGAGGGACCTGGGTTCTACCCACGTTTCTAGCATGGGATTTTTCCCCACTGGAAGGTCTGGTCTGGGGTGCACTCAGCCTCGCCAGGTCCCTGAGGGGCCAATTGAGCAGCTACTTGATTGAAAAGTAGTGGCTCCTAGTTGAGAACACCGCCTAACCGGCCAGGAGGGACCAAGGCACTGATCGTGTCCCACCTCCAGTACTGCACCCCACTGATGATGCCTGTGGTGGCCAGAGGTGGGGGACGTAGCACTCGGGCAGTAGAAGTTGTTGTGCCACGGGGTTTATAAATGATGTTGGATAAAATGAATAAACAGTTGCCAGCAAGTTGACAAAAGAGTAACAGAATGTAAGAAAGAAGTCAAGTGAGCACAAATTTGGTTGCAAGTGATGTGAGATGAGACGGGCTGGTTATGGTGAATCTTGCACTATGGCACATAGCAAATTTATATATTACTGAGCTATTGTCCTATCTGTGATTTCAAGTTATTGGGCTTCTTTTCATGGAACATAGCATTTGGCAGTTTCAAAATGGGTTTAACCTAATTTCCACAAGTAGTGTGTGTAAATTGCTGTAATCTGTTGCCCTACTCTTTTTCTATCACAGTAAATACCCACTTAGAAACACTTAAAGTAAGGCTTTCTTATATATAGGAAGCTGATACAACATTCCAGAACATGTGGTATATATTATCCATCAGATTATGCTAAACACAAGAATGGATATACAACTTTGTAGATTTTTTGTACAAACTGCCTCAAAACTGCTATTAGTATGTCCTATCCCTACATCCATGAAATTTAATGTGATTATGGACATATATAAGGAGAATTAGGTTCTATGATGTTAAATCCAACACAAGATTTTACCATAACATTGATCCATTAATAATGGGTCTATGTACAATAAAGATAATTTAATTTGCAAAATAAGTATAGATTTCTCAGCACACTCAAAGCAGAAATATTTGAAACAGTTTGTACATCTACGTTTTTGACAGCCTTAACCACTCAAATTTACTATAGCACATGCTATATTCAATTCACTTTACATTTTATTTTCGTTTTTTGTACTTTAATTTTCTGTTCCTGGTTTACATGATTCCTCAAAACACTCATTCCTCCTTCAAAAAGGCTTGCTAATCTGTTAATAGTGTCTTCAGAAAGGAATCTTGGCAATTCACAATACTTTCAAGCCTTGCTTGCATCTGGACAATATCTCTGTTAGTTGCAGCAAAGCAATTAAAACAATCATTCATACATGAGGAGAGTGATTAGGTTCATGGGACAAATCATAAGAATTTGACAAATGTTATTGTTTCACTTGATTTAAGCACATAAAAAATTAATTAAACCCTGGCACAACAGCCCATGAAGTAGCCCTTCATGCATGCCACCCAGCCACTGCGTTCCCCACCTCTGTGCACTACAGGTGCAGGGTGCAGTACTGGAGGGTGGGATGCGGTCAGTATCCCGAGCCCTCCCAGCCTGTTATGCAGCCTTCTTGACCTGGGGCCACTACTTCTCCATCAAGTAACTCCTCAATTGGTAACCCCGGCACCTAACAAGGCTGAGTGCACCCTGTGCCAGACCTCCCAGCGTGGGGTAACTCCCCATGTTGGTACTGGGTATCAAGCCTGGGTCCACTGCACCAGAGGCAAGCATGCTACTAACTGTGCTATGAAGGCAGTCAGATTAAGCACATAGCATATTAAAATGTCATACTTTTAATTAGCTCTGCACGCAGCAGAGTTAATGAGCATTTCATTTTCAAGTATAACATTTGCAAGAAGACAGAATTTTGAATTTTTACAGATATATGAATTAGCAAATATAATTTGTCAAGTTAAAAATGTTGCAAATACAACAAATCTATGTTGCTTACGTGGTATCTTATATATATTTTATTAAATCTTGCTAAAGTTGATCAGACTATCAAAATGATACAGAGATGATAGAGGGATTGAAGTCGGTGGCTGATACACTTGTGCATCAAAAGCAAGAAAAAAACATAAAATAAAATATTGTTAACATTAATATTTTAATAGTTCAAAGTAAAACCTTGAATATGAACATTTATAGCTATCAAAATCTAAACTCCCTTTAAAACTAATATTGATTAGCACTATTTTAAAATCTCGTTCTTATTACAGATAAACATTTTTCTTTATTTGTTTTAACAAGTTAAAATTAATATCCTTAGAAATATTAATTTTTTGTTACATTCATATGAGACTAATAAATCCTAATATTGATACCATAATTCTGAAGACTGCTACAATAGGTCAGGGACTAAAGGTAACTAAATGATATGCACTTGTGTGCATTGACATTACTAATTAACTTCTCTAGAATATTCAGTTATTTAAACTGCAAAGATATTTTCAAAATTACTCATATAGTTTTGAAAAATGTCAATGATTCAAGATTCATTTAGTTAATTTGCAAGTCCTAAAGAGAATTCCACATAGTAAATGCATTTGTCAGCACCTAAAACTGTTTGTAACTACATTGCTTTGATGAACAACAATGCTATTGTTGTAATTCAAAATGCTCCAGAGAAAGTATTATTTATCGGCTTGACCAAATATACTAAATCTTGTTATTCTATTTATTGTCAATATGTAGATGTATTCAGAATAAAATTACTTTGCATAAATAGCATCATTGTTAAGAAAAATGTAACATTGTTAGACCCTAATGGTATTGCTATTGCAGTGGCTTACCACAAAAACTTCAGGTTTGTGGAGCAAACGTGCGTGAGATAAGTACTGCCTAAACAAGTATGCCACAAGCAAGACTAGTGAGATAAATACAGAATTACAGTTTGACAAATCTGTGGGCAGATCCAAAAAGAGATAACTGTAAAATCTTTAAAAGTCGTAATAGATACCTCAACATTTAAAAGAGGAAAGAGGAAGTTCTTTAAAAGTCTAATCTTTTGTACGAATTTTGAAAATACATATTATTGATTATCTTGTATCACAAGTTAACATAATGTCTTTCTAGCTTGGAGGCCATGGCCAAAGAATAAATTGGTCTAACTCATAACACTGGGTGTAAAAGCATACAATCCTAGTGATTATCTCATTTCACATTTGCTAATGTACACTTACTGAATGTTGGCATGCCTTCTATCGGCTTTGTGTGAATGCGAAACAGAACAATTAAGCCATGCACCTACTATAACTTGGTGGGATGCCATTGCATACCAGCATAACTTCCTTGTGTCATCTTGTTAGATTGATGACAGCATCATTTTGTTTTCTGCTCTGACAAAATCATCAACATTTTTTCTGCTGTCAGCAGATAAGAAAGAAAGGGCAGAAAAAAAGCCATTTATTTCATTAAGATGTTAGTCAGCTAGATCCTTATAGGAAGCACAAATACATGTATACGTGATGGTGAGTTGGCATTGACCACTAAGTTAAGATTCATCCTAATTAAAACTTTTCACTGATAAGCATATTGAACTGTTACTGACTTCCCTGTGTTGATTTCTGTATACAACAAATATCAATTTCTCATTTATCATAATGGTCATCCGCCTTAATGTTTAACTGTGACAGTTTGTGATTATACAGTTTGGGTGTTCGCAAATTCTAGATGTAGATAGCCCTGAAAATGTGTAATAGTATGCTTTATAATAGATATGATTATAAAATTTGATATCTACAACTGTAGCTGCTCCCAATAATAATAATAATAATAATAATAATAATAATAATAATAATAATAATAATAATAATAATAATAATAATAATAATAATAATAATAATAATAATAATAATAATAATAATAATAATAATAATAATAATAATAATAATAATAATAATAATAATAATAATAATAATAATAATAATAATAATAATAATAATAATAATAATAATAATAATAATAATAATAAAAATACTGCATAACGTTTCTGACAAAATATAGAATTGTTTTTGTGCATTTTTATTTGAATTGTAGATAAGTCTAGTTTAGTACAAGAATGAACTAATATGTGAGCTGGTTTACTACTCCCCATTTGCACTGTTTTGCCAGCCAAATATTAATATTACTAATTTGTTATCGATCACCAAATACCATTTTCTGAAGCAGGAAAATGCCATAATTTCTTCTTATGAAAGGAGGCCCCATTTGCAGCTAACATCCTGATAATTTTAATTTTATGTTAGCACATAAAATAGCTTCAACAGAGTTCTTGTTGACACTGCACCCAAATACCAAATCTCTATTGTTATCAGCTGCACGTACATTGTGTCATATCGGACGAAGCCGGTTGTGGAAGCGGTTAAACTCATAGCTATATGTGTTTATCAACATGGTAACTTGACAATGGTTAAGAGAAAGCCCTTTAGTAGGGGCACTCTCCTGTTAGGAACACAAAACAAGGTCTATATGATGAAATCATAACTGAATATACTATAACTCAACCACAAGCCCACAAAATAGATTTTTCTATTTGCATAGTCATAGCTTTTACTCATGTCAGTTAAATTTTGCTGTGTAGCGAGTGAATTGGCACATCTGATCATTACATCCAGTAATGTCTGCCGCGGTTTGCTGCCACATATTGGCATTGACGCAAGAGAGAGACATAAGATGAGGGTAAAGACTGGTGCATTCACGCCAATATGTGTACATGTTCAGTGACTATTTTGGCCCTTAAGACAATGACGTAATGCTAGCTATGCATGTGCAAAGGCTCAACATGCACAACTGGAGATGAGCTAGCAACCATGATGCCAAGCTTCATACAGTTTAGAGGAATAGCACGTTAGATTTAAATGCTGTATGTTTTAAATTACTGCATCTGTATAACATTCAATAGCACTTAAAGTAAAACTAACCATTAATACTGCAAGGTGTCAAAAGTTAGGGTGTTCACGTGCTCTTGTGCTCTTACACAGCAGCTGCCACTGCTGGTTAACGACAATATGTAGTTTCAATACTGCACATTAGCAGGACTACCTAAATGAAATCACCAGAGCATCCAACTGTTTTATACAAGCTGTTAATTGCATCCAGTATTATAGATCTTACTGAATGATATATTCATTGTATTGGAAGTATGCACATATTGATAAAATGTCAAGCTTCAGTGAATAAATTTTTTTATATACTTGACAGACACAATTCTCTTGTACACCTCCATAACCACAGGGAACATTTGATAACATGCTGTGCTTTCTTGGCATCTGGAGGTTACTCTGCAGCAGACTCTGAGTAAGCTTCTGATTATATAGTAGCACAGCCATTTAGCTGCTTGAGGGTAAGCATTAAAATGCCTTTATGTCTGGTTTAGTGTGCCATACTGTGCTGAAGTGAAACATATTGTGATTTGTACCAGACAGTTAATTAATTTGCTGGTTACTTTTTCTAGAGTGATGCAGATTTAATCACAATAGCCATAAAAGGTTATGTGATGAACAAAGTAGAATTAGACTGCATTATCTGTCATTAACACCGGGGAAACAGGAGCATAATCCATGTGTCCAGTTTTACGTGTGTAATATAATGTTTGAGATCTAAACACACACAGCTGAGACACTCACGTTCTATTGTCCTTTCAGTTCTCAAAGATGGAAGCTGATGAAGTTATTGGTGTAGTGGGTCTTGCCTATCTCGTATTAAAGAGCAGGAAAAATCACCAAATTAACAGTGAGAGGCATTTGCACGGCACTGTAACCTCAACTCTGTGAAGATAGTGAAGAATTCTTCAATTATTTTTGAATATCAGCTTCTTCATTTGATGAACTTCTTTCAAATATAAAGGGACGCTTGTCCTTGTATACATCACAAGCGGTATCCCATAACAAAGGATGAAAATCAACCTCACTTATTAATCGCTCTGTATCCTTCTTTGCAATTCCAGAGGCACTTGGAGAAGCAGAACACAAACTAAACATGCTGAATGTGAAGTGTTTCACTTCTCTTGTTATGCTAGTGACTTCAATATGCATGCAGTTTGTAGATTACATGTGTTCTAGCATTTCAATTCTGCTCCCCACTAAGACACGCGTTTACGCTCGCTTTGCTTTCATGATCTTGATTACATGCTGAGCATTTGAGCTGTTCCATTACATGCCTAGTGAAGCCAAGCTGCACTTATTACTTACCTAAAGCACACTCAAAATAAACACTTGTGTGTCCCCAGGGTTATTCTATGAAAGTTCCATCGTTTCTATCCCAGTAGTTAACCTATCACTTAGCACAATCTAGACAAACTAAGATGCAAAAGTTGACATTCTGCCCAGTACTTCCAAATAAAGAATGAATTGAAATCTCTAGTCATGTACCTTACCATCATTTGTTTATCCACAAAAGCTGCAATGGGTTCAAATAAAAAGGCTATGTAAAAAAAAATGTAGAACATTGTTTCATAAGAAACATGGGATTTTTGTACATCCTGTAAGTATTGTTGTTTCTGCTTAGGTGCTATTAAAAATTCTAATGGTTTAATCCATTTGTGAATACAGTAATTAAATCTGCAGGACACAAAAGGTACAAGTTTTTCCATTTGAGGATAAAATAATTTCCTGTGAACAATTAAAGTGTGATAAAGGCTATGCTCTATAGGATAGAATTTATGTTCTTGAGTAAACAGCATTTAAATGGTGTATTTCATATACCAGTTTCCCAATATTACAGATTTCAAGTTTCCTAGTGATTATTCCTTTATATTATGAGATGTTCATATATTCATTCATAGAAGATACAAAGTTCCATTAGGAAATCCACAAAAGCATTTGTTTTATTTTGCGTAATATATATATGAAGTATTTTATTATAGTTTACAGGGTTGCAAAAAATATTTGCATTTACAGCATAAGGCATAATACACAAAGTCAATAACAGCAACAAGAGATGTATCCTTTGTAATGCAATTTTAATAGCCAAAGGTTAAGAACTAGAAAGAAATTATTGCACTTAAATACCAACACGAATATTTTAAATTACTATTCTTCCAATATAGAGTCTCAAATATATCTATCTTCTCCTGAAGACTGTGTGTATATTTCTTTATGTTGCATCTCATAATGATACTTGAAATTATTGTTATTATGAATTCCATGCATTATGCATAATAAGACACTCGAGAAGCAAATTTCTACTGGTCAATGAATGCCTTATTGTGCATTCACTTGCAGCCTTCCATGGTCTGCATCATGGTCAATGTGTGTGCTCATGGTGGCACACTGCCTTCAAGCTAAGTGCTAGGGAATGCCTATGCTCTTAGAAGGCATCATATCTCTGATCTAGAAAATATGTTGAGTTCATAGCTAACTAAATGACTTAGTTTTAATGCATTTAGTTCCTCACTCCTTTAAATATGTATAACAGAATTTGTTATAAATGAACACATGCTGTGTTTTTCATTGGAAAGCCTTTGATAGGACAATTCCTTATTTGACTTTTATCTCAGTGCATGTGACAGCATTATAACTTTTTCAGCATCTTGTGCACTGGCCTTGAAACTTGTGTAGGGTTGGTGAGTGAGTGGTTGAACAGGCAAGTGGTATGATTGGGTGGGAGTGAATAAATAAGTCAATGGGTGGGTGGGCAGGCAGATGAATGTATGAATTTGATGCATGCATGTTGCATATATGTAAACATTGATGTTTTTGCTATAAACTTTCTCTCTATTTGTTATATTTTCTGAAAAATGTAGAAATGGAGTGCTCGTACACTAAACTTGGTGTGAAATTTAATCTAAGTGTACATTAAGCATGTTAATGGATGTATTTAGAAATTTGAGTAATTTTTCTATCTTTTTAAGCTAATTTACATTAGCATATGGCTTTCAATGTTTTAAACTTAACAAAATTGAAATCAGTTTTGTAGCTGTTAATGTAAAAAGATTGTAATGTACAGGTAATTGGAACTGTTAATAAGTAAATCAGATTGCAGTGTGAATAGATGTAAAAAGTTGGATGGTCATATCAATCTTGATGATAAAAGGCAAAACACTTTTCACTTTCATCTCTGTATGTCCTTTTCGAGGAACATATAAGGGAAAATATCTATACTTTACACAAATAAGAAATAAATTATATTGCTTTTATGCAACATACTCCAGGCATGTAGACATGTTTAATATTCTTTTGATGTATGACTTAATACTTTGTTTTCATATGTTCTTTTTACTTTATTTTCCAGATTCGAGTAGTTAATGCTTTTCGCCAGGGCCTGGATGCTCGGTATGTTGACAATTCTGCCCTGGCTGAAGCTCTTCGAAAGCAGTCTTCTATTAACAAAAGATTATCCCAAGCTTCTTCCATTGATTATGCAGATAATGCCATGGATGAATTGAGAATCCAAGAAATTGATGTGGAGCGTTTGTCATCTCACAGTCATACTGAAACAGCAGTGTAATCCCCACATCCCTCCTGCCATTTACGCCCGCCCCTGCTTAAATCTCCAGTACTTGCCTTGAACTTGTATTGAGCACCTGCCCAAGAAAACTTGGCAGAAGAGACAACACACATTCATGGCCACAAGTGTGTATTTGTGTGAGTGCGTTTGTGTGCACGGAAGCATCGGCGGTAGCGATGTGTCACTGACCAAAAGGAACGAGCAGGCGAACTGATCCGATCCACAACTCCCCATCACAGTGGCAAGCCAACACTCAAGTTGAGCAACAGTGAACCAAAAGTGTTATGGTTTTTCATCTGTAAAGATTTACCCTTTTAGATATGAATGAAACAAATACTAGACTATTTAAAACTTGACAGATTTTTCAAAAATGGACAAGTTTTCCTATATCCCATCTATGTGCTGTTCAAAATCAGAACGTACTGAACAATGAAGTTTCATGATATACTTTTTCTTAACCCTAGGCTCATATTTTCGTTTAAATTATTGTGCCATCTTATTAAGGAACACTAGCCTAGCACAGTGTCATATATCCTGCTTTATTCTCTTAACACTTATCCTTTCACTTCTTTCATTTTGGGCCTCTCCAATGTGAAGATTATTGAAATCCTTACAACTTCTTTCCCCTCAAACTTCTTAACATAATGCTGTTATTAACCATTGCCTTTACTACATGTATTCAAGCAAAACGGCAATGAACTCTTGTAATGAATGTTGGAAGGCAAGTGCATATGATGCATGTCAGTTTTGAAATGCTAATGAAAATAAGACAAAAAGGTTTGCAAAAGACATGTTATTATTATGATTATTATGATTTTGTGTGTGTACATGCGTGTGTGTGTGCGTATGTGTGTGTGTGTGTGTGTGCGCGCATGTGTGTGTGTGGCTCAGCAGAAGTGTTAATTGTTGTGAGCTTTGTGCAGATGGTTTATGTCAAGTGCTTCGGATGGTACAAACTGACCAGAAAGTATCCTATCATAAGGAGGGAAAGATTGGCAAGCAGTGGATGTTGATTTAATTATTGGAAGATAATTAATTTTACAACTTCAAGAATATGAAGACAAGCCAAGTGTCTTTTGAAAGGGGAGGCTAAAGCCTTGTGTTAATGAAATGTTGAACAGTGCTTCAAATATTCTAGTTTTCATTTATTTTTGCCTCCCCTTTTTTAAAAGTCAAGTGCCGGGTTCACAATAGTAGTTATAGTTTTAATGTTGATTCTTATTTAAAAGCAAGTAAAGAGTAAACTGGAAGCGACTGGTTGTGCATTAGTGTATTGGTGCACAAAATCATCAGGCCTCCCAACCCAGGGTCTCAAATCCTCTTATTTTTGAACTGGGAGGTGTTTTGTTATCAACTTTTTCTTGGTGTCATTCTCGTTCCTGCTAGAATCTAGGTACATCATGTTGAAGTTGACACTGTTACTATTTGTAACCATGGTAAATGAGATAATTGCAAATCTGTTAGCTATGCAACACCATAAAGAATGATGTGGTTGCCTTGGACACAAAACAACAGATGTGAGGTATAAAATTGAACTGAGAGCAATACCGAATACCACAGGGTGCCCATGGTTACTGTTACAAATTTCTGCTCTGAAACTGATAATACAAAGAAGAAAGTTTATCAATTTGTTGAATGTTCTTTATTATCAATAATGTAAAATTAAAACAAAAAAAAAATACTCCTCTGAGCAACCATATTTAAGCGAGGTTGTTGAACAATGTGTAGTTGAGTATACTAGTGGATTTGCAGCATGCAAGTGTGGACCGACTGAAAGCTGCACTATCAGTCACTTGTCAGGAGCAGACAGTCCCCTGCAATGTTTTGGGACTGGGTCTGTTGCTTCTCTGATCGAGAAGTCCCTATCTGTGCTCTAGTTTGCTCTGTAACTCTGTTGTGTGACTGCAATTTTCTGTCTGTATAAAGAGAAATTCTAGATGTTTGCAAATATGCAGTAGTTTATAAGAACTTTCCATGGGCTGTTAACATAATTTAAAAGAAAAGTATCATCTCATTGACTGATAGAGGTTTGCATCTGTTACGTAGGGATTAAAACAAAGAAACTAGTCTCACCAGATGTACTTCAGTGTTCACTTAGGACAGAAGCCAACCATTTGGTTTTGTCCTTTCTCAATTTAATCTGCTCCAACTAGACCTGACCTTGTTAAAAGAAACCTATTCCTCTAACTTTAGATTGGACTGTTAGTTAACTTACTTATGGTACAAGTGACTGTAAAGACTTGAATAATGTGACAACAATAGTGAACATGAATGCTTGAACATTGCAGACACTTGACTTCTTCCCTCGTTTTGTTAATCAGATTCTTACTTTGTCTTGAATGTCTGAGGTTGTTGGGGTCCCTACTCGCTTTTACAAAGCGACATGGGATGAAGCTCGCCCGCTCGCTCTTTCTGCTGTCATTGCTGTTAATGCAGTAGGACAATGGTAAACTTGCCTGTTATGTTTGTAAGCTTATGTAGAGTCGAGTCAACCAAAGACAAATCTTGAATTAATTACACTTTTCACAACTGAACCAATCAAAGACCACAACTTACTGGTAATTCCCTTTCTCTAAGTGTAACAAGAACTAACAGATTTTGAAGAGAGTGTGATAATAGTCTTTGATTTGGATCTAGACAGAAAATATAGCAGGCAGCATATTTCATTTTTTCTACTCCAATTGAATGAGTATTATGTTTTCTTAAAGGTTTAATTTCCAGCCAATGTTAATTATTATTACTTCATCGTTTTTACAAAATAAATTTTTAATGTCTCAATACCTTGTTGAAAAATTGGTGTGCATTCTTTTTTTAATGTTCCCTCATACCTAACAAAACTAGAAACTGCATCAATATTTAGTCCTCTGTTTGTTTGTTTGTTTGTTTGTTTGTTTGTTCCTTTGTTTGTTTCTTGTTTGGAAGAAGCTGTTGCATTATTTGTAGACAAATACACTGTATGAGGAAGATTTTTTTATTATTATTTTTACTTCACAATGTCAACTACTACAGTTCTACTCATTAATGTATGCTAATGTTAAAATTTGCAAATGTTGAGCATTATGTGCCTTATGTCTATGCTTTCTTTGTTGGAATTGTAATTTTGACTGATTAAATATTGAGCTGGATCTAAACTCAGGGTTCTGCAAAAATCACCCTTCATAAAATTGCAACAGCTGAATTCCGTCCATGATTGAACACATGAAATCCAAGTTTCAGCACATGCTGCCACTATCAGCATTTTCACACATAGCTACTTCAGCATGCTAGGACAATTTCTTTAGTTTAGATTATTATTTTTGGTGTATAAACATTTATATACATGCTAATGTATGATGTGAAGTCTAAGACTATAAGAATTTTAACAGTAGCCTTGGGAAGCATTAGCAAAAGAAAATTATCATTAAGCTTAGCAGATAGAAGCTCCAAGCTATTTCATAACTCATAATTAAAAGATGAAATTTTGTTTTATAACTAGAATAAGTTTTACCATGGCTACTTAAAGGAGCTACCAGTATTGTTTCAATTTTAATGAGTGATTTATTTATGGAATCTTTTTTTATACTAGAAAATTACTATAAAATGCTGCATGGGTTATTTTTAGTAGATGAAATTTTCAGTAATTGTATTTATATTTTATTAAATTTTATAGTTAGTTAATAAGAATTTTCAAGTTTTTGTTCTTTCTAGGTGACTGGTGTTTATTATTTGGAATGTACATGTGTGTATGTGTATAATATATAGGTATATAAAATCTTCACATGACAGGTTTGCAGAATTCTTAGTTGAGACTATGATGAAGTTTATTGGGAGGTCAACTTGAACTAAGATACAGTGAAAGAGGAGGCATTTTGATAGCGATTATGTAAATATTTTGAAGGTGCACCACCTGTGCATTTGTTACGATGATACAGAAACTTACTGAAGTTTGAAAAGATTTGTTTTCTGAAGAAATTTCTACATAAAGTGAAAGGTTGTTAACTTTTTTTAATTGAAACAGGCATCAAAAATAAACTTTATAGTTTGGGATGGTCCAGACCGCACATATTGTGTATACAACAATTTTAAAATATCATATACAGACTTCCATGTATAAAATACCTATTAAAGAAAATATATCAAACAGTACATGGAGTTCATAATTTACATTTTTGCATTAAAGGCAACAAAAACAATGAATTACTGTTCTTAATTTACTTTAAACAAATTAGAATATCATAAGAAAGAACATAAGCTGTGAAGCATAAATCCTAATCAGAATATTTTAATTTTAAATTTCCCTGCAGAATTTACCCACTTTTAAAGCCTTAAACAACTGCATTTAATAGCTTTCCCACATAACAAAGCATTTTAAGCTGTTAGATATAGTACTGATTCAGCAAACTTAATGAGCAAGTGTATTTTTAAACACATAATTATTTGGCTCTTTTTCTGTTTGTTAATTTCTTCTTTGGGTCCATTACATGTGTTCAAAAGTAAAATCTTAATCTTGCCCTTTATATTTTTCCCCACCATCTTACATTTGACTGAATAGAATTGGGTTAAACTGATATTATATCTTTGGAGCTGATGAAATTCTGCTGAGAAGAAAAGAACAGAACATAGTTCAAACCTCTATTCATTTCATCTAATTGAAAGCATATAGATACCAGAGTTTCTGAATAATACTAAAAATGTCTAAGCAGAGGTTGGTTTTCCAAAGAATAAATCCAAACATTCAGCATAAGACTAAATGCTAAGAAAGGTAAATACACTTTACAGAGTCCATTTCTGTCCTAGATAACTGCTGACAGGTGAATGTTATTTTCCCTGTGCCACAAGGACATAAATGCATCTTTAGAATAAATATATTGAGGGACCAAAAGAGAATGATTTAAGTTCTTTCAGCAGTATTTGTCACTGTGCTATGCTCTCTAATTTCATGCATTCCAACAGTAAATAGAGAAACATGCTAATTTGGAAAATGGTAATAGAAGAAAACGGAAAGTTTGCCCAAACTTTAATAGGATGTGTTTGTCAACCAGTAGTGAAACAAGTTCTGTATTACAAGATAAAATATCTGTTATTTACATCTGTACTGCAGGTAACATTACTTTAAGCAACAACTTACCCATCTATAGCCACATAAGTGGTTTTTCAGCTTTAAACCTCTTTCCTTCATAGAAGTAAAGACATTAGTCGCAAATGTCTATACAAAAGCAGCATTTTACTAAAGATTTTTTTTCCTTTTGTGTGTATATATCAGTACTTAACTCTTTCTAAAAATTGCTAACAGGTGTTTTTTGTAGATATTTTAAATAAAACTTCTGTAAGTTTGAAAGGTATCTGTAATATGTTTAAAAAAACAAAGAAAGAAGAAAAAAATAGGAAAAAAAACGTAACAAGTATTTAGACTCTGCCATTGTATGCGAGGTTAGTATTAAAGTAAGTTAGTGCTTTTATAAAACCATCATATTCCAGGTAAGATGTATGTAATTAAATTTTTATTGCTAGAGAACAAAGTATTGACCTTCTCTGTCCTGAGACCAGTTGCTGTTAAGGTCTAAGGTTAAAAGCTTGACCATATAGCCCAGATAGACAATAAAACCTGTAACGTAAGTGATACCAGGACTGAGGAGGTTAAATAAAACATTCTTTTCCTCTAATAATATGAAATACTTTGCTTTATATTAAACAAATTCTTGAGAGCAATGAAATATTCTTCTTTCCCTTTGTAGTATCAGGTACATTAACCCTCCACTGCTTGCATTCTAATCTCAACACAGCCGGTTGCATACATGTAGATGGTGCCACAAACTTTTCTGTGGTTGCCATTAAATTTTTTGTATTGCAACAACAATAATGACAAGTTCTTAAATGAAAAATAAAGACATTTTTGGCCAGAAGGAAAATGGTTGCAGAAGTCGTGCAAAGTTAGCAATAAAAGTTGCAAGAACGCCGACCTGGGTCTTACCTGAATGCAGTGCAACCGACAGTGTTGAAAATCATCTGCATTAGTAACTCCATCATAATTCTCTTCTCTTGAAATTGTTTACCTAGTTGTTCATAAAGTTATTGTACAGTAAACAACAGTAGTTTATGTCAATAGAATTGGTTAAAACAAATACTTTTCAAAATAAAAGATGGAAGATTTTGGTCTGCATTGCATTTCAATCAAGTGTAACACTAACGCTAATGGCTTCTTAACTGGCAAACACTATGTTGTCATACAGGAGGGTATTAGATTGTCAGCCTTTCTAAGGAAATACCAAAAGCGGTATGCAAAGAAAAAAATATTGGTGCAGTATGGCATATGGGGGGTTAAGTATTATTTATAATTTTGATAAACAGAATGAAAGCTTTAATAGATGTTTATTTACTTTATGCAATCCTAAAAATGAAACTAACTTTAGCAAATGCTATTATGTGCATAAAATATATTTCATAGCAGCACATAATGCCTCACATATACAGGGTGGAAGGGAAGTCACTACATTAATTTAAACCAGTGATAGATCTTGGTATTTGGAACACATTTTGTATCTTATGTTTTAGTCTCTGACCATTTCCTACGGAGATATTTTAGTTTTATCTAAAACAAGCTGGCAACACTGGCAACGTTCACTAGGTCAGTACATAAACAAACAGGAATAACTACTACTTCCGGAGCCTCATGGCTCGTGAGTGTAAACATAAAGACATACCATGCTGTGTCTGCTACATCGTAATAAATAAGTACATCTGAATTCTCCAGCAATGCACACTGTAACCCAAACTCACAATCTAAGGATATTGTTTATCATTTCCTTCAACATCAAACTTAAATCGTTTCGTAGCTGATACTACTATAATTTAATAAACCAAACCATCTCTCTGATTTATAAACACAAAGGTACATTTGTAGGCTCTTACAAAGTGCACCAAATGGTATTTTTAAGGTGACAGCAAAAGAATAAGCAATGAACCAAATGGTTCACCCACTTTACAGGTATTGTTCAAAATGTCCACCATTGCGCACCTGCAAGCCTCACACCTTTTTAACCAATTACGTCGCACTCTAACAAAAACACCCTCATTGTTGCATATTTCTTCTGCAGCCAGATAAATGCATTCTGTCAAAGATTCAAGGGCAGTAGTTGCTGTTTTGTAGATCCTGCTTTTCACGTCTCCCCAGAAGAAAATATCCAGAGTATTCATACCGGCTGGAAGGGAAGTCATTACATTAATTTAAACCAGTGGTAAATCTTGGTATTTGGAGCACATTTTGTGTCTTACATTTTTGTCTCTGATCACTTCCTACGGAGACTTTTTTGTCGAAAACAAGCTACCGACACTACAGATTGTGTGTGTCACTTTCACTGGTTCAGTACATAAACATGCGTCACTACTGCTACCATGTATCTCATGAACGTCTCCTATGTTTACTGTACGAACATAGGCCAATCACAGCCATTACTGTCAAAACATTAGGTGAAAGGGAAAGTGCTCGACCTGTTTACATCCGGAAACGAGGTCAATTCCCTGACCAACCTCAATGCAACGTTGTTGACATACCTTGTGTCTTGAAAAGCTGTTCGGAGTATTCCTTCACATCTTTTAAGTGATTAATTATTTTGAAATCCTATGTGATGTCCCATAATTACTGTCAGAAATAAGTTACTCTACACATCTTACAAGTAACAAACTGTTATATTTGTACATTCTGGGCCCTAATGACCTAGTTGTCGATGGGTTCTTAAACACAGCTCGCTCACTCGTACGTTCTTGTGAAATTATACATCCAATTTGGAACAAAACCCATTTATTTTTTTGAAATAGGCTGATCAAAGAACAAAATGCCATTAGACTTTCGTTTATAATGCTTCTATGAAGCACATATTAGAAGGAATGTAATGACTTCCCTTCCAGCCTGTATATACAGGGAGAGAGAGGCATGTGCTGCTAAGAAAGATACTGCTATCTCTCTCTCTCAATCTATCTCTCTGTGACTAGCTTATAACTACTGACTGTTAGGTATAAGGTAAAGTAAACTTCTCTTACTAATTCTCTATATTGTACGGCATTGTACTGAGAATGCACCTACCATTTCACAACTTTATAAACATACATTTTATCCAAGTGGTCAGCCTCCGGCTTCTCAACCCAGAAGTACCAGGTTTGATTCCTGGCTGGAGTGGGGAATTTTTCTGTAACAAAAATCATTCCCTATTCCCTTCAGAGTTTTGAAATATGAATGTGGGAGTGAATGTGTGTGTTTTAAACCTAAAAGTAATAACATCAACATTAACAAATCTACAGTTAGAGTTCATAATACCATCAGTGGTTTCTAAAGTCAAAGCTCCTGATATGACTACAGAAGTTAGAGGGCTTAGCAAATGAAACGATTAAAAAAAATTATCAATAAACAAATCAAGTACATCTCAATGTGCAGAACTTTGTGCATTAAAATAACCTAAATAAATTAATTTGTGTGACATGTATGTTTACTTCCTCTAACACATACCTAGGAGGCTGAGGAAGTATTTATTGCATTTCACACAATTTAAGGTTTCATCAAAAATGTATGTTTCTTCAAGCCCCTGGATCCAAAAAGAAAAATTTTAGGTGAGAGAGAGAGTGTGTGCATGTGTGTTTCCCCCCCCCCCAATCTTTCATTTGATGCATACTTCCACCTAGCAACCTAGCAAAATCATGAAGTTTTCTTTCATTTCTACACATATTTGACAGCTGTTAACTGAACTTACCTGTGCTCCATAAAACCTTCCAGGCTTTCTGCATTTGGTGAATGCTGTTAGCAAATAAGAAAATATGACAATGAACAGAGTTATTTTTGGACTAAAAGTTGGAATATCAATTCCCTTGAAGGTGTTAATGGTAAATCAGCCTAAATAAAGCTGAATGTTATGCTTTGCAATAGTTTACTGAATGGAGTGGGCAAGTGCAATAGACATCTTGATATTTCTGGTTTAGAAGAATTCTACCAAGCTTAACAAATAAATCTAAAAAGCACTTGCCAGGTTTTAGTATGTGGTGTAGGAGCTGCAGTGTGCTTAAAGAACAATCAGCAACTTTATCGAAACTGTTCATAAATAGTGATTCAGCATGTAGAAATTGATCAAAACTATGAGTGAAATTCTTTTATTAAATGTAGAGATTCCAGAAGTATTTGCTTCCATCATCAGCTATTGAATTACAGGTAATGCTCTACATTTTGGGGTTGGAATTAACAAATTTACTGATTTGTCTAGGTGGAGATATAAAGTTGATTTCTCAATCCTTGTTTTTCATGATAAGACATTTTGCGGTATAAACTATGGGATACTTATTTTAATTGTTTATTAATATGAATTAAATGAAGCTTCATGATAAGAATATAAAAATGACATTCATCTGCTTATTCGTGCATTGATTGAGATATGTTTCTGTGTTTCTTTTTTTTGCATTTTTATACAGTCTTCCAGTTGATTTTGTAGTTTCCTGCTTTGTATTTGGTTGCAGAGAATGTGAATGCATCCATCTTGTCCAACCACAAACCAGAAATTTAAAAAATAAGCTGGTCTGTAGCATTAAATAAAAAATAAGATAACTATAAAAAATACATTATATATACCGGTGATATTTGCCACCTTTTTCAACAAGAAGAGCTTCACATTTAAGGCATTAATGTCTCTAAATGAATATACTTAACTAAACTGGAGAAGTAAGGATATGATGGCCATAGGCCTAAAATTCAATTTATATATTGTGACAACCTAGATTTGAATATCACTAGAGGACAAACCTAAAAGTATATTAAGAAAACCAAGATTGAACGCTTGGGAAGGAACAATACATTTACTTGAAAATCACACAAATATTCTGCATTTTTATCATAGATGCTTTAAAATGCATTAAAACCAGTACATTAATACAGAATAATTTTACATCATACAACATTTACATTTTCATTTTGTTCTGAATTATCTCTACAGTGTAAGATAGGCACTTTTGATCTCAAAGAAAACTGCTGCGCAACTGATTTGTTTCATGAATATGAATTTATTGAGTACCAAAGCATATACATGTTGGGCTGCCCATGAGCTTGGGCCCTAGCCCCTCTGTCATGTGACAGCCCTTTGCGATTCTCTACATATAATCTTTTACGTGTGCTGTTTATTCTTTGACTACACTTAATTAATCTTGTTCACACCTGTCTTTTTAACCTTCATGTTTTTGATTCACTTATTTTCACCAAATTCTCTTATACTTTCTTTTCCCTAAGATCATTACTATTTTAGATTACCCATTCCATTCTAAAATTTATTTTCCCCCTCATTTTTCTTATGTTTCCTGATTAATAATTTCCTACACCTCACTTATTCACTTTCTTCTTAGCTCTATATCACTTCCACTTCCTTTCCTCACTTAACCTTCTCTTTTTTTAAAGTGCTTACGTGACGTTAATCCTAAACTCTTATTTCCATCCCTCCTACTACCCCTGAATGCAGTTCACTTGATCACTTTTTCTTCCTTGTCACACAGCATGGATCATCACTGATTTGCTTCATACTATGTAATTAACTGCTGTGCTGTGCAGTTGCCTGACATGGATCTTATCAATCAGAGTCCAATAAAGAGTTGTTATATTATATGGTATCCCTTCTACTGCCTTTCTCTCCTCTGTTCTTCCCTTGCCTTCAAACGGAACTTCGGATGGCCAAATGTCTCTTGAAGGTGCATTGGTGCCATGTCATTGTCACTGTCTGGTCCAGTCACCCGTTGCTACACTAAACATGGCACATTGCTTATCTGTAGAAGAACATGTTATAGACTTTGTAGTTTACTTTAAATATGATGTGCTTACCTCATATGCAGGGAGTTTGTTGAAACTTTTCCAAACTCTATACCACCTGCAAGAAAAGCTATACATGCAATCATGAATAAATGTGAAGCTTCGATGTTTAATGAAAAACATTCTGGGAGATCAGTTTTAATAGAAAATAAACTAGATGAAATAGGTGCCAGTTTGAAGCAATTGCTTCAAAAATTGCTAAACAAACAGGTGTACCTCTGTATTGTGCTAGAAATGCTACACATCTGTTAAAGCTGAAACCATATCACTATACATACACAAATGCAAGCATTGAGACAAGATGATCCCTGTAAGTGATTGAATTATTTCAATTTTTTTTTTCTGGTCTGTAGAAAGTGATTTCATTGATTCAGAGCTTTGTTACTCTCCAATGAATCTTAGTTCCACCTAAATGGACATGCAAACAACAGTGTATATTGAACTTCGGAAAAACCTGCGATATTGTATGAAACACCTCAGTAGGGCCTGAAAATTGAGTGTGGTGTGTGATAAGTGCTAGAGGAATAATAGGAGCCATTTTTTTTAATGAAGAGCAGTATTGGAGACTAATTCTAGGGCCAGTTTTCAATCCCTGGACATAAGAAAAAAATTATATGGTTAATTCCAGCAACAGCACATAGGGCTATCGAATCATTAAGTAAAATAAGAGAGGTGTTTCTTGACAATTAGAAAGGTTTATTTGTGCCCCTCTCATTCCTCCGACCTAACTAGTCGTGAATTTTACTAATAGATTTCTCTGAAAGATTGAATATCATTCTCTCATACACTACAGAAACTTGGAGATAAGGATTCCTGTTGCTGAGCTTAGGCCAGTGAGTGAGAACATTTTTACAAGGTATACTGCCTGCTTGAAAGCAGGTCAACATTTGCATCTATTCTAAGGTAAGGATTTTAGTGTACCTCTGTCGACACCATTTCCCCAACAATTCTCAGCTCTCTTGCATAATGAAGAGAACCCAAAAATGGATCACAATATAAGGATCCTGCTGCTG
The DNA here is from genome assembly GCA_030765045.1 of Tenodera sinensis. Classification (NCBI taxonomy): domain Eukaryota; kingdom Metazoa; phylum Arthropoda; class Insecta; order Mantodea; family Mantidae; genus Tenodera; species Tenodera sinensis. Next base: position 59,172,686 of record CM060964.1, read on the forward strand.
CATAATTTGGACCTGCTAAAATATTTTTCACTGTTAAGTTATTTGTTGCAACACACTATGTTACTAAACGAACAATAGAAACCTATGCAAAAATTACCCCCAAAATAATACTGTATGCTAAATATTTCTGCTGTCTTTTGGCTCCACTGAATTACAATATTAATACAATGATTGACGTGAGCACACACCAAAAAAAAGTATGGATCCACGTAGAAAAGCAAAAAACAGACATCAAAGATGTGTATACAGTAATAGTTGTTAACAAGTCCGTAATTGCAGTGAATTTATGGTTATCCAAGTCATAAAATTTGTACAACATGACACAATTAAAATACCTTAAGTATTCAAAAAATTAGATTTACCCCTATTTGGGGAAGATAATCACGAACAGCAAGGATGGACTCTTACATAATGCCCAATTTTTGGTGTAATAGAATGTGTACCTGGTAATATTAAGGACCCACGTGCAAACTTTGGATGAATTACCCAAATTTGATTGCCTTCTCTCTTCTTTTTGCTCTCCTACATTTTCCCCTTAAAACATAATGGTGCCTTTACAACTGAAACAAGTTCCAAAAAATAACTATTATAGTTCTGTTACTAAATATTTACAACCATCCTGACACCTACTCTGGAGGAAAATGATATGGCTATTACTGATCAGTATTTTGATTTTCAGCATAATGTTCTTATATATGGTTTTCTACCAAATACTAATAGGCATAGGTCAGGACAAACGCTCATCCTGGAGGTGAGGTAGGGTGTTAGCAAATTCTTGTGTTCTTGTTGATCTATATGACATCTTAACACTCTTCTGCAACAGAAATTTGCAAAGAAATTTCAGTGAAATGATAAGTTTTTATATATCTGTCTTTGGCATGTCTATCATTTGAATTGTGAAGAAAAATATTCACTGGCTGCAATTTAATTGCAAGCTTTGTTTGAAAAATCAGTTGCTCATTGTGATAACACATTCAACACAAGTCTTAAAGATATAAATGTGTTCTTGTCACAAGATGCAAATGTGCACATTACCAAAATTGGAATGTTTAACATAATTTTCCCCTCTGCATAAAACACAGGTTAGTTAAAAACATAGCCAAGAACTCAAACTGGAAATAAGGTTTCATACGGTTGAATGTTGATGACACATTAAAACAGTATTTGTTGAAGTTTGTTAAAGTGTAAAGGTACTTCTGTATGACTTTCATACAGCTCTAAGAATATATAACTTCAACAGTTTTAAAGTAGGCACACTCTGAAACCACCTAAATTTGAATTGATAAACAAGATCTGCAGATTGGTTTGCATTCATGCAGAACAAAACGTTCATTTCATTCATCTGGAAACTGTAGTACCAGCAGCACATACTGTATTCAATTAAAGCTAAGTGAAATGTACAACAAAAATTGGTATGTCCGAACTTGTCCAATTCATACATCAGGCTGATTGCTATTATATTCAGACATACTATCATTGAACATTATTTGGTGAGCTGTATTAGTCTACCAAAAAGAAGTTTACATGACCATGGCCACCTAAAATTAAGGGCAACCAGCGATTTAACATGAAATTGTTAGAATAGAGTGCAGCAGACCTGATCATGAAGTCAACAAATATTTTAACATTATAGGAATCACGACTAAAATAGCAAAAATCTTACGTGTTGCACTCACGTGACTTTCTCTACACTTGTACTAACCATTCTTACAAACTCTTATTCCTATATCTTCTTCGTGTTAGTTGAGATAGACATTTGCAGAAATTATCTTATTGCTTATTTCCTTGTAGGTGCAAAGGGAATATGGGAATACAGTAGGCTTTGTGCGATAGTTAAATCTTTTAAAGCTTTGAGATTCTGTTCTCTTTGCACGGCTAAGATATAAAAAAATGAATAACAATCTTCCATTTGACAAAAGTTTAAACACTCCAAAACACAAATAACAAGGAAGATCTCTGAAATTATTCACTCCACAAAAAAATTCATTTGGATATAAGTTGTGTTTTAATGAGATCTAATTTGTATTGTAAGATTTCGTCTTGTCTCTAATGATTTACGAGTTATTCAAAAGTCATCAGGAGTAAACAGGACTGCATAGGCTATAGCCAGAAAATTCAATAATACATTTCATTTTTCATAAAAATATCTTAAACATATGGCATTTTAATCAAAATCGTTTGAGCCATTTTCGAGAAAGTAAAAATTTTCAATGTAAAGGGTAGTTTAGGGTGGAAGAATTTTCTTCAAAATCAAAAATAAAATCATTTTCTTCAGAATCTTTGTCACATCCTTTTAGTATATTAAACTTAAATATCAACTTTGGTTTTTAACCAAGTTTTCATACACACACGCACATACATGCACGCACGCGCACACACACACACACACACACACGCACGCACGCACGCGCACACACACACACACACACACACACACTTTGTTTAAAAAGCCTTTTTTTCATTCAGGGGGCCTCAAAATAGGTACATATTTCTGATGAAATCTGGACATCAAATTTTTAGATGGAATACAATGCTTCCTCTACTTACTATACGTAGTAGAGAAAATAAAATTGTATCCTAAGGTATAATTTTGTTTTCAACCGAAAGGTTTGCAAACATATGATTCGATGACAACTTGCGAAGGGGGACTTAGCATGTCAACCAAAAGGCGATCTTTTGTGACTATGCCCGTGACGGGGCACCCTCCAGGAGGATGGTTGAAACAAATAGATCCTAAAGGCCTCCGGAATGTTGTCACCACAGAGCAGATGGCAGGATCCCTACATTTTCCCCATTAAATGCACCCCGGCAGAGGCTGGCTTAGGTCCCCTCCCGCCTCAGACTTGTACCATCCCTTGGGGGGAGGGGGGGGGTTTGGAAATCAGTGGCTCGCCTTTCAATCCAGGGGACAAGATTTCCAGAGTTCATTTGTTCCCCCTGCCATGCTGCTGCTGCAATGCTCACTGATATTTCCAGCCCTGAGATAAACCTAATGGGATGAAGGGTAAAACTAAATTATTAATATAATGAAATGGAGGGACTGGAAATTCAGAGGATATGGAAATCCTTCCCATTCCCCTGGTGACCCAAGGAAACCTCCATGTATCAGGAAGGTTGGTCACGGAGATGGAACCTGCGACCTCCCAAATCCAAGCCACAGATCATTGAGCCATCCTGCTCGGTTTGCAACTATTACGAAAGACTGCAAATAACAGCAATGCAGTACAAGCATGCTCGTACAAGAAAGCAGTTTCATGATACGCACAATGTTGCCAGAAGGCTAAACTCTCACTCTCATAATAAAGGGTGCTGTAGTGATGAACTTTGATGCAGGAATTGTTAGGGTATTATGTTATGTTATGGAGATGTAGGCAGTTATACCTACAAGTAAAATGTTATAATTACTTGCATGCTTAATGCATAGTAACTGGAGCTACAATGTGTGAGGTCTGCATTAAAGCATGACTATTTTGCTGCTACGTAACAGGTCTAGGAGAGTAGGGGTGTGTTAATGATGGTCCAAGTGCTGAGAAACTCTGTCAACACCACCCTTCACTTCTTAGTCTCTCAGTATCACTTTTCCATATGAGGATGTGGAAAATATCCTCATATATTTAGCCTCCTTGTTTCGCTGGATTTCATGTAGTTACAAGCAGGTGTTGGAAAACAAGGGAAAACCTTTGCAATCCAGATTTTAAATAGTAAGCTTCAGTAGTAAAGGTTTTTGAGATTAGACAGTTAAGGATTACCAACTGACAAGTGGAATATAGTGCTATCTATCTCTAATTTGCATGTTTCAACTTGAAAAAATTGCACAATAAATGTCAAGAAAACACGAATGACATGATGTGTAGGACATGTACTTGATCCTGATATGTGCAGAACCTTTGCCTTTAATCACTTGCAAACATGTTGATTAGGGTGGTAATCATTTCATTTTAATGTAGTGGATACAATGTGACAATTTTTATTCTTTTCCAACACAAGTGCATGTCAGACAACTTGAGTGTACTGTAAGCCATGCCTTGGAAATGTTTTAAGTACTGCACTATAATAAATTGAAATTTATTTTTACACATAACCTCAATAGCTGAGCAATTTTATCCAGATCATGTTCAAAGAATCTTGCATTATCAGCTGACTCTTTGAAATGTGTATTAGATGGTGGTGAAGTTTTGTATTAAATCTATTTCATTTATTGACTAATTACTTCACTATAATTTCCCAAGTAAAAAAAAATATATACTAAAGTCTTCTGTGCAGTATCACAGTTCAAAATGATGTTCCAATACCACCCTGTTTCAAACTGTAAAGTAATGTAAGCAAATGGTGTTTACATTGCCTGCAACAAGCATGTGTCGGTTATCAAAGTGTTTCAAACTGTGAAGTAATGTAAGCAAATGGTGTTTACATTGCCTGCAACAAGCAGGTGTCGGTTATCAAAGTGTCCGTATGACACCCATATGGTTTGATATTGAACTGTAATCCTGTGCATGATTCAGGAGGGACAAAAAGAGCAATTTGGAAGTGGAATATTTCATGAGAACATGTGTGAATATGCATAAAGAAGTTGCCCACAATACCTGCCCTGTTTGACATTTGAGAAAAATTGTATGACAAGTATTGGTTTTTGTCTTCTCTGTGCATGTTTTGATATAGTCAGTTATGCTCTGGTATTTTAGAACAGCATTTTATTAATCTTGTATAGTCTTTCCCTTTCAATGCTGTGGAAAATGGCTTAGTGTTTACATCACTTCTGCAAAATTTTAACATTGTATAGAACAATGGTTTGGGCAGAACATTAAGTTATATTAATAGAACCAAGGGTTCTGTTAGGGTTTCAACTCAGTTGTTTAAAATCAGGTCCTGTTTTAGCATAGTTACCAGATTTTGAGAAGTTAGAATTTGACAAAAGGAGGTAGAAAAATAAGTATTATGGTAATAAAGCCAGAATGAATGTACATTCTACATAAGTATATTGCCACCAGGTAGCAGTTTAACTTCTGTTTGAGCTCATGGCACCACAATCAGTATATCATGGAGGGCCCCAACTGGGGCTGACCTCATTTTGTCCTTTACTATTTACTTGTTATTTTCCAATTATTTATTTGTAGTTTTGTTCTGTGTCACATGTATCCTTTCTACCTGACTTGTAAAGTGGGAAACTGCCAATCAACCTTAACAAATTAAGAAAAACAAAACAAAAAAAAATATACTGCCAGTATAGAAGATGCACTAATCTTTTGTGCAGAAGAAAAACACTCATCTTGGCTTCAAAATATTGGCAGGTAATAGATCTGGAATCAATTATAAATATTTCAGAGTCCATACCTCCATGGCATTAGGATAGCAAATCTGCCTCTTAACCTAGATAACCCATATTGAAATCTCAATTGGGGTGAATGTTTAGGTAAGAATTTTGCCATGATTTTAATTATGTTGAAAAGGACACGTTTGATAATACTCTATCGACCAAACTCCAGTGTGTGATTTGTGCTTTCACCACTGTGGGGGTCTTAGATGGTTAGTCCAGGAACAACAACAAAAAAAAAGAATATATAATATAGATATATACATACATGTTAAAAAGCAACTATATATGCATGTTTTTCTTGTGTGCTATTATGTCGACATATAATTTGTGGTTACTTTCTTGATATTTCTTAAAAACACAATAGAGAAATAAAATAGAACATGATTGTCCAGGCTAGTGGTCTGTGGTGTAGTGGAAATTCTCCTTCCAGACGTTTCATTTGAAGCTGTGTCGAACATCCTCAATGGTGTGACCGTAGTACACTGGTAGTCTCGGCAACGACTGATACAGAGCCATTTGGTTTCACTGGTTTTATACGCTTAGCATGTGTGGATGTTTGACAGTTGGTCCGGTCTTTGTTTATTGGTTTGGCTGCTGCATGGGATAGGCTAAAGTGGGGGCTGCTTCCATTGTCTATGATTGTTGTCGATTGGCTGGCATTTACTGTGATTGAGGCTGTTGATGGTGTATGATCTTGAATTTGTCTCCAGTCAGGTTTTTTTGCGTGCTTTGTATAATGCTAGATGCCAAGCTTTAGTTAAGCGCTTTGTTTCCTCCTTTCCATTGAAGTTATCTTTATGCTTGAAAATCTATGGCTTCATGACTTAAACGGGCGTAATAATGAGCCATGAAAGACAGGACAGCTATGTCTGAATACTGTATAATGTGTTCTCCTGGCACTAGTAATGCGTGTTCTGTGACTGCAGACTTTTCTGTTTGTCCCAAATGGCAACACCTTTTATGTTCTGTAATGCATTTGTTTACCATACGTTGAGCGGTCCCTATATACACAGAACCACATGAGCACGAAATTCTGTAAACACCTGCAGAAGAGAGTGGCTCTTTTGGATCTTTTGCTGAATGTAGCATTTTCTGTATGTGTTGTGTGGGTTTGTAGATGGCCTGGACGTTATGCTTTCTGAGAACTTTCCCAATACGATCAGTAATACCTTTGATGTATGGCAGATATGCTTTATTCTTCTCTTTAGGGTCTTTTTTTTTTTTTTTTTTTTTTTTTTGTGTAGACCGGGACTTCCTTCTGGGGCATAAGTACCTCCTGGCTGGTGTAATCATTGGCCTGCAAAGCACTATTAATGTGAGAAAGTTCCAAGGGAAGTAGTTGTGGCTGGCACAATCTGCTACTGTTTTAATGACAGCTCTTTTCTGGTCAGGATGGTGGTTGGAGACTTTGTCTGTGTGTGTTGGTTTGCGGTAGGCTGTGTGAGAGAGCATAGTATCAGACTTCCTGGCTACATGTACGTCCAAAAATGGTAGTTGTCTGTTCTCCATTTCCATTGTGAACTGTATGCAATGAATAGAGTTGATATGACATAGGAAAAATGGCAAGATCTCTTGTCCGTGACTCGAGATGGCAAACACGTCATCTATGTAGCGAAGCCAGCATATGGGCTTTTGTTTAGCAGAATCCAAAGCAGTGGCCTCAAAATGTTCCATGTAATATCTGGAGTCATGGACAAGAGACCTTGCCAGATTTCTTACATCATATCAACTCTCTTCATCCACGCATACAGTTCACAATGGAAATGGAGAACGGCAACTGCCATTTTTGGACATACCCGTAGCCAGGGCATCCAATGGTATACTCTCTCACAGTCTACCGCAAACCATCACACACAGACCGGTATCTACACAAATTCTCCAACCATCATCCTGGCCAGAAGAGTGTCATTAAAACACCAGTAGATCGTGCCAACCGCATCTGCCAAACACAACTACTCCCCCTGGAACTTTCTCACATTAATAGTGCTTTGCAGGCCAACGGTTACACCAGCCAGGAAGTTAAATGTGCCTTGCGTCCCAGAAGGAAGCCCCAGTCTACACCAAAAAAAATTGACCCTAAAGAGAAGAATAAAGCATATCTGCCATACATCAAAGGTATTGCTGATTGCATTGGGAAAGTTCTCAGAAAACACAACATCCACACCATCTACAAGCCCACACAACAAATACAGAACATGCTACATTCAGCAAAAGATCCAAAAGAACCACTCTCTTCTGCGGGTGTTTACAGAATTTCGTACTCATGTGGCTCTGTCTATATAGGGACCACTCAATGTATGGCAAACACATGCATTACAGAGCACAAAAGGTGTTGATGTTTGGGACAAACAGAAAAATCTGCAGTTGCAAAACACGCATTACTAGTGCCAGGGGGAACACATTTTACAGTATTCAGACACAGTTATCCTGTCTTCCACGGTTCATTATTACGCCCATTTAAAGTACAAAGCCATAAAGTGCTTAAATAAAGCTTGGCATCCAGTATTATACAGACCACGCCAAAAACCTGACCGGAGACAAATTCAAGATCATATGCCATCAACAGCCTCAGCCACAGTAAATGCCAGCCGATCGACAACAATCATAGACAATGGAAGCTACCCCCACTTTAGCCCATCCCACGCAGCAGCCAAACCAATAAACAAAGACCGGACCAATCATCAAATGCCCACACACGCTAAGCACATAAAACCTGTGAAAATAAACTGCTCCATATCAGTTGTTGCCAAGACTACCAGAGTACTGCAGTCACACCACTGAAGATGTTGTTTGACGCAGCTTCGAACAAAACGTGTGGAAGGAGAATTTCCATTAGACCACAGCCCACAAGCCCGGATAATCATGTTCTATTTTATGACAGACTGTGAAAGCTTATGCAATTTGAACAATAGAGAAATGCTTATTTGCAAAATCAGACTATGGTCTATACTTGTCATGTTGGAAATATGTAACACGTGTCAGATTGCAACAGATCAAAGCAACAATGTAGAAACAAAATGACGATTCAGTTTGAATTGTTTAAATACACAATGCTTTTTCCAAAATTAACATTTTAATGTTAGAATAGCTACAGGGCATTAATACTTTCTGTGTACAACTCCACAAATCTAAATTAAATTTTAAGTTATATAGTTTACATTCGAGTGAGCAGGAAATAAGTATCCCTGGTCGAGATGGATCATTTAAAATCAGAGGGTGGAATGATTTAAACACAGGGGCAGGGAAGTCCCTCTCCCCATTCCCTCCTGCAGATCACTTACTGCCCGTCTCATATGAGCATTTCATCCATTGCATTTCTCTGCAGATCCAAGTGAAAAGGGACGGTTTGTTAAATACTTAAAAGGGAAAAAACCAAAGTTCAATTAAATGAGATTTACCAATATTTTGCTTAATGGGAAGTCAAATTTAGTCATTCATAAGTTCTGTAAGTGTATATAATAAGCTTTTTATTAAGTGCTATTTTGACAAAATGGTTTTTACTAAGTATACTTACCTGTTTCACTCATCTCTGTCTTGAGCTCTACATTAAGCAGAATAAGCTCACAACTAAGTTGTAGTGAAAGAGCGTGCGTGTGTGTATGTGGGGAGGGGGGGGGGTTTGTATTTACAGAAGCAATTCATGGTGTGGTAAAATATTCATAACATCTCTTTTTCACATTGTTTTTAATGAAGTTATAACACAGGGATGTTGCATATCCCTGGTGTGCTCAATGACTTACATTATTGCTTGTGTACCTTCTGATGACACTCTTTAAGTTGCATAGTAGATCAGATACCTCACTTTCGTCACTTCCCATCTTTTAGGTATAGAATGTCTCCTCACACTGAATAAAATATTCATACAAAATGCTTCCATTGCATATCTACATGTTAGCCCATTCTCTTATCTCTTTACAACTTTCCTTTAGTTCCTATCTTTTGTATTGATAAACTATCACCAGAAGGTACACAATCTGTGGTGAAGCATGATCAGATTAAGATCCATTTTCTTCTCCTTCTCCTGTTTTGGGGCAAGACTTTTTACTTGCCATTTAAGTTGGCAACACCACCATGCAGGCTACATCTGAGGTGTCCAGTGGTGTAACATAGTGTGTGGACTTGGGTATGCACTTTGAACTCGTTAAAGGTGAAATATGTGAAATTTCTAAATTCTAAAATTATTAGGGGATTTTGTTCAAACTCATATTAGACATATAAATGTAAGGAATAATGCACATTCAAATTTTCTTTGTGATATCTTTAACACCTTTAAATTTATTATCTTTCCTAGCTATTTTCTTTTGGCAGCATACCTGTTATGCTCCACATGATGATTTCAAAATGTTGATAATTTTAAATATTATTCTGTTTTAGATAAGTACTCTCAAGATAATGTTGAGAACAGAAAACTTTGTAATGCTTTGGTTTATAAAATAAAAGTTATTAACTTTGAAAAAATATTTTTTCATGATTTTTATATTTTTTATATAACCTCTGGATCACCAATGGAACTGACTATTGGGAAGCAAGAAAGAAAATGGAATGTACCCAAGCAACAGGGCATTAGACTACTACTACATATAACTTTATAATTCACCAATTGGTAAATATTAAAATTACAGAAAAATCACTCCCCCCATTTTTTTTTCTGCATTCTCAGTTTGTTGGTTACAATCACTCGGATTCCATATTCGGAGCAGTAGGTTTCCAGAAAATGCAGCATTGTCTCTACAACACATGTTTTCCTCTTTTTTTTTTTTTTTATTTTATTTCTTAACGTCCTCCAACGTAATGTCATATCAGACGGTGAGTTAATGAAGTGGGTGAAATGATGCTCAAATGAGCCCAAGGTCCATGGAGCTTTAAGACCCAAAATTCGTCTTCTCAAGATAAGGGAAAACCTCGGACGAAAACCTTACCCGGATAACTTACCCTAAGCGAGATTCAAACTCGCAACCTCTTGAACATGAAGCAGACACACTAACCATCACACTACCGAGGTGGGCGTGAATGTACGCGAGCAATGTGCATTCCCTGCCTTCGGTTGCCTGGCGTATTTTTCTCTTACATGTTAACACACATTACCGTCCAAAATGCTGCTTGTTGTACTCTGATACACATAGAAGAAGTTACAAATATGAAATTAACCTTCATGGTCAAACAAAATGCTGAAAAAGTTAGCTTTAAACCTCATTAACATTAACAAGTGAGATGCACTTTTCTGCGTTATATCCACTGCACGTGCAGTTACATCATTTGATGTGACTGGCATGAGGCAAGCACAGCCACCAGCTGCTCTGTTTCAGTGCTTGACATGATATGCTAACAACATTAATTCATAGCAGATTGTTCAAAACATACTCCTCAGCAAGCATTATGCCAATTGGATTAGTATATAGATAATAGAAAAAGTTAACTAAGAAAAACTGGCAGGGTATGCAATCACCCACACCCATTGATGCTATGCCCCTGGAGATATCCTTGCATTTGCAGAGGGGTTGTATGCATAACAGAAGTCACTTTGTAAAGGCAGTTTCAGGGAGAATTATCACAGAAACCATATTTTTTGGCACCTCTAGACATCTAATATACAGAAACCATGGATCAAAGTTGTTGGTCTGGGTGGCTCAGTTGATTAGGTGCTGACCTACAGATTATAAGGTCTCAGGCTCAAACCTGACCCAGACTGATGATCTTTAAGTGTGCTTAAAAGTGACAGCCCCATGTCAGTAGATTTGTTGATAGTTAAAGAACTCCTGCAGGACTAAATTCTGGCACACCTTTGGCACTGAGATGATCCTGCCAGTAGACAGTATCGTAAATAAACAAATATATCAAATATTCAAAGTATTAGACTGAACATAGGAACACTGTTATTACCCAGCTTTTTGTCTTTGTATGTTATGTACATTTATATCTTTGGCTTATTGCAAATACAATTTCTGCAAATATTGCTGCACTTCACTGTATAGTATGAAATGTTAGCTAATGGAAAATAATAATAATAATAATAATAATAATAATAATAATAATAATAATAATAATAATAATAATAATAATAATAATAGCAACAACACCAACGATAATAATAATAACAATAACAACAATAATGATGATACTTTATTCATCACATAACACTTAAATACTTGAGCATGCACTCATAAGTTGTTGACTCATCCAACATTTATTAATAAAATTTCCACTAAAAACTACAAAGTGTATAATTATTGGGTTAACATAATAAATATAAAAATAGCTTGTCTACATACAAAGTTTTTCATATATTACTTCAGTCAAAAATTGAGATATCTGTTCATCTTCCATATACTCTTTAATTGAATAACACGCTTTGCTGACAAACTTTTACAGATCGTTTGAAGATATTTTGATTATGCATTTTCCTAAAACTCTGTGGCAATGTATTATATATATTTAATCCTTGTCTACTGTGGACCCATTTCAAGCATTTCTAGCCTCTGTGTGGGGTATTTTACATCCCTTTTCCCTCTCGTGTTGATGCTGATTGTTTAGAAAGCTGTCAGTTATTATGGACATATATTACTATGTTATACATATACAGACAAGGTTGGGTCAGGATTTTTAATATTTTGAACAGTGACCTGCAAGAAACTCTGAAACTTGAATGGGTTATTAATGTATTATTCTCTTTTGGATTCAAAAAGTCCTATCACATCCCGTTGCATTTCCCCATATAGTTACCCCTTGAGAGTATTGAGTGAAAAGAATATTTTTCTTGTTTGAAGGTTTGTAACTTGTGCTGAGGACATGTTAAAGTAAGCAGAATTCAGCTTTTCTTCTATATAGTTTAATTGGTTAATCCATTTAACATGCTAGTCTATAAATACTCCTAAACGTTTTGCCTCTTTTGTATTTTTTTTTTTTTAATTTATTTATTATTTGAAGTCGCTTCAACATAAAAGTCATATCGCAACTAAACATTGAGGAAAAAAAGGAGGAAACAAATCATGAAGTTTACATTGAATTTAAACATTAACTTTGCATGCTTTGATGAACTTGATGATTTTCTTGTGATATCTTTTGTATTTGAGGATGCTGACAAACTTATTTGTGTATTATTTTCAGTTGAGTTTTTAAAATTTTATTATTTCCATTCAAGGAAATCCCCTAACGTTATTACTCCTCTAAGATGTGGCCCATATATAGGATTATTGTTTTGCAGATGGTGTGTTCACTGTATTGAAACAGTCAGATTAATTTTCGATCATATAAAGGTGACGACCACAACTGAGTTTTCTTTATTACATTGCACAGTGTAAAATGTGGAAATATGTAACATTTAGTCTAATAATGGTATTGCAACTGTAAGGATTAAGAAATAAGATAGAACTCTGTGATTATAAACTATTTCATCACATATTGAATAAACAGTGTGAGAGACCAAAACAGCATAGTTTACTAAAAAAATTACAAAAACAAAAATAAATATCTTATATTATTGTGTGAATAGTTAATGTAACAAACAATTTTATTATTCTTTTAGCTTGCCTTAAATGCCATTCTTATAAATAAACTCAATTCACTTGTCATTCATTTCAGCAAATATATCTGTTGCCCTCGTCTTGAAATCCACTATTTCTTCTTCTTTTCCTGATTACCCTCCCCTTATGTAGGACTTACACCCCCTAGGGCTTACAAGCCAGTGCCTAGGGTCAGATGCCTGTTAGGGAGCAGAGGAATCTCTGGACCAGACAGAGTAAAGACCTGGAAGCAGGTGGTCAGCCAAGCACCAGGTATGATAGTGAGGAAGAGGATGATATGAAATGCAGGCAAAATCGATGATTGGGAAGGTGATAATGGAGCAATTGGAATGACTGGCAGGGGAAACTGGAGAACCTGGAGAAAACCCACCCAGATGCTGCTCGTCCACCTCGAATGAAATCCACTATTTCTAGAGTACCAAAGCAATTCCTTTTCTACAGCTAGAGCTCCCAAGTTAGATAGGCTTTGATTAAACATGGAATTTTTTAAATATGTTTTAACCGTTTTCAAGGCAGTTATACAACATTTGCTCAATACAGATATTACAGGGATCATTAGAATTATTTTAAGCAATTATGGTGTTTCTGTTTGCACACTCCAAAGTTCATTAAGCGCATAAACAAACATAGGTGTAACAGGATGTATTTTTATGATCACAGTAAATATTTGTGAGTTTGCTCTTAAGTTGAGCTGCATAGTAGAGTTCAGGATTTAGATGACCTAATTTGTTTAAATTTTGTTCACCACCATCATCAATAATAATGAAAATAATAATGCATTATTATTATTATTATTATTATTATTATTATTATTATTATTATTATTATTATTATTATTATTATTATTATTATTATTATTACTGTTATTATTATTGTAATAATAATAATAATAATAATAATAATAATAATAATAATAATAATAATAATAATAATAATAATAATAATAAAATAACAATTAATAATAATAATGGAAAACAAAACACCATACTCCTCTTCATTCCCTTGTCACCTTTTAGGTACCCGATATTCTTTGTTGCAACCTTTGCCTCTTTTATGAACAAATTTGCATCAGAAGTCATTTTTAATTGTATAGTGTTAAAAAATCAGTATAAACAAAACTTTCAGAAAACAAGACAAAGGAAGAACAAACATTTATAATTGCTCAATATATTACGAGTATCTATTCCTATGGCTCCCTGAAATAATTCACGCTGATGACCTAGTAGTTGAACGCCCTTAAACCTAAACCTGAAATAATTCAGGATTCTCATTGTTACAATTAATGAACTGAGTTTTCAGTTCAGAATATGTTTTTACAGTCATAACAGTCCAAGAATGAAAGTTCCATTGGCTGTGAGAAAGGTATGGAAGCTGAAAACCTTGTTCTCTCAGCAGTTCTGCATGGCATGAAGAACAAATAAAGGACGGTTAACTTGCAATGGACAATTTCACTTCTTTTATAGTTTAAGCAGCATGAAGAAGAACCAAACTGAGTTGGTACAAAGATTGCAAGAGGATAAGACTGTCTTTAACAATTGCCTGAACACCATGCTTATGATTTGACATAACTGTAGCTCCATCATATGTGTGGCATATGAATTTGTTTTGGCCAAAGTTCCGCTCTTTCAGATTTTGGATTATGATGTCAGCTAAACCTTTAGCAACTTATCTGAAGAGAGATATCAGAAACCATGCTTTAGCTCTTCTATTGGTGCAGTTCTTCACAACTACACAGATGAGATTTTACTGAAACATCTGAAGTATTGTCAACTTATATAGAAATGAATTCAGTAGATTCAATTAATTCTTGAATATATTCCTTAACAGCAAGTGTCATAGCCTGAATTAAATAATTTTGTATGTTATATCAGGTGCCTTAAAGCATTCTCTGACTCTCAATAATCCCAATCAATCAATTACAAAAATAGTGACTTAGGCACACTCCATTAAGGACTATGATTGGCACTTGGAAGAAGGCCAGTAAAATTTCAGCTATGGGGTCTTATAGCTTGTAATGGTCCTAGCTCTAAGCCACAAAATAAGTTACATTATAGCAAGCTACCAAGCTTAAAATCCAGTTTGGTAAATTTATGCAACTGTAGCATTATAAGTAGGTTGTTACTTCATTTAGTACTGTGCATAATCGACTCATTATTGTGTGTGTGTGAATAATAGCAATGATGTAATATTCGTAATCCAAGTTGCTGCAGTTTATAGAGAGAAAATGAAGTAATTTTATGATAATCTTTTCTATAAGAAATAAAGATACTAAACCTCTATACATTATTAAATATAGAATAATTAAAATGTGATTTTAAAATTACTTACCATGCTGTGCTGATGATAGGATATATCACAGTCTGTAATGCTAGCTCACTTCTCTCCCAGGAAGGAAACGCATGCAAGTGGCTCCCTTGTTTGTATTGTTTAAATGTGCCAGGTAATGACAAATGATATATAGAGACACCCAAAAACACCCAAACCACTACACGGTGTTTTTCCACTGCACACACAGAAACATGATAATGCCGCTGCTGTACACAAGGTCACGCAATTGACTTGTTTTTCTCTGCTTTGAAAATGCAGTATTGAGCTGACAGATTATCGTGTGGTTGAGTTATTACCAGTGCGCTTTATTATTTTGACCTGTACTTGGTCACAAAGTGTATTGTGGCTCAGCATTTTTTTCTACTGCACAGCGTGTATTATTTATGATTCATATATGCTAACTCAGCTCCCCAAGTGAATGTGCAATTTGCAGAAAAATTTCCAGGTGATGTGCGATTTCTATCTGTGAGGTAACATATGTACAAGACAAACCCACACCCTGGAAGAATTACAAGTTTCAACATCTCCTTTAATAACATTGGTAAGTAGTCTTTACAAGTAGTTCTAAAAATGTATGGTTTCATTCACGCTGTTCTATGACAATGGCAGTTGGCAACGAGCGCCAAGGATGCATACAGGCAAAACACAGCGCAGCCAGTCCGGAGTCTTTTGGATCACCCGTTGTAGTAACATAGAAGATAATGGAAGGAGGACACTGCTAATAAAATAGTTCAGTAGGTTACTAGAGGGAAGAAAGATTCCATAAAATTGGAAACTGGGGATGATTGTACACAGAATGCAAAAGGTAATCATTTTATCATTTTAGAAATTTAGTTAAGCGGTATTTTCAATATATTTTGTTATTCTGTTTACTGTATTAGAAATTAGATTTGGAAACTGATAAATTTTTAAGTATGATGAAATTAGGTGGATTTTATGCTCTAACTTGCTTTATATTGTACTTAAGTTTATCTTAGTGATTTTA
Organism: Tenodera sinensis; assembly: GCA_030765045.1. NCBI lineage: Eukaryota > Metazoa > Arthropoda > Insecta > Mantodea > Mantidae > Tenodera > Tenodera sinensis. The sequence continues at coordinate 59,188,833 of CM060964.1, forward strand.
TATATATTTATTTATTTCTGTTTGTTTTATTTATATTCAGCAGAATTGTTTGCTTTACTGTCCTGATATTCTTTAAGTACATTGAGTCATGAGCGTCAGCAGACTTTTTTCCAAGGGGGGGCCACATGTTGGAAGTTTGCAATCAGATAATATTAATTCATTTATTTATTGTCAAAATGTATAATACCTATTTGTTGCAGATAACCGTATTAATTTGTGCCAAATAAACATTGTTCTTTACATCAAAATTAAAATAGTAATTGATTGCACATTAAGTTCACCAACTTCCAAGCGGGGGCCGCGGCCCTCCCTTGCCCCCCCTTTGCGACGCCCATGCACTGAGTGAAAGAAAGAATGGATTATTGTATTAGATTATATTACTCTCGTTGTTTGTTTGATTCTATTATAATAAAAGCTGTCTTTTTTTTTGGGGGGGGGGGGGGGTATTTAATCCTTAATATGAGCAACATTGCTCATGGAGGTCTGTTAAATAAATTTTAAAAAATCTCACTGCACCTCACATATACTTCACATTATTTATAGTTATACAAAGCCTTGCTCATTTCATTGGTTTTTTAGGCCAGAGTACATACTAACCTGACCTAAAACAACCAATGAAATGGGGAAGGCTTCATATAATGATAAATAATGTAAAGTAGACATGAGGTGGAGTGAGATTATCTTTGGCATTCTGTGTACCAATCTTTAAGGAGTTAAACAACACAAGTAATTAATAGAGGCATTAGTTTCTTATCAGTGATGGTGTTTACAGGGGTGCTAGGAAAAAAGATTACAGAAATGGGCAGAGAAAGAAAGAAAATTATCATAACTCCAAGGGGAATTTGGAAAAGGGAGGCGTACTGTATACAAAATGTTTATATAAAGCATTATGGATAAATATCTAAGTAATAAGAGGAAAGGTATATTTGTGTTTTGTGGACTCTGAAAAGGCCTTCAGTACCATCAAAAGAGGTGCACTCTGGAACAAATTGAGAGAAATGGGAGTGAGTGGATAGTTCACGATACTAACACAGAGACTGTACACATAATAAAATGTCTTGCATTGGGCTTGCAAGCAACAAAGTAACAGACTGAATACAATTAGCTTGAGACAGGGTTGTAAACGAAGTCCTTTATTATTCAATTTGTTGTTAGATGACATGTTGAAACAAGGGGTGAAGCAAATGCACTGCTGATCAACCAACAATATATTCCAGGTTTACTTTTTGGTGACAATCAAATAGCAGGAGCAATTACAAGTGAAGGTTTAAAAAATTGATAGAAGCAACAGAGAAATACTGTAAAGAACGGGATTTAAAGATTAAAAATAAATTCATTATTATGGTCTATAAAAAAAGGGAACAAACTTGGAAGAGGAATGGCATTCAAGAGGGGAAGTGAAAATTAAATGGTAAAGAAATTAGATTATTTGGGGGTAGGGTTAAGTAACAATGGAAAATGAATACAGCAAGGGAAAAATGCACTAGATAAGGGATAGTTACTTACCAGCAGCATTAGATCTCCTTGAATATGCCAAATATGAGAGCAAACTGGCTGCAATTGAATCGTGAATGATGCATGGGATATAAATTTGCGGGACAGAAAAAGAGTGGGAATCTATAGACCAGATTCACAGAATATTTTGCAAAATGATACTATTACCGAGAGTGGTGTCCCATGGGGTAGCACTAATTGAAGTGAAAAGTGTTGGCGGGAAAGGCTTGGTAGCCTGTAAGTGCGAAGCCAGGTACATTCTGAAGAAAGGATCGTATAAATAAGATATTTTATATATTTGTACTGCTTTGTACCTATTGTTATGTATAAGATGCGCTTCTTGCGATAAAACACGATGACGTTCGTGAGGTATCATAGCCGGCCTCATTAAGCGCCTTATAATGACTGACGAAGGGGGGCCGAAAACACAGGTACAAAGACCACAGAGAACGACTGATGGCTTGTCTGCAGGGGCAGACGAAAGGGGAGGTCACTTCAATAAACCATCCCACGTTTCCCAGCGGACAGCCCGATGAGCCTCGAAGGCAGCCGAAGGAACTGTCTGTTCGTGTAGGTGTTGCCAGCCTAGTGATACTTTTTTTAACCAAATATGAGGCATTTTAATTTGCCCTATGGATTCAAAATCGGAAGGTATCTATTTCAAATACAGGAATTTAATAGGTAAGGGTTCAGCAATCAGGGTAAGCTGCCTTCTCAAAAGTTTTGGCACATGCTGTGGAAGTGTGGCTGGTAGGGGAATTCACTTCACTCTACGCACAACACCCATCCCTGTGGCAAAGAAAGCCGAAGTGGAGTCATGTGACTACAAAATTGAGCGGGAAAGGAAAGTAAACACGCGCGAGTAGTGTTTCGGGGTGTGAAATATGAAAATGCGCGAAAATAAGAAGTTCAGGTGCTCTGAGTGTGGGAGTGCGTATAAACAGATACCATTTGCGGCCTTACGTTTCCAAAGTTCACCCAGGGAGAGTGAATGCTGTTGCACCTCTCCAAAAACCATTTAAGTGCAACTTTTGCAATTATGGAGCAACGGAAAATAATTTATACGAACACTTGGAAGGGACACACAATAAATTGGAAGAACTGGAATTCTCATCATTTGGAGACTTCAGGAGTTGAAAAGAAAAATTGAGGCGGCAACACAATCATCCTTTGTAAAAATTAGTAGTTCTAACATTGCCTCTCAAAATGTGAAACATTATCAGGCGTGTCATCGCCCAGGAATTTTATCTCCAGAAGCAAAGGTATTAGACATTTAAAACTGCAAGAGAGCAATAAGCCCTGCAAAGTTGAGGGTTATTGAAGATCAACAAGGAGTATGCAAAGTCAAATTTGTTTTGACTCATATTGGTCATGAATTACCTAATTTGGAATTGACAGAAAAAGAAAGAAAAATATAGCTGCAGATATTGCTAACAAAATTCCTTTTCAATCTATACTTGATAAAATACGAGACTCAGTATCTGCCTGTAATCTAGAATCTGCTAACCAGACAGAATTTGTACAACATTGAGCGATGCTGTAATTTGTGCTCCACATCAGTCAGGCATCAAAATGATGGGACCAGTGTTGAAGCCACAAGACACAGTGAACAAGTCCCACCCAGAACTAAAAAGCAGAGATTTTGTGTTAATTATAATGACTAGTGCTCAATGTGAAATGTTGAAGTATGGGAATGACTGGATTTGCCTTGATGGGCCGCATGGGATGAATAGCTATGATTTCGAACTTATGACACTTCGGTACTGGATGACGTTAGACAAGGATTTCCACATGCCTTCCTCATTTCAAATAGAAATGACTGGTAAGTGCTCTGCATATTTTTCCATCACATAACGCAGAAGCTGGAAAACTTTCCCTGAAAGTTTTATGCCTGATTTAGCAGAATCCTTTAATGCTTGGATTTCAACAACGGAAATCCCTAAAATGAGATTATTGTACATGACATGTGGACAAGGCATGGAGAAAAAATATTAAGAGCAAAATCCATGCTTACAAGCTTCTTAGAACATTCCTGGAGGAAAGAGATGAGGCAGCACTTGAAATTGTTGAAATTATGCCGTAGGTACTCAGAATCTTGAACAGTGATCCAGACATGGCTGAGTTTGCCTCATACGTCAAAGAATACTGCATGACTAATGTAAAGAGCTGGACTTACTGCTATAGGCTGCATGCAGGACTTACACAAACATGCATATAGAGCAAATGCATCACACACTTAAATATATACATTTACACGGAAAGAAGGTGAAATGTCGGGACAAGGCTATAGGTGCACTAATGTCCTTTGTTAAAGACAAGCTATTTGACAGGCTTATTGTGCTTACAAAAGGCAAACTAACCAGCAAAATAAGAAGCATTCACAAATCTAGTTTACAAATAAACAAGGAAGACAGATGATGAAAAATAGCATCCTCTTCAAAAGTGAGTGAGATGTACTTTGTACAAGATAATGAGGTTCAATGTACATGCAGATTGATATGTAATGAATGTAACACCTGCATTCACAGATACTCCCGCACATGTGTTGATTACAGCATTAAATGGAACATGTGTGAGCACATACATAGTGTGTGTCAAATTCAAATCAGCCATGATCTTCCTTTGAAACATCCTCAGGATTCCAATGAACTTGTTACAAATTGTGAGAATGTGTCCAGTACTGTATTTCATCGCATACTCGCCACACTTTCTCGTTCTGGTTATCGTTGCCATTGCTGATGGTGTTGTACGAACCTGTATTTATTATTTTGCAATGTAAACTTTAAAAATAGGGTATTCAGGCATTATGGGTGAGCAAATTTCTTAACTATTCCCAATCCACACAGCACTATTCCTGCTCCTGTTTATGTCCCCTTTTAAACACCATTATCATTTACTTTTTAAAATATACTCTCAAACACTATTTCTTGCAAAATACAAGATTTGAAGGACTCTCGATTGACTTCTAATGGAGGTAGAGCCTACCATCCTGCTCTTCACTGTAGGCAGATATAAAGACTTCAGTAATGAAGTAGCATTTATTCATTTACAATTAACCATGAATAAACCACATTTAATAATGAGAGTAAATTACTCCATGTGAAATTTGTACTTCTTCAACTACACTTAAGGATCTGTCACTAGAGTAGTATAACGCCTCTAAGAGTGACAGATTAAATTTTTTGGCCTAATGCTGTATTTAAATAATATTAAGGTTCATACATTCATAATTTTAAGATGTAAAACTTAAAACTGTTGGTATTCAGGAGTTATGTTACATTTTCATAATTTTCTGATGTAAAATTTTAAAACTGTTGGTATTCAGGAGTTATGTAAGTTCAATATCAATTATTTTGTGATGTAAACTTATAAAAGTGTATATTCAGAAGTTTATGATCTGTAAATGACCTATGTAAAACTAGGTAAATAAAATGTTTGTTAAATGGGGAAAAAAGGTGTTCATGTCTTCTGCATAAGGTAAAAATATACAGTGCGACGATTTTGCAAAGAATAAATTATTTAAGAACAGCTGTGATAACTTTCAGTAGCTAGTGTGCGATAACGGGAGTAATTCTGGGATTACAATTAACTTAATGTAGCATCGCTTAACATGACGGAAAGTAATAGAATTTCTAGTTTAGTGACATTTCTTACTTCACCATCTCAGCAGATGGCAAACTGATGGCATCAACACTGAGGAGTATATTACAATACAGATTTAAACATATCAAGATTTGTTATACAATACACTAGATACTCTACTCTCTCTGGTGAACTTAACAGATAGCAGTGTTACCTTTAATATTCCAGGTGTTGACTATTGAGAAATGTTTAATGTGATGATTATGCTTGCTTGTCTATAAATCAAGGTATAACCATTAAGTGATGATGTTAGCTACACAAACCTGCGTGTCTGTCTTAAATATATAATTTCACAATCCATCATTTGTTACTTCCTACACCAGCAGGAATTCTTAAGTGAGAGGGATGAGGTAAACTAAGGTCACCACTATGTAAGAAAAAAACTATAAGCAGCAGGATAAGTACATGAACATATAAGTGAATCACAAGGGTATATATTTTATTTCATTAGCAGAAGCTGTAGTTGATACACACAGATGTTTATGTTCCTTCTGTTACACAGTGGGTTTTATTCTGCATTACATGCGCAATGTACTCTATCGGATCACAACTGATAGTTCATACTGACCTAAATGACTTACCAGATTTTCAAATTTAGTCCAATCATTGCTGAGATTTCCTTCACCTAACCATTTGAAAGACACTGTAGTTATACACACCTTTATGAAACACTTTAACTTCTAAATAAACTGACACTTTGAAACCTACAATGTGCTCAGGTACTGCCATAAGATCACTTTGATACACAAACAATAAGTAGTTTTCACTTTCAATCATAACAAATGCAGTAAACACCATTTTTAAAAATTTCTAAATGACAAAATCTTATTAATTTCACACCATTCTCTGAAAGCTACCTCTTCCTTAAGTCTCTACTGCCACCTTTCACCAGGTTCCTTCCAACTTGATGCTAATGCTGTGCTTAAATATATAGGTTAGTTCTCTAAGATAGTTGGTGGGCATCTTCGTTGGGCTAATAATGTTATAATTTGACTTGCAACCAAATACACAACAGCTCTGGGGCTCTGAAACAACAGAAATAGGTCACCTGATTATAGTATCTGTAGCAAAATCAGGTTATTTCAGATCTCAAAAAATTATATTTGCATACCACAAGGAATTTTCTGAATCGTCCTTATATATATAATTAGGCTAAATAACTGATTACATTTTACATAATACACAATGTACACAATCATAAATAACAAATTACCATATATGGAGCAAATCGGCTTATCTTATTTCATCAAGACTGCAGCAAAGAAACGAATAACCACGTTCTCAATGAAGCCACAGCTCCTACAATAACCAACTGACAGCCAAGGTAACTAGAGAACTGACAGCCATGTTTTCCAGCAAGTCACGTGACTCCATCACTTCGGCTTTCTTCGCCACTGGGATGGGTGTTAAGTGCATGAACGTCGGCAGACTTTTTTCCAGGGGGGGGGGCAAATGTTAGAATTTTGCAATCAGATAATATTAATTCATTATTTTGTTGTCAAAAGTTATAGTATTTGTTGCGGATAACCATATAAATTTGCGCTAAATAGAAATTGTTCTTTACATAAATATTAAAATAATAGTTTAATAGTCAGCACATTAAGTTCATTAATTTCCAAGGGGGGGCCGCGGCCCTCCCTTGCCCCCCCCTTCGCGACGCTCATGCAAGTGGCACATATAGGGCAAGCGCTAGTGTGAACATTTCTTTTTGTAGTGTTTAACGCCCGCTTTTCATGGGCGTCGGTAGACGTTTTATCAGGGGAGGGCCGCATGTTGAAAGTTTGCAATTAAACAATATCAATCCATTACTGTATTGCCAAAAACTATAAAATATATGAGTTGTAGTATTTGTTGTGGATAGGTATATTAATTTGTGGTAAATAAAAACTGTTACTTATATCAAAATTAAAACAATAGTCTAATAGTAATTGACTGCACAGCAAATGCATAAATTTCCAAGGGGGGCCGTGACACCCCCCCCCTCGCGACGTCCATGCCGCTTTTACTACATACGGCACCGCAGACGGTGACACCGATAATACATGGAATGAAGAAGGAGCACCGGTGAAATGAAATGGCGGGGGAAACCGGAGAACCCGAAGGAAACCCGCCCCAGCGCCGCTTCGTCCATCACAAATCCCACATGCGGTTGCCTGGGATCAAACCCGGGCCACTTTGGTGAGAAAGAATGGTCTAACCACTCGGCTACAGCGCGACCAGAGTGTGTCCATTCGCTGTTATAGGGGAACCCACGATGTTTAATTAAAATGCATATACCGGTAAACATTAATCACGCATTGACTGGTGATTGAGCTGGCTATTCTGTACTAACATGACAGATTTTTCCTGGGGATTCTTCTCAGTATTTATCACGTGTGCTGTTGTGTTTCGCCATTTTCCGACATGTCAATGAGGAGAAAACGCTTATTGTGCAAAATGGAAGACGAAAACATGTACTAAGTGATTTGAAATGTGAACACAGAGAAAAATCACGCCTCTACATGCGACTATTTATTAAAGCCATTATGAAAGTGTGTAACTGATTCGGGATTGGATTTGACTGCTTTCAGCAAGTTCACTAGTAGCTTTAATGCTGGGATTGCGACGAACTTGATTTAACTAGAGCGTACCGTGAAGTAAGAAATGTCGCTGAACTAGAAGGAACTTGACGTAATGGGAATGATTCTAATTGGTTATTATTCTCGGCAGACTTGACAGATATTCGAAGTAGCTCACTGTTCCTAATCGATGGCTATGTTTTTTTCAAAAATGAATAGGAAGTGAATACGAATAAGAAACATTTTTAAACGGCGAATATGGTGTGGAGTTGCCCATTTGGGACAGAAAAGAAACTCGGTGACATTGCTTCTCAAATTAGTCACGTGACATCCAAATTTTACGCAACGTGAAGGAAAAGTTTGGCATTGCCCAACTCTTAAGTTACGTCAAGTTCAGTCAACCCTAAACAGCCCCATTTAATCGAATGTGTTAGACTTTCACGTTATGTCACGTTACATTGAGTTCATTGTAATTCCATCATGGCCTGTTAACATTACACATGTCAAGGAAATTTACAGTTTAGTTGTATATACTGGGTGTCCCAAGAAACACCGACAACGCTTAGTATGTTGTGCGGGATGGCAAACATTGATTTTCAGATAGGAACCCCTGTCCGGAAACGTACGGTTTGGACGCTGGAGAGCGTCGAAGTTTGAGAACGAACGGTTGTGACAATTTGTTAATATTCCTTTTGGTATCTTAATGCAGAAGGTATGCTACGCTTTAGCCATCTGTGTACCGGGGTGAACGACCTGAGCATAATAACATTACTGCGCATGTGCTAAATTCCTCCATGGAGTTCTTGGTGTCCCTCCTGTGTTACTTATGCAGTTTCCACTACAGTAACGTTTTTTAACACCAGTGCGACATGTACCAGTATAGAGCTGCTGAAATGGCCGACATGAGCTCCAGTACACCTTGATGTAAATGTGCTGAATCACCTGAGCGTCGCATATTCAAATCGATCTATTGGTAAAGGTGGCCCAGTTCCACGGCAAGCACGGTTGGCAGATCTGACACCTTTCGACTATTTTCTGTGGAGTTGTATGAAGAGTATGGTTTATGGTACTCCTGTAACGTTAGCGAAGGACGTTATGTCTCCAGTCCACAGAGCGATTGAAAATCTTCAAAGACAACCGTACGCATTGGGCCATGTGCATGAGGCTCACCACTACCGATATAGGCTCTGCAATGACATAGGAGGTACACAGCTCGAAACCCGTTTGTAATGTAGACAGCTCGATGTTGGGTTTGTTGACGAAATGTGAACGCACACCCATCTCACACTTCGATGCGCTACAGTGTCCAAACCGTGCATTTTCGGACGGGGTTCCTATTTGAAAACCAGTTTGCCATTCCACACAACATACTAAGCGTTGTCTGTGTTTTTTGGGGCATCCTGTATAGTAGATATAGTACAGTGGTATTTAGTGTAATCCAAATACATTTTGATACAAACAACAGTAGTATTTTACACAAACCAATAACACCGATTTTGCATATTAATTGTACAGTTCCTATTCTTATCGCTGCATTGAGCAGCTGTGGTCCCTGGGACCCAAACGACTCAAACACAGTGGTTGCTGAGTAGTTGCATGTATACATGAACATTAGATTTTACTATTGAACATAAGGAGACATTTTATATATGGGTATTGTGAAAACAGAGCAGGGATAAAGTTGTAAGGTTAAGATCGTGTATCTGCTAAAAACACTGTTTCCTCAGAAACACTTAGATACAACGTATCACAAGCAGTGCAATAAATGGGTGCAACATAATGCTCCATGTGCATGAAAAGCAATGTGAAGTGTTTTAGCAAATATGCAATCTTAACCATCTGTAATTATTTGAGAAAATATCAAATACTTCCCTGCAGTTATCAGACTAACATAAAATATGTGCAGTGACTCCCATAATGATTTGGTTTTGTGAAATTAATGATCATTGGGCTCCTTTTCTCACACATCTAAACAAAATGTTGCTGTGATTTAGTTTTTGAAAATATGCATACATTTCTGGATTACAATTGATATAGAATAATTTGCCTGCATCATATGATATGGCAAGCAAACATTTATTTGCATTCAGGGTAATAGATGTTGCCACTAATAATCAGTCAGTTTTGCTCCCTTCCACCTGATACTAACATATTTATGCAATAGGTAAAATATTCACTATTGTAAGGATCGGCAAACCGAATAGTACTGTGTTCTTTTGTTGAATACTAAATAAAAGTCATGTGAGTGGAAAAGCATGAAACAATACATTTTAAATAAGGCAACTTTGCATATTTCACCATGCCAAAGCTGTAAGTATACAGAAATTGCAAAACTGTTATATATTCTCAAGAGTACTGTTGGTGACATCATTAGGAGGTAGAAAAATGAAGACAGAATTGACACCACCACCAGGTAGGCCAAAGAAATTAACAGGCAGAGAAGAATGTGCTATAGTTAGAAAAATAAAGATAAATCCAAGATTATCTGACCCACAAATTGCCACACAAGTGAATGAGCAGTGGAGCAAGCAGGTCTGTCCACAAACACTTAGGATGACTTTAATGGAGGAGTAGCCAGGGAGAAATTATGCATGAGTGAAGTAAATAGGAGGAGGCTAAACCTTGCTAAGGAGTACATTGGAAAGGACAAAATGTGGTGGAAAGACGTTTATTTTCACTGATGAGTGTCTCTACAAAGTTTTTGGGCCAAATGGAAGGACTATTGTGTGGCAAAGATCTAATCAAGAGCTACAAAAGTTAAACCTTCAACCAGTAGTAAAGAATGGTGGAAGAGGTGTGATGGTTTTTGGGGTGTATGTCTAATAGTGAACCTGGAAATTTGATGTTTCTTGAAGGTATTCTGGACAAGTATAAATATTTACAGTAGCTTAAAGATAATTTGCAGAAAAGTGCCTGAGAAATTAGGGGTAGGTACTGGAAACATTCAAGTTCTACCAGGATAACAATCCCAAACATACTGCCCTTGAAGCGTGTTCCTGGTACTGTACGACTGTCCGAAGGTAATTACAATTCTGGTGCAGTCATGAGATTTGAATCCCAATTGAAAATTTGTGGGCCGAACTAGACCACAGGATAAGAACTTCTCCAATTACTTCAACTTTGGAACTAAAGAGAGCACTGGTTGAATAATGAATAACATTAGTTCTAACTACACAAATAACTTAGTGTCTGGTATGCCAAAGCATCTGAATGGTGTTTTGCATCAAAAGAGGCTTCCATCTAAGTACTGATGGACACATCGCAGTATCAGTGAAAACCGAATGTTTATGAACACATGTGTAAACTGTTTTCTTTGGGTAAAGGTTGTCAGTTATTTATTTTATTTAGAGTATGGACAAAAGAAGGTGAATGTTTGATACAGAATTATATGTCCTGGAACATTAAAAGTTCTAATTATTTCATTTATTATGACCAAGCTTACAAATAAATTAAATGAAATGACAGGTCAATGGTTTCAAACTACACAGAACCAAATGTTTATGGGAGTCACTGTACCTATACAAATACAATTTGGCTGCATAGAAATTGCAAAACTTGATTGTTTTAAACTTTCACTAGTCTTTTACTGCCTGTACATCTCATCATTCTGTTATATTTGATTTGCAATGGACAACATCTATTGTTAGTTCTTCAATACATATGCATTTAAATAGCCCCCAAGCAGGAATTAAATGTAATAGGCAATGATTCGTCATCAAAATAATCAGATACTACCTACAGAGCTATGTAAGTGTTATCAGGATAACTTGTCATTCAGATAATCCTGTACAGAATAAAATGATTTTGAGCATAGGTACTCTTTAGTAGCAATTTTAAAAGCCTTGAAATTATCAACTTTTCTCTTAAGTTCTTGGCTTTGTTGGCAGTGAAAGTGGAATCTTGTATGGCTTTGCCAGAAGAAGTGCCTGCTGAATTGTTGTGGTAGATGAATCCTGTCTCCTAGTCCAAGCCAGGAAAGGAGTCCACTGGTCAGGGCTTTAGTTGTACAATTATAACTTCCAGTACTCACCTAATCCTTAAACATTTTTCAGACAGATTCATAGGGATGTTGCTCTACAGCCATTTTTCTTTTACAACAGGAGACTTCCTGTGCTGATTACCTCTCAGGTGCCAGCCAGGATTTTGCATATGCAGTGGGTCAAATTTAGAAAGAGGAGGTTCAGTTAAATTGAACATCAACTCAGGCACATGACCCACCAAAAGGGTATTTCTTAATGGGTTTACACTCTCATGGAGCTAAATAAGCATTCACATTCAGCTGTTTATATAGCAATAGTGTCTGAAGCACAAAGCAGTGGCTTCCTTTGAGTATTTCTATATTCCTGGTACTCCCTGAAAGTTCTTATAATATTCCTATTACCTGGGATTCTAAACTGATTGCAGAGATGACTGTACTTACTTCTACATACATTATCTCTAGATTATCGGTTCATTCAGAAGGACTTAATACTGTTAAGATGACAGAGGAGATCATTGTAACTACTACTATTTTGCAAATATTGATTAATTCCACTGTGAGAAGACCAGGTAGTTAACAATCTTGATTCTGAATTGGCAGCAAGACTCCTGTAAACTGTCCCGCATGAATGATTTGTATTTTATTGGATCTTGACAGAGGCGTAGATTTGAATTTACTTAATTTAGTCACACTGTTAGTTACTTTGGCATAATGGTCAGGACTTTGCTGCAATGACTGAAATACTCTTTTAACAGTTATTTTTATCTGCTATTGGTAGTGTCATTTCCCTTTTTTGAAGATCACATGAAAGATCAGCTAATTTTGCCAAGACATTTCAACATTTTTCTATTTTCTACAATGTCTGCACTTCCTAAATATTTCCATAGACCAGAATATTTTATTCTCTCTCTCCCTCCCTCTCCCCCCTCCCTTCCTCTCTTTCTCTCTCCCTCTCTGATCTCTTGTAACATGGGCCCTAATGACCTAGTTGTCAACAGGCTCTTAAACACCACCACTCATTCACTCTCTTGTAACATCATTCTCAGCCATGTCAAAATGAGAATATAAGCTCTCAAAGTTTTTCCATACAGCTTGAAAAGTTCTTTTAGTTGATGAAACCCACAGAATTTTGAAAATTTTACCAATATGCAAAGTGTATTGCCCCAAAGCTTTTGCACAGGTGTTTAGTTCCCGTTGGTTCTTGGGATAGTGACTGTGTAGAGCATACGGTTTTCCTACAAATATCTGGAAGTAACTTATTTCATGGACTTCTCTGATGGAATTATTAACCACTAACTCTAGTCTGTGATTGTTGCAATGCTACATTATGATAGAAGGAAACAAATGTTTATGTTCTGCTCCTACACCACTCTTTCTGCCAATCATTGTTGAGACATCATCACATGAAAAACATAGAAGGCATTGTTTTAAATATCCTTCACTCATTCCAACAAAGTTGAGTTTTTTAAGAAGAGCAGTAGTAGTACTGGAAGCTCTTCCACTCTCTAGTTCAATCAGATCTAGAAACATAGTTTGACAACTACCAATGCCCTCCATAGAACATTTTAGACACACAACTAGTGTCTGCTGTTTGTTTAGTGTGGTAGATTCACCTATTAATACACTTATTTTCCATCTGTTTTCTACAATATGTTTTACAGTCCTGTCCATGAGCATCAGCAGACTTTTTTCCAGGGGGGGGGGGGGCACATCTTCGAAGTTTGCTATCCGATAATATTACTTCATTATTTTATTGTCAAAATTTATATCTGTTGCAGATAACCTTATTAATTTGTGCTAAATAAATATTGTTCTTTACGTCAAAATTGAAATGATAGTTTGATAGCCAGTAATTGATTACACATTAAGTTCACCAACTTCCAAGGGGGGCCGACAGTCCTCCTTAGCCTGCCTCCTGCCCCCCTTTGCGATGCCCATGGTCCCGTCATGCATGCTTTTAGCAATATGACATGTGATATTAGTGCAAGAGAAATTTGTGTGAAGGATTCTTCCCATATTGAGCCCATTAAGAAATTGGAGATCTATATCAGCTGGCATATCAGTATAAGGTCTCTGGTATTTTGCAATTTTGTAAGCTGTTCTAAAAACACAAGTAGTGGTGTCAACTTCTTTTTGCATTGCTGTAACCCTTGTGCTAAGTATGTTGTTGTTAGCTAATGCTGGATTCCTGACAATGAAGTCATTAATCCTCTTGCTCTCCAATATTTTTGACTTGTGCCAAGTATTGCTTTTTGCTTAATTCTACTATTTCTGGTGCAGATAGGCATGATTTGCTTAATTTATGTTCACATTTTTTTTCTCCTGAAACTCCATTTTTGAGCTTTTCTATCACTTCCATGGCAATTTATTTTTCCCTGCACCCATTCCTGCAAAATGTGAAGTCCCTGAGGCTTGTTAGAAGTAAAGTTTGTTTCTGAACATATCTTACATCCTAAGTTACCTTTATTAATAGTTATACATGGATTCTCAGTACTAAAATTTCACTGATCTGAGGTCCAACGAGGAGGCAAAAGAGTGGCGTCATTGAATGAACCCATTACACAATTTACTGCAGAGCTTTCAGAGGTATTAAGGTCATTGAAATATAAACGGTACTAATTTTGTATAATTTATTGCTTAAATCTATGCACAAGTATCACCTTCACTATTTCTCTACATAACTTTCTTCACATTCTACACACTTTTGCCAATGATTTGGAAGTTTGAATATTCCTTGTTCAAAAAAAGTTTGAGAACATGTCATCAACTGATTGTGCACATGAGTAATTCTATGACAAATCACACAAAATTTGACGAAAATTGACCTCAACCGCTCCAATTTCCTTGATTTTTTCCCCCATGTTTTATATGATAATCCATTATACCCCATATTGTTTTGTCTTCCCCAGAAAATTTATTTTGGCTGATATTAAATATTTTAATTTTCGAAAAATAGCATGTGCCACTATTCAACCGGACGTATCTCCGGTTCTAATAATCCATATTTCTTTGTTCTGGGGTCAAATAAAAGATAAAAGTACAGTTTTTAATGGGATATATTTAAATATTTTCTATTGATTCATAAAGGACCCATAATAATTAATTTCTTTAAAAATAATTGTAACTTAACCACAACCAAGCACATTTATAATTTTAAAAAGAAATACCATTTTATTCCATCATGTTTCCTTCATACCACTACCAAATTATAAGATGAAATTCATATTTGTTCTATCACAATAAATTCACTTACCAGAGCAAGTGCACTGCATAGTTGCTGCGAGCGGGTCCGCATACTTGGATTGAAGACACCCTTGAGGTGACATGCAGAAGCTGTAGTTAACTCTTTAATTTGCATTAACACAATAACTATTACTTTCTTCAACGAACTAAAGATCCAATATTCAGGATGTTCATTACAAATAGGATGAGTTCATACACTCGAAATAGTCATGTTTAATCCAGCAGAATACAATGCGTTAGTAAATTTGACAGTTTCTCTCCATTTTCAGAGGAATACTGTTTAATTAAGACCTCTATTTTCGATGGTGGGACAACGAAATGCAACTATAATGTGCCACGTATTGGTTTTATTTTTTCATATCTGGAGTTCAGGTGATCATTGTGTTGTTTATGTTGATCTTGAGGGAAAAAAACTGAAGTGAATATTTTTAATATTTTTCCAAGCCCAGT
Source organism: Tenodera sinensis (assembly GCA_030765045.1). Classification (NCBI taxonomy): domain Eukaryota; kingdom Metazoa; phylum Arthropoda; class Insecta; order Mantodea; family Mantidae; genus Tenodera; species Tenodera sinensis. The sequence goes on from CM060964.1 coordinate 59,204,199, forward strand.
TGAATAGCTTGTTAGGTGTTGTAATGGGATACTGACATAAGTAGAGACTGGTCTTAGCTGCTAATCTCTACGCCCAGTGCCATTGCACTCGCTTCTGTTAATGAGACTCTCATGATTTATTCCACTGAATCGTTCCACAGACACAATCATAATGAAATGGGAGCAAGACAATTTCCACGAAGAGTGTATGAAAGACTAACTCAGTAGTATAAATTGAGTGTAGGTTTTAGATAGTTTGTTTGGACTAGAATATAGAATAAACTAAAAAATAAAACTGTTTGGGTTGAAGAGTAAACATTCATGATGAGTAGTGAGTGTTTACGACACGATAACAGATTTATAAATGTTTAGCTTAAATAATGGACATTGTGAGAGGTTATGAGGGGGACAACTGATATGAATCCTGCCGGTGGCTAGTGCACAAGAAAAGTAGGGTTCTGAACCTTTGATTTTTAAAAACAGTATTTATTCTAAAATATAGTTTTATATATTTATACATAATGAATGTTTGTGTGTTTTTTTTAAATAATGTCCTGCAATGTAATGTCATATCAGACGGTGAATGATTGAAATGGATGAAATAATGCTCAAATGAGCCCAAGGTCCATGGAGCTTTAAGTTACCCGACATTCGTCTTCTCAGGATAAGGGAAAACCTCGGAAAAACTTTACCTGGATAACTTACCCTAAGTGAGATTCTAACTCACGACCTCTTGAACGTGAGGCAGACACACTAACCATCACACTACCGAGGTGGGCAATGTTTGTATGGAGACCCTGCACATATGACTTCAAAAATTTAACATAAATTAATATAAATAGTAAAATGGAGAATATTAAGACTACAACTTTTACAGCTATCACATTAAATGCGTCTTAGTAACCTTCCTCATCAGTGCTGCAGGATGTAGCCTAATACTAAGTGTGGGCAATTGGCACACAGCTGTAAAGATTATTTTTTTTTGCCAAGCTATAAAGAGGAATTCTATTCTGAAAATTTCTGGATTGCTGAAATGATTAACAACTCATCCGAGGATATATTTGTATAAAAAATTAATTGCTGTGTTAAGTTCTGAAAACCATTTTGAAGAAAATAATTGATAACAGTTCTAATAAGAAAACACAGTAAATAGTATTTTAACTAATGATGATAAAGAGTGTTCCTTTATCTTTAATTTGCAATGAAGATAATGTAATTTGGACAACTAGAACCGAAGATATAGTCAATCAAGTTATGTGGCACACATCACTTTTCGAGAAATTCAGTATTTAATATCAGCTGAAATATTTTTTCTGGGGCAGACAAAAAGTACAGGTCTAATGGAATGCCAAGTAGAATGTGTAAAGTAAATTTCATAAAAATTGGAGAGGTAGAGGTAAATTTGTTTTGTGACTTGATGTGGAATGGCTCACATGCTCCCCTGTTTTCTAATCTTTTCCCTCCAAGCGATTCTTTCATAGGTGCAAACAGAAAATAGTCCAGGGGGACAAGTCTGGACTGTAGGGAGTGTGATCGAGGATTTTCCAGTGCATGTCCTCCAATGTGACCCTTGTCAAATTCGCAGTGTGAGGCTTAGTATTGTCTTAGAGAAGGATGACATCTCTGATGCACATATGACGTCTTTTGTTTCAGTAGGTGGCTTTAGCTGACCTTAACATTGACAACAGTAAGCCACATTCACCTTACATCAATCGTGAAGAAAATCAACAAGTAAAACTCTTCTGTGGTTGAAAAACAAAACAGAGTTGTGAGAACTTTTCCTGCTGAGAGGTGAGTTTTGGTGTTCACTGGGCAGGCTTCATCCTTTCTTTGCCTTTCCTTGCTCACTATTGTGGATTCTGGAGTGTAATGATGGACCCATGTCCCATCACATGCAACAATGTGCTTCAAAAAATTCTCCCCTTCTTGCCGGAAGTCTCTCACAGATCTCCAACCTCACATATTTTTGCTGTAGGATTAACAGTTTTGGAACCCATCGAGCCCTAATTTTTCTAAGATGTCCTCTGATAATGGTATGAGCACTCCCAATGCTGACATCCACTTCTGATGAAATTTCTTCAACAGTGCAGCAGCGATAACCTTCAATAAGCTCTTGAAAATCGCACAGATGTTGTCACCTGTGAGACTTGATCTTGGACATCAAGCACATTCTTTTTCCAGTATTCCTCGGCTGCCCTAGAATTGTCTGGCCCAAGTAAACACTTGATTCTGTGATGGTGTAGTGTCCCCAAACTATGGCTTCAAACCAGTTAAAATCACTGAGAGTTTAACCCCTTCATTGGTTAGGAACATTATAGTAATGTGTTGCGCAACAGACAAAGGAACCTGTTGTTCATTCATGGCTGTACTGATGGCAAAACCTAGCAAAGCAGCTAACCAAGCTGGTTTCTCCTCCTAACAGACTGACCTATAACCCTCCCACTCTGCCATCCCACTCAGATCTGCTTGCACAGTATTCTGGCAAAAGTACTGTTTATATTTGAATCACCCTGATACTTACTGCACTTTCCAGTGCAATGGATCTTTTCACTTTGCTTTGAGTATATCACCATCTTTATTTGAAATTTATGCAATATTAGTTTCACCTTCACCAGTTTCACCATTTATTTTGTTTTAACCACTTTAGTAAACTCATTTTTCTTCTTACTTCATGACCACATACTTCACATCTGATGCCTAGCAAGTCACTGTACCTACTGCTTTTGTGATTGAGATTGTTTCAAATGTAATCTAATCCCAGATATGAGCCTTGTTAACATAAAATATAGGTTAAATCTTTATTACAGTTCTAAGCAGTACAGTATTGCACTGACTGTTACCGATTAACATTTAACTTGGTTTGGTGTAAGCAGACGACAAGTGTTAACTTCAGACGAACTTATTGTTGAAGTACGTCTTTCTTTCTGGTCCTTTGTAACGTGGGACAAAAAGAAATATCTTTCTGCAGCATTATCATCTCGTCATTATTGGGTATATCTTATGAGATTATTTTCAAAGTATTACATGTCCGATTCAGTAAGTTTATAAAACTATTAAACAACTATAGGACTGTTATTTTAAGAGCCAGTCCATACCGCCATAGATTTGCGGGTTTTAAAACTTCTGGTACTTTATTCGGGTAGTTCTGTAACTACCAATACTGAGTGCCAGTAAATACCTGTCCAACTGAAGCCTTGCCACTGATGCCAAGTTAGTTTTAGGTTGTAGTCATGCTAGGGGCATCAGGGAAAGACTCCAGTTGAAACTCGGGGAGGAATATACTGTTACCAGTATTTCCAATTCCAATGCTGATATGAGCCATGTAGTGGACAATGTTTTTGCAAAATACCTCAATGATGGAGAACATGTAGTTATAGCGGGGGGATCTGGAAATAGCTTGGAGAGGAATCTCAATTACTCTATTGAGATGGACATGGACCACATTGCAAAGGCCAGTAGCCACACTAATGTGCTTTGTGAATCTCTTCTAGAGATATGACAAGCCTTGGATTAACAGAAGAGTGAGGGTGCTTAATCAGAGACTTGACTGGTTTCATGTTTGAGGGTGTACAGGTCACAGTAAGATTGTTAACGTGTTATCCATTAAGAGATATGGTAACACTAGTCATGGGTTGCATTAGAACTTTCAAGGCAAGGACATGCTTACACAATCTATTGCTGAGAGTGTCTCATGTGTACACATGGATGGTCCCAGTAATATTTCTGCTCTTGTTACTAGCAATGTTGCCCTGTTTTTAGGTTAAGTGAGAGAGATAGGACATAAAAAGTAATAGAAGTAGAGGAACAACAAGACAAACATCACACAAAAGTCACTGAAAGGAGGAACTATTAACACTCTTTCATCAAAACATTCAAAGTTTAAGATATAAAGTCAGTGAATTATTAATTAACTTCAGGTCTGAAAAAGTAAAGCCCAGATATTTTATGTATAACAGAACATCACATGGATCAACAGGAAATATTACATATCTCAGTAGATGGTTATAAAAGAGCAGCTGGTTTGTGTAAACAAAAACTGTCTAAAGGAGAAGTGAGTATCTTTGTTAAGAATAATAAAGATAGGTTTTGAATGTTGCACTCTATATATAAAGACAGTGAAAGAACTGATTATATTTGCAATGTATAGAGCACCTACAGGTATTCTTGAAAACTTTACACGTAATTTAGATACTACCTTAAAAATGAATTTATTCTTAGCAGCGATTTAAACATAGGTTTCTTGATTGACAGCAATCAGAAACAGCAAATTTGTTCATTATTAAGATCATATAATCGTATGCATACTGTCAATTTTGCAACTAGAATTTAAAATAATTCCAAAACAGCCACTGAAAACATTCTCATTGATATGTCAAAAAAATCTTGTAGACACAAAAGAAGTTACTTAGCTACTAGGGGGGAAAATACTGCAATAGGCATAGACAACAATACAAGATTTACTGCAAAATACTAAGAAAGGCTATAAATGCAACTAAAAAACTCTGCAGACGAATACAATCACCACACAATAAGCCAAACACTATATGGAACATTATTAAGAAGGAAACGGGTAAAGGTTACTCAAAAAAAAATGACATAAAAGAAATTATAATTAACAAAGTGACCATAAATGATCCACAGCAGATAGCAATAGCATTTAATATATATTTCATTCAGGTAGCAGAAAATCTATCAATAAAGAGTCAACCTATGAAAGATCCCATTTCATTTCTTAACGAAACCTGCTTGGAAAATCTCTGCTCTTTAGAGATAGTAGTATTTTAGTATAGGTCGTGAGGTGAGACATGAGCAATTCCCTTAGATGCTCAGTGGCACTCTTCACCTGACAGGCTGATGGTGGGGAAGTTGCGTAAACATGTATGTGCAGAAGTCATAACGTTTCTGTCCACTAAGGAGTGAAGTTCGCTAGCACAGCTTTAGTGCATTTTGCTAATGACATTATATATGTATAACAATTAGCTTTAAAAGGAACAAAGTGATTTTGCTATAACTATGGCCCTGTGCCAACAATAACTTTCATGTGAACTGCAATTGTTTCAGCTGTGCACTATTGTTGTGTTTCGCAGCAACACCTGTGTGACACTGTGCGAGGTATCCTCTCTGTGTACGTGCCCTTTACCCTTTGCCCTTTTGCATCATCATAACTAGGTCTTGGATTTTTAGGTAAATACATATTTTGTGTGCATCCTAATACGAACTTGAAACTGAGTTTATTATTCTGGATATTTACGCCTGACCAAATATTTTAAGATTTATTTCACATAAAAATGAAGATTTTTTATGTAAATAAATATTTTTGGATATTCACATAAATTACACAAAAATCGCACAAAGGAAAGCTTTATAAAATAATGTCCACATATTTACATAAAATCACATTAAAGCAGCAGAATTATTTTAAACAAGCCACCATGAACTTCTTTAATGCTCAATTACACAGATAGCTAGATATCGCAGTTTACTATTCATTATTGGAAGAACTGATATATCAGCCTTCAGTTGGAAGAAAGTATGAACATCCTGCTATATGAGCTTGCAAGATAATAATGAGGTGTGAGTCCACAAAGTTTATACAACATTCTAGTTGTGTTGATAAATTACAGCTTTGAATTCACAGAGGATTAAACATGCCCAGAGTTAAAAATAGTGCAAGTTACCATGTGCCACCATATATGGCGGAATTTAAGGGTATTTTTAGTTGTGGTGGTAATGCTTTGCTAAAAAAATATGGTTTCAATGACTCAGTGCCAAGTACCCTAGCAGAACCTTCCACATTTTCAGTGTATTGTGAGGATTTGTGTAGAGCATTAGTTTCAGCAGACATACCCATTTTGAAATTGAACCAATCTCAGTTTAAAATATTCCTGACGAAATAAATATTGACACATCTGATGAACCAATTAGGCGAAAACATTGTTTTTCCAATTACTACAAAGAAACTGGTGTATATACCATACGCACAATATGTGTTAATGAAAAATTATCATTGAGCATAGATGAAACTGCAGATTTTACTGGCAGGAAAATTGGAAACGTTGTTCCAGGGGTATTGGGGAATGATTCTGAAATTTCAAAGTCCCCTTTTCTATTGATCTGCCAAGACATGCCTGCTGCAAACCATGTGATTGTTGCTAGGGTATTTAATGAAACAATGCAGATATTGTTGTCAAATGGTGTACGATATGAAAATGTTTTGTTATTTTTTACTGATGCTGCATCATATATGAGCAGCAGGACTTGCAGTTAGTTATCCTAAAATGATTGATGTTACATGTATTGTGCATGGATTGCATAGAACATCTGAAGAAATTAGTTATGTTTTCTGACATTAACAAATTGATTTTTAATGAGAAAAAGTATTAAGTCACCTAAAGGACTGAAATTTTTCTGAACAAAAATCCAAACACTCCTGTGCCTCCTGCGCTTATGGTCACTCGCTGGGGAACACGATTGGCCGGAGTTCAGTACTACGTAGAAAACCTAGATGGTTTTGCTGCTGTAATAAATGAACTAAATTGTAGAGATGGCAGTTCAATTAAAATTCTTAAACAACTTTTAAGTGACACTGTGTTAAGAAATGACTTAGCATACATTTCCGCAAATCGGTGTTTCCTTTGTGATTCCATAAAGAAACTGCAATCAGTAGGAATGCCTTTGAGAGAAACAGTTCAAGTAGTTCAGGAAGTGGAAGAAACACTGAATGTCTTTCTGATCCTGCAACACAAAACTTAAAAAGAGAATGCTAGGAAGTGTTCGAAAATAATAGTTATTTAATATAATGTGTAAAATTACAAATGTGTTGGATGGACAACATGAAGAAGTTATTGATGTGAGTGCGAGTGACATTCCTATTATAATTATGCCAGAGTTCTTGTGACTGGAGTGATCATTTTTGAAATTCAAGACACTTCTTTGTGACAGTTGTCAATCTTTCGCGATGGAAAATTTAAGGAATCATGTGGTTGTATACTGTAACTCTACAGTGCTCGATGATCCCTTCCAAGAATGTCTGGTGAGTACCACGTACATGTATATTAAGCTCAGCCATTCAGGTCTTTAAAAGATATTTTATTTTTTGTACATATTTTTGACACTATTAGCACATAAAAAATAAATATTTTCCAAGTTTTTTTTTAGCACCTAAAAATCCGAGCCCTAATCATAACACTGCCTTACTAATTTGTGCTCGTAATGTTCTATGAGCATTTACAACATAGAATACTAAGAAACACTCCAATATAGATGGTTCAGCACTAACAAACCTCACAATTACTGAATACTGAGACAGCTGGGCAATACCTGTCGTATCTACGTGGGCAGAAAAAAATCGAACAGTTTCTAGTTCAGTTTTTACAAAATCATTGAAATGCAGTTGATTAGTTCATTTTTTATGCTTTTGATTCACCCCTGAACACAGTTTTTATCTTGGAATATTAGTTCTCTATTTCTACAGGACGTATTATTTATTGATATATTTGTATAAGACATTGATATCTGTATTATAAATTAAAAATTGTGCATAAATATCTTAATGTCTTTTGCTGTGAAGTTTGACGACACAATATTTACCGTTATCATTTACTGAAGAATGCTTTGTCCTTTGTAAGCATCGGGTACTACTTGGCTTAAATGCAAGCATTCTAATCTATTAGGTACGTACATTTACAGAGCTTCATTATGGCACTGATCATCAATTAAATATTTTACTACAAATGAATTCAGTACTTTTTGAGTAAAGGTAAGTTTTTACAGCCAGAGTCAGAATAATGAATAGTGGATTCTTTCGCGCTAAGCCATGGTCTGCTGGCATTTTGATGTCCACACGTTTCGTTCACATCTGCGGTGAACATCATCAGCGGCATGCTCTGAATCTTCTTGGCGAAGGTTTAGTTACAACTGATTCGTTGGCCGTGATCGTTGGAAATGCATTTAAAGGTGTGGAAGCAGCGTTTCTGTTTCAGAAAGTTTGGGATTACTCCCGTGTCCCGACAACGTAGAAGAAAGGTGAGAGAGCAGAGGAGAGATGATTTTTGATTCCGCAGCACCTCCAGTTGACGAATCAGACAGTAAATCTCAGTGGCGCATGCTGGGGTTGTGACTTGGGCTATCACTAGACCTATCGTGGCCGCGCCGTGGCCAGTAGTTAGACCATTCGTCTCTCACTAAAGCGGCCCGAGTTCGATCCCACACGATCGCATGAGGGATTTTTGGTGGACAAGGCGGCGCAGGGGTGGGTTTCCTTCGATTTCCCCGCCATCTCATTCCACCGGTGCTTCACCTTCATTTCATGTATCATCAGTGTCAAAGCCTGCGGTGCCATATGAGTAAAAGCGGGCGTTAAACACTACCAAAAAAAACTGCCCCTGCCAGATCCGTATAATAAGGCGTTGTTGATTAAATGTTAACTGCATGAACAGTGTATTTAAATAAACTTGTCTTCAAACAAGCTAAAGAACAATTATAAAAGTAAAATGAACAATTGTGCCATACCTGTTTATATATACGTGAATTCCAGCCGTCATTCTTTACCGGTAAATTGCGTTGTCCAACTATCGAAAAACAATTCCTCGTTGTGTGTTCTCAGTGAAACAGGCGGCGCCGTGGCCGAGAGGTTAGCGCGCTCGCCTACCACCTAGGCGGCCCGGGTTCGATCCCAGGGACCTGCTTGTGATATTCGTGGTGGACGAAGCGGCGTCAGGGCGGGTTTTCTCCGGGTGCTCCGGTTTCCCCCGCCATCTCATTCCACCGGTGCTCCATCTTCATTCCATGTGTCACCAGTGTCACCGCCTGCGGTGCCGTAGTAGTAAAAGCGGGCGTTAAACACTACAACGTTTCACGTTTCAGTGAAACAAGTATGTCTTTTTCCGTCGAAAGAAGAGTCAAGTTGGTCAGACGAATTTATCCTTGTGTTGCCCGTAAATAATATTTTATTCGTTTCAAGGCTGAAAAGCTTCTTTCTGCAATTGAGGTAGTGGTAGGAAATGTTAAAATCAGTTCACGTAGTTTAAAAACTTCGCTATACACAACATAAAGTCTATTTGATGTCATAAGTATAGTAATTTGCAATTGAACGGACTTGTTAGAAAGTTTTTGAAGTGAATATAACACTTTCAGTTCGTTTTTCAAAGACAGTATATATCGAAATAGGAAACATGTGGTTCTCTCAATTCACATAATACATTTGTTGGAAACCTTTTATCGTAACTCGCAAAATGTTTAGAATCCAGTAATGTCAGAAAGTTCAACTATTCCTGTGGTTAAAATCCTAATTTAGTTTGAGATATTAATGTGTCTAGGACTTCACAGAAAAACCTTAACTATGAAGAATGGGTTTCATCTTCATTACAATTTCTCTTTCTAGGCCTTTCTTCGTCCTTCTCATTAGCAATGCTCATAGCTTCTGACCATATTTCTTCAAATCCTGTGTTTTTAATATTTTGCAGTGTGGTAATAAAGTCGTTTACTTTTTCCGTACAATAACATATGTCCATACCCTTGTTCTGTCAAATTTAAAAAAAAATAATATCTGAAAAAGCAAAAGCTTTACTGAACAGAATCAAGAAAAAATTGGTTCGAGTCCTTGAGAGAAACCGCACAAAGCCTGAAGCCATGTTGGTTTCTCCACTAGAGCAGTCTCCAGGTTCCTCTCGCATTGAAGTAAAGAAACTGATAAGATGATGCCTCTAATCATGAACTGTGCTTACAAGCCTGGAAGCAAAATTCCATCATGTAGGTGGGACACTTGGCATTTTCTTTTCAGTAAAGCTTTTAAGAGCATCTGTGCGTGAAGTGAAATGTGAGAAAAACAGCAGGTACACCATTAAGAGAAACAAAGGATTGCCTGGTTTCCTTAATAAAATTCATAGATTGGGAAAGTATGAAATTAAGTCTGTGATTATAACAGTAGATGAAGGATACTCGGTTTTAATTAAAGTCTGAAGTCCAGAAACAAATCCGTCATTACTGCAGCACCATCGAAAGTTTGAGTAACAGTTTTTTAGTATCCTCAGTCATCCATAGTCGTTTTTATACATTCAAATAAACCACTGGTTGTTCGGTCAGAACTTGCATCAGCCTTCGTTGTCACAATAGCGTAGAATAGTACATAATTGGCTGTTATTTGTGACATCAGTTGTTTCATCGAGCATGAGTCCAATAAAAGCAGCCTTATCAATATCAGACTTATTATTATCTCTAACAATACTGGTCACAGCATCGATTAGGTATATCGATTTGTATAAGAGCCGAGGTGACCTTGACAACGGTAGCTGCATTTAATTGCTGAGACATGCAATATAATTAGCCAGGAATTATAGCAGTTCTATGTAATTGCCTTTATTTAATCACTCCTCACTTTCATTGTGGCCTATAAAGCAGGCATGGGCACGAGAAGAGAGGTAGCGATTGAACTTACCTTTCTCACCACACATTCTTTTACTGAGTGACGAAGGTTGTTTTGAGACAAGCACATTGGTGGCTTCGTTCCACCTGCGTGGTAGTAACAATTTATATGCTGTTATTAACTATTTTGTTTATATTAAACATATTTCACATACAATAATTATTACAGCCACCTACTGTGGTTTGGCAAATTACGTAATCTTCAAGTTTATAACCTTCCTTTTATCGTATGCACATAATATTCTTACGCTGCGTTATGACTAACATACTAAATTGTTTCTCTTTCACAATAAATAAAGCAGTAAAGTTCCATTACTATTTAACCTTTAAAACATTTTAAAACTATTTGATCAACATAATAAATTGTTTGGTTTTAAACTCAAGGTTGTGTTCAATCAATCTTTTAGATAAGTTCAATACCGGATACCTAATAAGCTAATAAGAAACTAAAACCGTAAAAAAGTGGACTCATATCGTCCCGTTTATATGTTTACAAATACAAGTATTCAGAAAGTGTCTTTTGAAATTGTGAATAAATACCTGTAAGATCACCAAAGTTTGCTTTATGCTTCTGATCATAGTGATGTTTGATATTGTAACGCTTTATATTTGCAATTGAAATCAGCATATTAAACAGCAGACCTTCCTGTTTTTGCAACTTATAAAAATTCTCTCTGCCACTCTTAATAAAACAAATGTCCCGATGAAGCAAAGCTAAAGGTGAACAGCAGTGAAGGGGAGGGGTGGCTGGTGGAGTGAGGCAAGAACGTGTTTCAGTGAAGTGGCCCTTTTGAGCCGATTTTCCCCATGCCTGCTCTAAAAGAACATTCTTGTTTTGCAAGAAGTACCACTACATCATTGAATCAGTTCAGTACATTTCAATTTTTATTATGCAAATGATCAGCAATTTTTTTCTGATAGATCAATGAATGGTTTATCCGTTGAGCGTCGAAAGTTTTTAATACTGTAAAAGATTTTATATGCGTTGTTGATCGCTTATGTTTATCCAACGCTGTGACTAAATACGCTAAACTTGCAAAACCCGTTGTATTCCAGAACGTTTTCTCGGTTGTAAACAACAAGCATGGCTAGCAATAAAGTTTATTCGCATGAACCAGTCAGCCACACATACTTATAATTGTTTATATCAAAATACATTTTCTAAGGATTCTTGTTTTTTCCTTCTGCTCACACTGCAAGTGCGGAGGAGCTGGAGTAGGCCTTCCCTGTTGTACTATCAATAACTTATCCTAATATTTCAACTGCGAGAATGGTTGTTTCACTAATTGTTTTATTACCTACACATTGTTCATCCATTTCGAAGAATTAGCACTAGCAACTGTGTTGGCACACTGTACACTATGAAACAAATAATACTAATACAGCTGCTGCGGAGCGCAAGAATTGCACAATTAAAAATGCAATCTTTCAACGTTTTTAACCCCACGTGCTATTGCTATGCAGCCGGTCGTGTTCACGCGGCAAATTTCGAGACACTCGTGTGAGTATAGCGACACGGGATTCCGAAGCCTTGATGTGCTTATTCCTGCAATTCTCGGCTTCGCCCCTCTTTACTCGTATCGTAGTGAAGGCTGCGGCAGTAAGCATCCGAAGCCCTATTCTCCCCTCTGTTGAATGGAAAAGAACGAGACATATTCTATCCTACGCGCTAATTCTTCATGAGGGAAACTGACTAGTATTGCAGTTATTAATATTACTTATTAATTTCTAGTTTAATTTGGATATGGGCTTCAATGATAGCTTTGATAGCCCATAATATACGCCACTGGTAAATCTCCTCCACATAATGGCGAGTCATGACTAAACGTAAGCTTTCACGGCTGGAGTCGGAATAATGAACAGTGGATTCTTCCGGGCTGATAAGCCGTGGTCTACTGGCATTTTGATGTCCAGACGTTTCGTCCACATCTGCGGTGAATATCATCAGTGGCGAGGTTTCAATCTTCTTAGCGCAAAATCTTCATTAAAGGTAATTAATTTAGTTACGTGATTATCTAAACTTCAGTTTGGATTTGCAGCAGCAGCTTTATATTGATCATTTGTTGATATATTATTTTTAGTACTTCAGTTTACGTTCTTATTTTTGTTATAAAATGTTGTTAAATTAATTGCTCCACTATTGTGAATATTGAAACGCCATTTAGTTTATATTATTGTCAGATGTGATTGAGAAAAAGAAAACCCAAATGAAGACAAATGGCCTTGTGTGATAAGTCGCTCAGCCTGTAAATTATCTGCTCACGGAGCGGAAATTAGAATGTGTCCCTTCCCTTTGGTCGTGTGTATTCAACTGAAGGTCGGCATCAGTAGTCGCGTTAATATTATTCATTGCCCTTAAGTAAATCCCACTATGTGACATTTAAAACAAGTTACTAACGGAAAAAGAAACTGTATGGAAGGAATTTACTTCAGAAGCGTTGATATAACATTTTGACTTTGCAGATAATAAAGCATTACAAGTTTAATATAACTCATAAATGAAAATAAATGTAGATTATAGATTTTAGAATATTGTCCCACTCTGCCGTGTTTAAGTGCATTTGTTTAAATTCGCCGGAATTTGGTTTTAGAAAAGGACATCATAGTTACGGGTGCGAAGAGTGAAATGACAATCTTTGTTCAGAGCAATTACTTCTATAATAGTAGTGCGGTAGTTGAACGTCATACCTACCATCATTATCCGCTTGCTTTAAGCTGAGGGCGCTAACCTCTTCAGAACTGCATGGATCTACCGTCTTCTCCAGAGAGTAAATAATAAAGGGGATCGCGCACCGAAGTTATTGTACGTCAAGCCTCGAGGGGAGGAAGGAGATGAGAGCGCCCAACGGGTTTGTCGTAAACCAGGTGCATGAAGGCGCAAGATACCATAGTGGGTCCCTATCCGGTGCTAAAACTTCACAATTTTAAACGTAAATAAGAAAGGTTAAAACACTAAAATGTGACACTAAATGTTTGACAGAGTAGTAATCTACAAAATTATTAATATATTATCATTATCATCATCATTACTATTACTGTTACTACTACTACTATCATTCTTCTTCTTCTTCTTCTTCTGATCATGATGATGATTATTATTATTATTATTATTATTATTATTATTATTATTATTATTATTATTATTATTATTATTATTATTATTATTATTATTATTATTATTATTATTATTATTATTATTATTATTATTATTATTATTATTATTATTATTATTATTATTATTATTATTATTATTATTATTATTATTATTATTATTATTATTATTTAGTGAAGAATGTGCTGAATGGTTCCGGATAAATGTGTTGTAACAATATTTATTAGATCTTTGTCGCTCATAAGTGGATCTAATATTCTCGATTCTCGACCAGTTCTCTGGTTATATTTTCCATTATTTAGCTCTAATGGGAAATTTGCTTGACCATTTGCTCCCTAGTATCTATTCATAAACATGTTTCTAAAGGCCCTGAAGTTATCGTCGTTTCCTATGGTTGTATTCAACCAAGTTGCCACATTTCCTTTAAAACATTTCACAGTGAAATAATCCTGGGATCAATTTCGAAGATACCGAGCGGGATGGCTCAGGAGGTAAGGTCTGTGGCCCGCATTCGGGAGGTCGCGGGTACGATCCCCGTGGCCTACCTTTCTGCCCCATGGGGTTTTCCGAAGTTTCCCCGGGTCGCCAGACGAAAGTTGGAAAGGATTTCCATATCCTCCGAATTTCCTGTCCCTCTATTTCGTTACATAAATCATTTCATTTCACTCTTCAACCCGTTAGGTTTCTTTCAGGATTGAAAGCGTCTCGGCAACAGCACGGCAGGGGGAACAAATGCGTTCTGAAGATTTCATCCCTTGGATTGAAAGGCGAGTCACTTGTTTCCGGGCCCCCGATTGGATGGACAAGCCCGAGGAGGGAGAGAGCCGGTTTTCGAGTCTCGCGCCCCTCTTGGACGTACGAACCCGAAGGGGTGGGAGAGGGTCCAGGCTGAGACAGCCTCCACCGGGGTGCTTCTAACTGGGAAAATGTAGGGTCCCTGCCCCCTGCTCTGTCGTGGCAACGTTCCGGCTGCCCTTCGGATCCATTCCCCTCATCCATCCTCCTGCGGTTGCCCCGCCAGAGGTGTAGGCACCAAAGATCGCCGTTCGGTCGAGGTACTAAATCCCCCTCCGCCAGTTGTAATTGTATCATTCGAAGTAAGATGTGATACAAAATGCAGTTTATGTTGTATGTCGTGAGAAATCCGGTTAATGGAGCAGCGTTGCATTCATTTTCCGAGTTCGTGACTATACCCAGCGAGAAATAACCTGGCACTTGACAGCTATCTGATTCGCTTACCTGGGAACGAGGCTAGCCCTATCTCGTCCAATGCGCGATGTGTTTGCAACACAATTGGACGAGATAGGTTCGCAGGTAAGTGAATCAGCTAACTGTCAAGTGCCAGGTTAGCCCTCACCGACTGTAGCCTCACACCTAACTAGCAACGCGGTTTTAAAATTACCTTTGTCATTTGCGTGGCCATGAATTTAAATTTCTTGCATTCGCCTAAACACTATTGCTGTGGTTCATTGTCTTAGTGAAAAATAGAACATTTACTTAGATCTTCGTTAATTGGTAGCCAAGTTCATAAACAGAACTAAATCTTCTTTTATTAGTGTTTAACACTCGTTGTTGCTGCATACGGCAGAGATGAGCAAAAGTGGATTCATGAATCCGTTTGAATCATGAAGCTTTCGCCGTGTAACTATGCAACACAACTGTACAAACCCCCTTCCTTAGTTTATTTCAGGAGTCCATATGTGACTTCCAGTCGTTTCGTGACCGGTATCGGTGGAGAAATTATGTCTGTGTCATACCGTCTACCTCAAGGAAACGAAGATTAAATATAAAATGGGAGGGAGAATTTCTCTGCTGTGCGGAAGAAGACCACGTTAAACACCTCAATTGTGACAAGATATTACATGGTTTTCTTCAAGCGAATTTTGAACGGCAATAAGTAGTTTGAAATAAACGCACTGATCGTTAACTGTATCAATCCACCACTGTCAAGACTTTAAGACGCAAGAATGTTACGCGGGTTGCGTACACTGTGGATTAGGAGTAGACACTATCTGACCACCCCTGGCATATGGCATCGCACGTGACGAACACTGATGATAAATGAAATCCTAATTTTATTCGGAAGGAAGCCTTCCAGATCTAAGTTTAGGATACCTCGTCAAGCGGGATGATTCCGCGGTAATGTGTAAGGCTCGCATTCGGGAGGTTGTGGGTTCGATTCCCATGGTCGACTTTCCTGACCCATGTATTTTTTCGGGGTTTGCTCGGGTCGCTAGGCAAGGGGGGAGGATAATTACATCCTCCGAATTTCCTGTCCCTCCATTTCACCTCAATTTTCATTTCACTTCGCCTTTCATCTGCTTAGTTGTTTCAGGGTTCTAAGTGTCGGCAGGAGTTTCAACGTACATGGCAGGTGTTTGCTCTCTGCAAATCCTTATCCTCCAGATCGTGGGACCTCTTCGAGTCCCGGACTCCCCAGGGGACCTGTGAGCCCCAAGAGGATAGGGGAACTGGTGTACGACCCGCCACTGGGTAGTTCACATCTGTAGTCACTAGGGACCCTACCCTCTGCTGTAGTCTCTCCTCAGGTCCGACCACCCTTCGTATCCTGCCAGCAGTTCCCTCCGGGGGTGCTCCGTGTGAGTTATAGGCACAAACGATATCCGATTTCAGGGTACTTCCCTAGCATTTGCCAGTTACGAAGACCGAGGACATCCTGATAAAAACCTTAATCAGACAGGATGATCCTGTCGGGGTTTGAACCCCAGACCTCCCGTTTACAAGTTCATGTCTTAACGAACTCGGCCACCCGTGTCAGTAGGAATGAAACGACGCGTAACACTTTCACCTAAAAACAATAAGGTAAGGCTTAACAAACCTAACACTATTCTTCCTTAAATTTTAAATTAATTAATAAAACACATTTAATTTTCAGGTGCTTAAAAGCATCTGCACTGGGGTATTATTAAATAATAAAATTTTATTTTAGTCATTGCACAACATATTTTATTAATTCCTTATTCATTTCACAATCCTGCTTCATCCAACTATAACAATTTGGCGCCTATCAGTGTAATTTCAGTTTCTACTTGGTTGGGGAGGGAGGCAAGTTTGCCTGAAGCAATTCCCAAATTTTCATGATTTAAAACACATTTAATCTAAAAGATTTCTTTTTTTTTTTTCTTTTTTTTTTTTCCCTAAATGTGAAGTTAGTATTAAAAGTACATTTCTCGTAATTCTATTTGACAGGGCAATCATAACCAAGGGACCTATTATTTCTCATAACTTAGGGGGAAATTGACCCTCCTGCCCCACTCAAGGACGTCCGTCGAGCGTATGCCTACTGGAATGACATTACGAAATCTCAAGAACTATTGTGTAATTTCTGACTTAATTAGTATATTTCAAATGACCTGTAGGAGTGATATCAAGAAAATACAAACGACCTTACCAAATCATAAATGAAGTGCATTGGAATTTAAATCCCACCTGCAACTTGTGTAGTATTCATTAGGGTCCGTACGAAATAAGAGTTCCTCCAACCCGTAATCAGCTATAAAACGGGGGGGGGGGGGGGTGGGGGGGAGGGGGAGTGCACGTGCGCGATACCCGTAGATAGCAGCGATTACGATGAAAGAAACAAGATACTCAATTCTTGTCTGTCTGTCACGGTGGGGATTCCGGCACGTCAGCCGATGGCTTACTGTGCATCAGACCCTGGGAGGAAGGATGATATGAAAGTGCCCTACAGGCGGCCAGAACTCATCATAGGCAGAACTACTACGGTGGGTCCCTAACGGATGCAGGCAGCTCTTCAGTCCGACGGAGCTCCAGGTCACCACAGAGAGCGCGCCACCAGCCAGGTCCGGCCCCCTTAGCCAAACACAGCATTTCCAGAGCGCAAGCTCCACTGCAGCGCATCCTACCGGCGACCCCGCTGACTTACAACCTGGAAAGAACAGATAGAGCATATGAAATGAAAGGGAGTGGTTCGGGGGATATAAGGTACATATCCTTCCCAGCATTCGCCTGAGTGACCTAGGAAAAAACCTCGAAAAAACCCAAGGTGGGAAAGGTCAGCCGCAAGAATCAAACCCGCGACCCCCTGAATGCGGGCCACAGACGTTAACGCTTGAGACACCCCGCTCCGTGAGGTACACAATTCAAATTAGTCGTAACAATTTTCCTCTCTTTAAAATGAGATGATAAACTAAGCCCCGGTACAACAGCCCATGAAGAGCCAAGCCTTACCGCCCAGCCGCTGCGTACCCCACTTCTGCCCACTACATGCGTCATTGGTGGGGTGCAGTAATGGAGTGTGGTACGTGGTCAGCGTCCCGATCCCTCCCGTCCAGTTATGCGGTCTTCACGACCTGAGGCCGCTTCTTTTCCATCAAGTAGCTCCTCAATTGGTCCCCCCGGGACTACCGAGGCTGAGTGCACCCCGTGCTAGACCTCCCAGAACGAATAAAATTCCCATGCTGGTACCTACCGGGGATCGAACCTGGGTCCTCCGCGCCAGAGGCAAGCGCGCTAAATATGAGATGAAAGGTTATCTAATTTATAAATTCCTTATCTAAGCCAGCAATTTTCATTTGCGATCTATTTCAAGGTAGTTTGTCTTTCAGAGGACTGATTCGTGAAAATTTGGCCAAAATGATAAAAAATTATAGGTTGCTTTTTCTAATTTTTTTTTTTTTGTTATATTCATTCTCTAAGAGCGTTTTGGGGTAAACATTTTGTTATCCAAGTGAAAAGGAGTGACGACTGATATAAATAAACATAGGCGAAGGGCGTGGTTGTGCCTTTGAGGGTTTTTCTGATAGGTGTTTCTCACATTTTAGAAACATTTTAGAAGTAATTTATGTAACATTTGCTGTACATATGTTAATCAGCTTATAAATTAGGTATTTTAAGGCAAAATGTACACAATTTAGCAACAAACACAAAAGCCCAATTTCAGACCAGTTTTGAAGTACTTTTCCAGTGCGGTTTTCTCGGTTGTAATATTTTAGACATTTATTAGCACTTAAGATCTCCTTACGACAGAGTTCTTAAATTATCAGAGTGAAACTCCGGGAATAGTTTCCCCAATGTATGCTAACTAGGAGTGGCTAAAAGTTATTAATATAACGAAAATGCATTACGCCAAAAAGCTCTCCAAGTTTTATCAATATAGTATATCTTTTGCGAAAGTCGAAACTTAAAACTGAACAAAAATGTTTAACCAATCATGTTAAAAGTGTATTTCTTAGCAAATTTCGTTTATAAGTCAATAAGGAGCATACATCTGTAACGTTTAAAACTTATAAATATTGCATCAGAAGGAGCACTTTATTTTAAATAATAATTTACATTTGAAAATTCAGGAATGAATAAGTTTTCATTCGATAGTGACATGCGTTAAATTCCTAAATCAACCCAAAAGATTACCCAAATTTAACGCTGAGCAGTGCAATCTCAGAATAAATGAGGGATTCTTTATATTGTGATGAAACAACGCTGCCTAAATCATGTAAGTACCTACCTACCACATAAACTGAAGTATTAAATCAACCTCAAGCAATTCGGCAGCAGTTACGGGATTCGTCCTAACCATTTATTCCTTTTGCATAACAAAAGCACAAGTAAAATTATCCTATTTAGCCTAAATTGTTTGGCAAGAGGATTTATTAAATACGCTTGCATTCGGACTATGAGCAGGTTACGATTTGGTATGGTTAAAAGCTAGTGTGCAAATGCTAGATTTAGCCATAAAATGACAAAGTTGCACATGGATGCAATCAACAATTATAATCTACTTTTTGAGTTAACAGAAATAGATGTCACAAATACATTACGGAATTTAGCGACAAACAATTTGAAGCTCCGTCGCGTATAGCTCAAAATATCGTCACATATGTAGTCGTTAGGCGCTAAAAGACTAAATCTGTAGCTAGCAAGGACTGAAAGTCGCTAGAAATAGCGGCAATGTTATCAAGTTGGCAACAGTAGTTCCAGCATTGGTGCGCTGTTACATCACATTGTGGACATGCGCACACGAGCTCGAGGGCAGTGGAACAGCTGACAGCAAGGAAGATGGCTGGTAATGTGCGGTGTGGAACAGTGTTGTTCAGAAAGGTGAATGAAGAAGAAGTGTTGTGTATAACTTTCAGGACTATTTGCTAGGAAAATTCTTACGTAAACAGCATAAGAATATTTCAGTGTACAGGCGTGAAAAGATGGCAGAAGGAGATCACAAGAAGGGGTGAGTAGACACATGCGCATTTTAAGTCTAGTGTCGTCTGCTGACGCGGGAGAATTTGGTGCGTGTACTAGCGAAAGTATATTTTGACTATACCGTATAAGCGACGCATTTAACAAGGAATGATTAAACTTTAATTTTAACGTATGTTTCTTTGGTGGGAATAAAAGACAATGAACAACGATATTCCGCTAGCCCAATTATTTTTGTATTAGAATATTTGAAAGCACATGGTGGTACGTGTTGAAAGTAATCTCATTTAAAGGAATTGTTGAGGAAGAGAGTCACTTCAAACAACGATATTGTTGGCAATCCTACTAATTCCATTGTTGATCATGCCAAAATATTTACAAAAACGTAATTGGTTCTTGTTACAAATATAGAAATTTGAGAACTTGTAGTTGTATTAACCTTAAGGTAGAAATGTTTAATTTTGTGACAGGAGCAGACGCGCTTATAATACTAGTTCATAATGAGTTAATGGCTAAATACCGCCGCATAAGCGAAATAAAACCGTGCCAGCATACGTAGGGAATTTGCTGATAAAAGAAAAAGACAAAGCTCTACCGCCAATTAAAAGGTGTTATCAGGAACAGATCAGTGGATTACACTATAATGGAAATTCGTTCTTTTTTTGGGGGGGGGGGGGCCTGTTTTATGCATAATCAACTACGTTTCCATGGCGAATTCAATGTATATTGAGTACATTTCCACTTCCGCGTTTCCATGCAGTATTCAGTCCGGTAAGAGAACTCAATACGTATTGAATTCGCCATGGAAACGTAACATCCATTAAATTATAAGTTCTGATTTACGATATTATTGTGAAGTAATTTACGGATAGGAAGAGAAATTATCGTTGTGTCTAGGAGGTTAACTCAGAATTTTCAGTTCATTAATGCTGAAGTTATTGGTATAACATTTATTTTTGACCTCAAATCTGATAATTAAAAAATCATGACATCAGGAAGATCATTTGGGCAAAAATATCGGAACTAATGACACAATCATGTAAGGAATATGGCGTACTTGATAACAATTCCAAATTTTCACATGTGCACTGAATATAATGTTTTAACAAAATATTGCGTGGTATTTGTGGTTATACAAAACAGGTTTGGGATTATGGTTGTAACGAGGTGGAACCTCATGATCAGGGGCGTACCCAGAGAGTGTAATTTAGAAGGGGTCGAAACAGGAATAACTGAAACACAGAAGCCACAAATCTTCATCTGTGGTTACTTTCAGAGGTTTATCCATGTGAGGGGTATATCACTACATTACTGCATAGGGTATATTGATTAAATAAAGGATTTGGTGGGTCAGTATGATCAGCAAACAATATTTTCAGTATTTATAGGACCAAAAGACAAACACGAGTACATAGAGATTAAACTCCGCAGCCACGAGTCATACCCAGTCAGCTACCGGTTCATTTCTATACACTACATAAGGTGCTCTGTAACCAGCTATAAATTAAATACTTGCGACGAAAAGTGCGCAAATATTAAAGTGAGAGGCGCTACCTGTTTAATTAAACTGGACGCAAAATTTAATGGCAGGTGGCTCAACACAAAATATAATCATAGGCTTGCCATGCCTTGTGGTGTAGTGAAGTTACTGTTCACTAACGGGAAGAAAGTCCCTGGCAGAAATTTGCTACCCTTAACTGTTTGGAAACAGTGCGACAAGGACAGCGAGTGTGTATAACAGAGAAAGCATACTACAAAAGGAGTAAAGATAATAAAAAAGCTGTCCTAGTGTCACAACAAGGAGGGTAAGACAGGGTTCGGATTCGTGTCTAATCCGCAATTTCCGGCCGCACCTCATTCCCGGAGTCTTTCTTTGCTGTGGTCAACTGCAAACACTGTGAAATCACGCTGCAAAGCTGGTCATATAAATATCATTTACGCCCACATTTCTTTACACAACACTAAATAGAATAGTAATGGTCAGCTATAAGCCGCCATTAAATTTTGCATCTGCCATAGTGTTCCAGCCAGCTTATGGAATAATAATTTTGCAAAAGAACGGATTAAATTCTTTGTCATCCCCATGGGCGTCGCGAAGGGGGCGGGGGAAAACGGGGGGCCGCGGCCCCCTTGGAAATTAATGAAGTTAATGTGCCTACTATTAAACTATTAGTTTAATTTTTATGTAAAGAACAATGTTTATTTAGCACAAATTAATACGGTTGTCAGCAACAAATACTATCACTTTTGACAACAAAATAATAAATTAATATTATCTGGTTGCAAATTCCAACATGTGCCCCCCCCCCCCTGGAAAAAAGTCTGCCGACGTTCATGGTCGTCCCCCAAAATGTAGCAGGGTTTTAACGTATACCGAGTGGAAGATACTGCTTCGGCCATACGTTAACCAGGGATTCTACATGATCAAGGACCGGAAGTTTAGGCATTATGAACCACTAAAATACGCAGGTAAAAAGGCATTATAAATACTAAAACGGATCTTATTTTTCATTTTATCTTTAATGATTTTCATTGTGTCGTCGTAACATTCGGATAAGTAACATTTTCTCAAACTTGACTTGCTAGGTACAGATTGGTTAGTATACTTCTCCAAAAACTGTGATAATGTAGGATTCTTAATTTCCACAAAGGGATTGCGGTGCTGAGGAAAACTTCACTTATGTAAGTCGAATGCAAACTGGGATTTTCGACTCGATGTTGCGATTACTGTTGGAAGCAAAGAAATCTCAGTAGCCTTGGAAAGTGCATTTTTGTGTTTGATTGTGCCGTTATGTTGTGATGTAAAATACTTCTTTTCGTAGGTCACTGACTGCTCGTATATTTTGCATATAAGTACTTTACCGTTGGTACAAAATACGTCGGATCAAAAGTATTAACGTAACTTTGTAATTTGCTGTGTAAAGGAACACTGAATTTCGGCATTTTGCTGTTATAGCTACAACAACGTCGCAATAAAAACTGAAAGAAAATCAAAATTAGACCCGCATTCAATATTGCCTTTTAAAATAAACACCAGCGGGAATTCAAACGCTTTCTGTTATCTATACATTTATTTGCGCGGTATTGTTGCAAAGAAAACAATGAACTGAATGAAGGACGCCTATGTTGTCGCAACTTAAAGACAATAATGTACATTCGGCGAAATAACATTCGTTGTCACACACTAACGGTTATTGAAATAAAGTGTACCTGAAGAATATCTTTAATAATTTTTTAACCCTTGCATGCATGACCTATATTTTTTGCACGTTTACATATCCTGGGTCCATTGGACCCGTTGTGTCTAATAATAGATTTCAAATGAAAACAAGTTTTATTAAGGCATTATTACTTGCACCAACACCGCCGCCGCCAACACCACCACCGCCACCACCACCACCACCACCACCACCACCACCGCCACCACCACCACCACTGCCACCACCACCACTGCCACCACCACCACCGCCACCACCATCACCACCACCGCCACCACCACCACCGCCACCACCACCGCCACCACCACTGCCACCACCACCACCGCCACCACCACCACCGCCACCACCACCACCACCACCGCCACCACCACCGCCACCACCACCACCGCCACCACCATCACCACCACCGCCACCACCACCACCGCCACCACCACCGCCACCACCACTGCCACCACCACCACCGCCACCACCACCGCCACCACCACTGCCACCACCACCACCGCCACCACCACCACCACCACCGCCACCACCACCACCGCCACCACCACCACCACCACCGCCACCACCACCACCGCCACCACCACCACCACCGCCACCACCACCACCGCCACCACCACCACCACTGCCACCACCACCACCGCCACCACCATCACCACCACCACCACCGCCGCCACCACCATCACCACCACCACCGCCACCGCCAGCACCACCACCGCCGCCACCACCACCACCGCCGCCACCACCACCGCCACCATCACCACCGCCATCACCACCACCACCACCGCCACCACAATCACCACCGCCATCGCCACCGCCACCACCATCACCACCACCGCCGCCACCACCGCCACCACCATCACCACCACCACCGCCACCACCACCACCACCATCACCGCCGCCATCACCACCACCGCCACCACCACCATCACCACCGCCGCCGCCACCACCACCACCGCCGCCACCGCCGCCACCACCACCATCACCACCACCACCATCACCATCACCACCACCATCACCGCCGCCGCCACCACCACCACCACCACTACCACTACCACCACCACCACCATTTTCATCTAAAGAGTTGCATACCATTGTCTGCGGATTAGCTTCATAATTTTCATCCGAAGCAACACTTATGTATATCTGAAAGGGGGTCATTATCTTCAGCTAGCCATTGAGTAACAACAGATTCAAAATTTGGAATTGAAAAATTTACGCGAACTTCCTTTCTATTCCTTTTTACTTTCTCTACTGGTAAGTAGGGGAAGTATTGTATTCCACCCAAAAATTCGATGTCGAGATTTCACCAGAAATATATGTTTTGAGACCCCTGAATAAAAAAAAGCATTTTTAGAAAAAGGTCCGTGTGTATGTCTGTCAGTCTGTGGACAGCATAACTCAAGTTCAAACATCAAAAGGTGCCGAATTGTTATAATTTTTTTTTTTTTTTTTTTTTTTTTTTTTTTGAGTGGGGAGCCGGCTTGAACAATAAAGTCTGGTATTTATGAAATATTTAATGCAATTACTAAAGTAAAAGGTATATAATCATACTACGGCACAGTGCAGATGCTTTAAATGGTCTGAAAATTAAATAAATGGTTCATTAATTCAAAGTTTGAAGAACAATAAAGCTAGGTCTGTTGAGTCCTTTCTTACTGTTTTCCGTGAAAGTGTTGCGTGTCTCAGTTACTTCAAACAGACACGGGTAGCCGAGGTGGTTACGGCATGGACTCGTGAACGGGAGCTGTGGGGTTGAAATCCCACCGGAACTATGTTTCTTGACTGGGGTTTCGCTGGGTTTTGCTCAGTTCTCATAACTGAATAATTGGCAAAAGCTAGGAAGGTACCCTAAACAGGCCTGTAATGTTTCCTTCCCAAATTTCCCTTCTCAATAATCATTTTATTTCGTGCATCAGTGTCGACTCTTGTGTGTTGTATGCAGTAAGAACGGCCCTAAACACTGTTAAAATACTCATTCCTGCCTATACGTAAACTTACGAGTGGGATGCCTCAGGCGATGACCCAAATTCGGGGGTTCGCCGTTTCGATACCCTTGGCCGACCTTCCTGATCCATGGGTTTATTCGGAAGTTTCTCCGGGTCGCCAGGCGAATACTGGGAAGGGTTTCCATATCCTCCGAATTCAACCCCCCCCCCCTCCATTTCGTTATATTAATCGCTTCATTTCACCCTTCATCCCGTTAGGCCTCTTTCTGGGTTGGGAGCGTTGGCGAGCGTTGCGGAGCAGCGCTGCAGGGGGAAAGAATACGCTCTGGAAATCTCGTCCCCCGGATTGGAAGGCGAGCATCTTGGTTTCCGGACCCCCATGAGATGGTGCAAGCTCGAGGGGAGGGGGGGGGGAAGGGAGCCGGTTTCCGAGTCCCGCGCCCCTTTGGCAGTGCTAACCCGAAGGTGTGGGAGAGGAACCAGGCTGAGTCAGCCTCCGCCGAGGTGCTTCTAACTGGGAAAATGTAGGGACTCCTGCCACCTGCTCTGTTGTGGCGACGTTCCGGGGCCCTTAGGATCCATTCGCCTCATCCGTCCTCCCGGGAGGTGCCCCGTCAGGGCATAGGCTTAAAAGATCGCGTTTCGGTCGAGGTGCAAGTCCCCTCCACACGTTGTCATAGTCATATGCAAACTTGTCTGCTACTGAATGCAAATCTAAGTTCATTACTTCTTTTCGATAACAATGGATGACAGTAAGAGCGTTTAGGTGAATAAGACATTTCAAGTGGATGTTTCACGACATACAAAATGCATTACATCACACTTCACAGCTTACTTCGAAAACTGATAGCTGATGTTAAACCTGCAATATATACATTAGGAGATGGAATTATTGATGTGTCAACACAAGAACAATTATTCAGTATTTATGTGCTCCGATTTGTTCCGATGTTAACTGACACTTAGGTTACGTAATTATTGCATTTGTTTTTTTTTTTTGTTGTTGTTGTTTTTTTTTTTTTTTTTTTTTTTTTTTTTTTTTTTTTTTTTCCCTTTTTAGTGGGCTTGTTCGCTTCAGTAAAATTGTTGCAGGGCAATGTCTCTGGGTTTTTAAGTTGAGGGGAGGTCAGAAGGCTTCTGGACCCTAGGCACTCATATGGGCACTATCTGTAATAATAAGCATTCACTTGGTCACAATCATTTATTCATGTACCACTTGTAAACACTTTGACTTGACAAAATAGTATAGAAATATAAAATAGTCATATAGCATATATTAAATGTACCAAAATCGTCTGTTCTCTTAATGAAGAGTAAAGTGTAAACCTGTGCACTCTTCAGTTACTCTGTGTTCTTTTGTTTTGGCAAACCCTATTAATCGGGCGGCGCCGTGGCCGAGCAGTTAGACTGTTTGTCTATCACCGAGGCGGCCCGGGTTCGATCCCAGGGACCCGCATGTGGTATTCGTGGTGGTGGACGACGCGGCGTCTGGGCGGGTTTTCTCCTGGTTCTCCTGTTTCCTGCGCTACTCATTCCACCAACTGCTCCATCATCGGCTTCCCAATCATCCATTTCGCCTGCATTTCATATGATCCTCTTCTTCACCCGCATCTAGGTCGTCACTCGTCTACTCCCCGACAGGCGTCTGACTCTAGACACAGGCTTGGAAGTCCATACGGGGAGGGTAATCAGATGTAGAAACCCTATTAATCAGTTTTGTGTAATCTCTCTTGAATAGTGGCGGCGCCGTGGCCGAGCGGTTATTGCGCTCGCCTACCACCTAGGCGGCCCGGGTTCGATCCCAGGGACCCGCATGTGGGATTTGTGGTGGACGAAGCGGCGTCAGGGTGGGTTTTCTCCGGGTGCTTCGGTTTCCCCCGCCATCTCATTCCACCGGTGCTCCATCTTCATGTGTCATCAGTCACCGCCTGCGGTGCCGTAGTAGTAAAAGCGGGCGTTAAACACAACAACAACAATCTCTTGAATACCTTTTATGCTGCCACGCTGGTTTCTAACTATTATTATTTTAGTATATTCATTGTTAAATAGGCTAATGCTGCGTTTGTAATGAGATTGCCCCCCCCCCTTTTTTTTTTTTTTTTTTTTTTTGTCAGTACTGCGTTTTCGTCCACGTGGAAAGTAGAAAACAATAAATCCATCGTACTAATGAACAAAACAATGAGTTAATACTAAATGTATGGATTTTCCAGTCGTAAATCAACTGTGCTTTGTAGTTTTTATTCACTTGGAGTATGATGCCAAGTAGTTATTGTTTTATTACACGAAACTGTGCAACTGCTGACACAACTGCTGGTAGGTATTACAAACTTCCTCAACAATGTTGTCAAGAATGGCTCATTGGCTCAGAGTGCCAAATATTAATTGAAATACTAGAATTAATACCCAGTTAATAAACAACCTGCAATAGAAAAAATTATAAAAATGTGATAATAGTTCTCATTGAAAAAAAAAGAACATAACCCCTTAAGCTACGAAAAGGGACGCACTATTAAAACAGGCTGTTCTAGGTAGTTTGAGATGGCAATTTTTACTCCAGTAAGTATGAAACATATTTCTATATTCAAGACCTATGATTCTAAAGAAAGGAACAAAATAGGCAAATGTCGAACTATAGTAATGAGAGCGCTGATCGATTTAATCCGATTGTAAAGAGTTGAATCAGTGTTCTCTTAATTTCATTTTGATAAAAACAGCTGCATGCAATGTTTACGTTCAAGGTTAAAACCCTGGGTGGAATATACGTCAAAATGACTTTCACGTCACGATAAGCAATATGCTTCGCAGATGTTAATAAACAGTGTTAATATTTGTTTTCTTTCTTCCAATACTGCTGACCTACGGGGACCCGTGTGTGAAATTGCTATGTTTTTAGCGAGAATTTCAACATAATTGACGCTAGTTAGCACCATACGGGCAATATTTATGGTAATAGCTTGGACTACATTTATAAGAGCCTACCCTTTCCTTTAGAGACGTCAACATTCCCTATAACGGCATACCTCAGTATGCTGGCATTTTACTCATTTCTGTGTCTTCACCATTAGGTATATGCCATACGTCTTAGAATTACTTATATTTATTAAGTTACCTACTAGCTGAAATATCCGGCGCTGCCCGTGGTTTGACGGCGTATTCCTACAACATATAGCCGTAGGTTGCCCTTGCCCAATAGTCTGTCATTTCCTTGGGAGCATTTAACACAGTACACGAGACATTGAAAGAGCTAATTAAAACTCCCAAGTTATATATTCAGGGTGAATTTACTACTTCGCCCTTACGTTAACCGGGGATTCTACATGATGAATGCAATAAATATGTCCAACTCAATTATTGTCAATAAAGGACCGTTTCGTGTCAAGCATTTGGAGCCATCTAGTTTCTTGAAGAATGGATATAAATGGTTTATTATTTGACTAACTGTCGCGCAAACATTGTGTGAACAATGCTGTGATGCATTTCTACCTTAACACGAATGAATTTAATCACAAGTTAATTTTAAAATGTCATGCAGAGATTAATTTGTAAGAGAGTTGGCGACGTCACGTTAACGTTAAATTGCGACTAAATTCATTCGAATTAAGATAAAAAGGCATAACAGCGTTGTTCGTACAGTGTTTGTGTGACAGTGGAATAGTAAACCATTTATATCCATTGCGCCGACGTTTACCATACAGCCTTGGTAAATGTGCGCACTTGCCAATAATAATCACGAACAATTTACGGTAAAGGTAGGAAAATGTAGAATTGTGTCTACTCGTTCGCCATGTTTCGCAGTTGGTAACGCGCTTGCCTCTGGCGTGGAGGACCCGGGTTCGATCTCCGGTACCAGCATGGGGATTTTTCCCCCGCTGGAAGGTCTGACACGGGGTGCACTCAGCCTCGTTAGGTCCCGGGGGGCAATTGAAGAGCTACTTGAAGGAGAAGTAGCGACCCCAGGTCGAGAAGGCCTGGCCGGGAGGGCTCGTGG
This sequence comes from Tenodera sinensis, assembly GCA_030765045.1. Lineage (NCBI taxonomy): Eukaryota > Metazoa > Arthropoda > Insecta > Mantodea > Mantidae > Tenodera > Tenodera sinensis. Next base: position 59,233,041 of record CM060964.1, read on the forward strand.
CGCTGACCACGTCCCACCCTCCAGTACTGCACTCTACCAATGACGGCTGTAGTGGGCAGTGGTGGGGGACGCAGCGGCTGGGTGGCAAACCTTGGCCCTTCATTTGCTGTTGCGCTGGGGTTTAATTTAGTTGGCTATGTTTCTCAACCACAAGGTAACTGTTAATTGTCAGTAATTGTGAACATTTACTACGTTTTCTAATATTGCCGAAACATATGCATCAGTTGTTCTTCGTGCCATTCATTACTTGAAGACCAATACATTTAGGCACTGACGATACTGATATCATCATAAATACCTACAGTATAGGAGTTTTCAGAAGCTCCGCTCTTGCAGAATTGTGAAGCCGAAATTGTGAACGCCATAATTATGGATATAATACTGCATCACATGGCGGAATTAAATAATCAGAAAATGTTAAAATTGTTACGTGTATAAATGTACGAATCTGGGAGATTAGTTGTGACTAAAATTGTCAAAAGGCACGAAAAGGTACAAGCAAGTCATTAGTGGTAAAGTCCAGGTAGTCAGCCTTATACACAGTAATACCGGTTTTCCTGGAAATCGCTCAGCGCAGGTGTTGAGTAGGTAAACAAGGGATGGTCGTTTCTTCGAAACCCTGTTGCTAATTAGGAAGTGAAAGGTATAGAGAGCGTCATAACGCACAGGCACTTGCCTGCGAGAAACCGGAGAGAAAGGGTCGTTGGGACTTGCCTTCCAGAACCCGGCGGGTCACTACATTCGTCGCCCATATCTTCAGTCACGGGACTTGTATTCCGGATCCTCAAGTGTGAGGACTCATTATAGTTAATACTAACAATCTTCTGTCTCAGTAAAGACACGGTAACGGCTCAACTAATTTAATAACGATCGGCAAATCTCACGCTTTATTATTTTGGTGAGAATAAGTGTTTCAACGAAGTTCTGGTTTTATTCGCAAACACCCACGCATACCCTGAGATTAAAGTCGCATGCCAGAGCAGCCGGAGCAGAAGACACCAGAAAGCAGCCGTCGGCATAGGAGCGACGAGTTCACATCAATTGGAATGTATTTGAGCTTGCAAGATTAGTTGACTGAGATAATATACTTCTCATAAACTTAAAGAGGTTTGGTGCAAATTGATATTTAAGACCGTTTTCCTACGTTGAAGTTTTGAGCACTCAGTATTGTGCTCGGCGCATTGAACCACTTAAGGGTGCACCCCGATGTTACCAGATTCTCTTATTCTCACTTTCCTTCCATTTGCCGAGCACAACGCTCAAAATTTCAACCCACCAAATCGCCCCTAAATATAAATTCTGTGGTAAAACCGTTTCAACTTCTGAGGAGCACACCACCTCAGACAGCTACCCACGAAATGCCAAGTTCGAACGAGTGGGTGTTCGTTGTTAGATATGTACATTGCAACGTTAATGCCTCTGATCTATTTTCAACACTGCATCTTCCCTCAAAGTTTTCAGAGCAGTCCCATTTACATCGGACTCCATTTACATCGATCGCTTCTTATTGAGCTCCGATTGACTAGTGTGTAAGATATGTTATCAACATTTTAAATTGAAAAAATAACTGTAAAACCTTTCTCGCAGAACAGAAGTATGTTCCCAGTCGGAATCTTCTTTAATGACGGTTTGATGGGTAAACGAACATGAATACATAAATTAGTTGACTCTTCACTCTACGATTGATTGAACGGAAGTAATATAGTTACTCTTTTTTGTTTTGTTTAACCACATTAAACGTTTTCAATAGCGACTGTGCTCCTGTCCAAACAAGGATGTAAATGAATTTAGTTCCTTCCAAACAATGTGTGTATATGAACATAATACTATCTAGCGTTTGCGACAAGATAGACATTGCACTTTTCCAGCCTCGGAACAGTCATATACAGTTTGAATATCCTATATGCTCGTAAAGTAAGCGAAGGAGCTAAAACTGGGTATATGTCCATGTTCCAGTTGACCAGAGTAAAGATAAGACCCCGGGTAATGAGGTGCGGCCGGAAATTGCCGATTAGACATGGATTCCGAACCCTGTCTTACCCTCCTTGTTATGACACTAGGACAGTTTTCTGAATAGTTTTACTCCTTGTGTAGTATACTTTCTCTGTCACATACACTCGCTGTCCTTGTCGCACTGTTCACAAACACATAAGGGTAGCAAATTTCTCTCAGGAACTTCCTTTCTGTTGGCGAACAGTAATGTTATTCCAAATACCTGTTTTGACATTAAGGTGTATAAAAATACCAAAATGTACGCCCCCGAGCAAACTAGGTAAAGCTCTTTAAAATGACAATACAAAGCCCTACACGAGCAAATATTTTAACATTACCAGTTGCCATATAGCAAGCTGTCAGTCTTAAGATTGGATAACGTAGCATGGTGTTGATAATAAAAAGTGAAGCCTGCACGTAGGCTTTTAGAGCCACTTTTGCCTCGTAATTTGGGCTTTCAGTAAAATAGAACGGTTCATGTTCTGATATTTGCCTTTCCAAGAAAAGGTACGTATATTGCAGTCACACTCGCACGACTGGACCCGGAATTAAGTCATGGGCTTAGCTGCCATGAGCTTGTCTATTTCTAAGTTTAAGACGAGCCCTAGTTGTTAGTTGTGTCATAATATTTAATACTTTTGGGAGACGCAACTGTGAAATTAAAGACACGAGCCCCTCTTTACAAGCATGTCCGCCTCTCATTGCCTCTAGAATCTAATACGTGCTTGCCAAAGAAGGGTGACAGGGCAATGGCACAGTATATCCAACATCTTCAGCATTGGCAGACCAATGGATGTGGTTTAAACCGTTAATGTAGCCTGGTTATCTCTGCAGATATTTACCTACTTCCGTCCGTTTACCTGACGTATTTATGATATGCAATGCGCTAAAACTGCATGCGTCTCAGCCTGGAAAACAGTAGCATAGCTTTGCAGGGGAACAGCAGGGCCGGTATTAGGGTCCAACGAGCTTCCAGTGATGTCATTGAGGGAAAACATGGCGGTAACCTTTTTCCCTTCCTAGTTACCCTTTGCTGGCGACGTAATAGATATGGAGGCAAGGAAGACTGCTGTCAGGATTCAGTGGCGTACTCTTAAATTGTTTGTTATGCATATTTTATAAGCACAATATTTATGATATCCCATTGTGAAATTTATGTTCTATAAGTGCATATTAATTGTTGTTTCGTAAATTAATTGGATTTGCTATTATTTTTAGCGATTAACTTATCAATGTTGGGCTCTCTAGTAGAAAAGTTACGTTAAATCAAAATAATCTGATCCCTCGTCCGATAACAATTCTCGAAATTGTCGGTGCCGTAGAGACTGGGCTTCAAAAAGATTTACAGTTTATATTACTGTCAACACAACTGTATTCAATGTTGCATACTTTGCACACAAAACTTCTCTGTGTCCCTATATAATACAGTGTATCATTTTTACATTCTCGAAGTCCAAGTTCAGTTAAATGGGATTTTAATGTTCCCATTAAGCCATTAATATGACCATTATAGAGAGGCACCATCGATTATGATTGACACGAATTTCGCGGGTGCAGCTGTCTAACGTCTTGCGTCTTGCTGTTCGCAGTCATTTTGTCTGCACATTCGTAGACAAAATGCCTATTTTTGAAGGGACGAGTGAAATGTATTTAAGTTGTATTGCGCGTCGAAAATGCTTCGGAGGTTTGACGTGAAATGACGAAGCTATATGGATGGACCCCTAGGACCGAAAGGGCATGAAGTCATTCGGATAAACAAGTTGTTCGATGAAACCGGAAGTGTTTGTTATTCGAAGGTCTGTTCGTACACAACAGAATCAAGAACTTGTGGCTGAGGAATTGGAACGTTAACCTCACAAATCAAAGTCGCAATGTTGGCTGTCTGCTACACTAGTATCAAGCAAACCAGTACAAAAAAGTAATAATAATCAAAAAATATGTATAACATGAAACTGTACGTTTACCGAACAAAGGTTTTTGCACACACTAAAGGAAGATGATTTCGATCGACGCCTTGAATTCGCTGAGATCTGGCTGCAGATGCTGGAAGACGATCCTGACTTAGAACAACGAGTTCTTTGGTCGACGAGACCAAATTTCATGTGTCGTGCTCTGTTAAGACCTAATTGCTTTTACTGGTGACGTGAAGGCCCAAATGTTATTGTTCAACACGATTACATGTCTCCGGAAGCGATGGTGTGGGTAGGAGTGACGTCCCAGGGCTTAATCTGACCTTTTTTTTTTTTTTTACCAATGTCACGGGAATCACATACGTGGATCTGCTACAGCACAGCGTTGGTCCCCTCTTACAGCCACGGAATGACTGAAGATTTGTGGTGGCAGCAAGATGGAACTCTGCCGCATTACACTATAATAATACGAGAATGGCTTGATGAGTGGTTTCCAAGAATGTGAATTGGACTTCGGGTTCTATTGTATGGCCCCGAAAATCCTCAGTCCTAACACCTCCAGATTATTTTCTTTGGACGCTTTTAAAGGATAATGTTACAAACATACTATCCAAAAAGCAAGTTCATCCCCGCGTCCAAATGACCTCGTTGTCGACGGGTCCTTAAACTCTGCTCTACTCTACTCACTCACTCACTCACTCACTCACTCACTCACTCACTCACTCACTCACTCACTCACTCACTCACTCACTCACTCACTCACTCACTCGCCCCAAGCTCATCTGCGCTAAGTTATTGCTCAGGAATAATTTTAATTCCCGTGGAGGTCTGCAGAAGCTTTCATATATTTCACAGATTTCTTAGTGGTAATAAAATGAGTAGTAATATTTTTGTATGGCTTTTTGTTTCCCATCAAACATTTGTCACTTATTTCGTGGCCACCCAGTACATTTGGGGTATCGATATGCTCTCTCTCTCTCTCTCACTCACACACACACACACACACACACACACACACACACACACACACACACAACACACACACACGTCAATGTGGCTGAAAACCAAATACTAAAAGCCGTTACCCAATAGCAGTAAATATTGTTCAGACTATTTAGGAAATCATGTAACGTATGCTACTTCTGCAATACTGTGTTCTCATGAGAATTCGGCAAGGTTCTCAGCTGTAACATAAATTACGTTTGGATACGAGGGCCATTGTGCAATAGCGGATCAATCACTTATGTGAAATCCATATTTTACATGCATAAGAAGTAGAAGGTGTTACGACATGGCCATTCTCATTTTAAACAAACGACCTTTTTCCAGGCTCATCACGTGCTCCTTCAAAATAGCTATGTGTAGTAACATACACAGTCGTGCAATGTTTTGATATGAGTTTCTACTTATTTGTTTTTCTTGTAGCACCGTATTGCACAGGGGTGCGAGAAATTCAAGGCTTCAAAAGTGTTGTAATGGTTTAGAATCTTGCTGCAAGGTCCTTCAGGAGAATTTAGTCAAACAGTTGCGGTACTGCAGTTTATTAGCATCAAAAGAATTTGGAAGAAAACCTTTGGTAAAATTATTTTCAATTGTTAAAGGATGTAGATCTTGGTACTACTCGCTTCTAATGTAAAAGTTGTTTTGTAGTAGCACTGATACTGCTGATTGCCGAAGAAATCAAAATGGCACGGAGGCACAGATACATAAAATACAGGATTTTGGGGAGGAAAGTAGTTTTGTCTCAATCTTTACAGTGTTACCTTCTAAGATGTGATCTCTAATTTAATAAATTAGGTGCTATATTACCAGTTTTATTTCTTTACTGGTCAACCTACATCAATGCTATGTTTGCACAGTCCGCTTTGGATAGCTTACAAAAGAGCAAGCCTTGTTGAAGTCCTCTTTCTGCTAGTTAAAGCTGAATATAAATATGAATGCTTTTTATTAAACTTTGTCTAATTAATATACTAACATTTTAAAGTTACATAAATCAGATTAACTTCAAAGAACCTTTCATGGAGAAATTAATGACATGTTCAATATTCCGATGATATTCAATATTTTAATCACATTATTAATCCGTATTATCACTGCCGTATCAACACAAATTAATAAAAATCTGATGTGTTACACTCACACGACTTTCTCTACTCTTGTGCTAACCATTCTTACAAACTCTTATTCCTATATCTTCTTCGTGTGAGTTGAGATAAACATTTGCAGAGATTATCTTATTGCTTATTTCCTTGTAGGTGTAAGGGGAATATGGGAATACAGTAGACTTTGAGCGATCGTCAAATCTTTTAAAGCTTTGAAATTCCATTCTCTTTGCATGGTTAACATATAGGAAAAAATGAACAACGATGTTGCATTTGACGAAAGTTTAAGTTTTCCGAAACTGACACAAATAAGGAATATCTCCGAAATGGTTCACTCTACAAAAAATTTATTTGGACATAAATTGTGTTTTAGCGAGATCTACACTTTGTGTATGGTAAGATTTTGTCTATCTCTCACGGTTTACGAGTTATTCAAAAGTCATCCAGAGTAAACAGGACTACATAGAATATAGCCACAAAATTCAAAATATAAATTTCATTTGTCATAGAAATATCTTAAACATATTATTTTAATCAAAATTTTTAGCCATTTTCAATAAAATAGAAATTTTCCATGTAAAGAGTAGTTTAAGGTGGAGCAATATTCTTCAAAATCTTCGTGTCACATCATTGAATGACATTAAACTTAAATATCAACTTTGGTTTTTAACCGACTTTTCGTTTTTGAATTATGCTGTCCATAGACAGATACACGGACTTTTTTTCTAAAAATGCTTCTTTTTTGATTTAGGAGGTCTCAAAACATATATTTCCGGCGAAATCTCGACATCGAATTTCTGGGTGGAGTACAATACTTCCTCTACTTACTAGTAAAGAAAATAAAAACGACAATGAACTACTGATGTATTATCTCATTCCACTTTCTGAACATTGTTTACGATGAGACGAAAGAAAATTACGCCAATGTCAGAAATTACAAAGGATTTTACATAACTTCCTCATTATTGCTTCGATTTTTACGACCTCAGAAATCTAATTTTACGTCATTTCAGATATAGATGAAATTGCCAGGTATTATAACGGGTAGAAGGGAAGTCATTACATTAATTTAAACCAGTGGTAGGTGTCGGTGTTTGGAACAAATTTTGTGTCTTATGCTTTTGTCTCTGACCATTTCCTACAGAGATATTTTAGTTTTCTCGAAAACAAGCTGGCAACACTGCAGATTGTGTGGGTGTCACTGTCCCTAGCCCAGTACATGAACACACAACGTAACGGTCCGTCTTGAGAACGTAAACACATGCCTTGCCTTGTCCTTCCATGTTACCTGTGCGAGTGTAGGCCAATCAGAAGCGTTATCTCCCAAAACCTTACACGAAAGCGAAACCGCCAGACCTATTTACATCAAGAAATTCCCTGACCAGCATCAACGCAAAGTTATCGACTTCACGTCTGAAAGAGCTGCTTGATCTTTTAAGTGATCAATTTTTTCGAAACGCTGTGTGATGTCGCATAATTACTACCGAAGCTTTGTCAGAAATAAGTTACTCTACGCATCTTACAAGTAACAAACTGTTCTCTTCGTACATTCTTGTGGACTTATACATTCAATTTGGATCAAAATCAGTCGATCAAAGAACAAAATACCATTCAACTTTTTTTTGTTTGTAATGCTTCTATGAAGCACATATTAGAAGCAATGTAATGAAAACACTACACGGGAAAAAAAGTTATGTAATTTCTATTTACTCAGTAAAATAACTGAAAACCTCAGAACACGTAAACCACAACTTATGTATGTTCTTTATGTATATTAAAATTAAAATTTTCTCTCCGTTAATTTGACTCCTGGACATTTGTGTGGGTAAACACTTTCTGGAGTCACTACATATTCGTTATTGGTTACCTAAATTGTTCAGTCCCTTTAAAACAAGTAGCTCGCCTCTTTCGTTGCCTACCTTAGGAAGCTTCGGCGCTATCTAGTTACTCCAGGGATCGGCAAACATGTACTCAATGAGGGGTGAGCATGACGTCTCAACATGCAACCCGCAATACACATGACGTAATGTAGAACGGGATGGCATTGACCTTCGTTCAGTGTCAGTGCTGGACTCGCTTGCTACAGAGTGCAATAAGAAATAGTACACATACTTGAATCCAGCTACGAGTGGTGGACGATATTTTAGGTAGGCCTAGATATTTGAGCAATATATTTCAATTCACTTCTATTTGCAATGTACCATGAAAATCTAGTGATATATCACAAGTAGTCACTCTCAGTATAGCACGCAAATTAACACCTGTTAATCGCGATACAATATTTTTTTGGGATTCAGTTTCTTTCCTTCTACATATTTCTTAAATGCTTGAGATAATTCTGTCCCTATTGTATATTCCCTAAGTGGAATGACTTGAAGCATATATTCTTGTATCGAGAGGTTGTTAGTGACTCCACGAGTGAAAATTACCAATTGTGCTGTGTCAACGTTGTCAGTGCTTTCATCCAACGCGAGAGAAACGGCTATAAATTCATGGACCTTGGTTTGTAGTCTTTTTTCGGTTATTTCTGCTATTTTATGTATCCTTCTCAGTATGGTTCGTGGTGATAATGCAATATTACTAAAAATATCATATTGTTCAGGGAAAATTATGTTGGCAACTTTACTCTAACATTTTTTATGAAATCCCCATCACTAAAACACCTCAGTGACTGAGCAATCTCCAAAGCAACAACATAGCTGGCATGAAGTTGTTTATCAGTTGTACTATTTGAATTAATACTAGGTGTATTATCTGAATATTGCTCTTTGAGCTGTTGCAGTTGGTTCGTCCGATCTAGATCTGAAAAAAAAATGAATAAAAGACATTACGTCAGAGTTATGCTACTTTAAATCGTGGTATAAATTTATGAATACATGCTTGTCTATAATTGTATGGTGATCTTATGACATGTATCATAATGCCGCTTGATGTTCCATTGATGAGTGCCTTTTTGAACTTTAGAGCACAACAAACACTTACGTTCCTTACATGATGAGAGAAGAAATAAATAATCAAAGTGCTATTCTAGATATAAAATTTAATAGACCAGGACTCTAAAGCGCAGAAATTTATCTTTAAGTCTTAGTATTAAATTACACTTTGACAGACATGTTTAGAAGTGCAGGTAAATATACGAGAGGACAGTTCGCCCGTGATCGGTGTGTATGCAGTGCCAGTTAAGGCTGCGAGGGAGAGGGAGGGGGAGACAGAATAAGCGCTGCCCCTGACACGTCATAGTTGCGAGGCCTCATTGAGTACATATTTGCCGATGCCTGAGTTACTCTATCTGGTGTCAAATCTGTAGGCACTAGTTTGTCAATCAGAAGCCAACAGAAGGTGTCGGTGAATACTTTTTGTAGCTCACAAGATCTGATCTTTTCAAGATATATTTCAATTGAAATTATCGTGAGACTAAATTTTCTAAACATACCTTATACGCGCTTTTTTCTTCTTTTTCTTTTCTTCTTCAAACTATAGACGTTACATAGCTGAAGATTTGCATGCTGAAATAAGATAGTACGTTAAACACTCTCATCTAGAATTGCATTTTTGAGTGTTTCAGATTTTGAAATATTGAACACATTATCCTGCAAGCAAACATTTCAAATAAGATTCTTTAAAAATCAATATATAATTCCCTGCACCATGCATTTTCGTAGAAAAAAAAATATCCAACATTCTCAACATTCCACGTTATTTTTAGATGTAGGCACTCATAACAGCGGGCACGGCGTTAAAATATCCAACTGACCTGCATCCGTGGTTCAAATTCCTCCTTTGGCGTTGCACTTTCAGTTTGATTCTGACTTTCCAACTCGTTTGCGTATTTGGATAAATGATGACTCCAAAGTCGACGAAAAAGCCATTTAAGGGGAAAAAAGTTACTTTCAACTGAAATCTATTGATTCTTCTACCATAGGTGCAAACGTTTATTCAGAACATGGAGTGCTACCTATCTCCGAAACCTCCCAATGAATGAACCACATATCATGCAGATCTAGTTTTAAATTCCACTCAAAAAGAAATGGTGGTTCTATACAACTAAAGGAGCCTTAGGTTACAGACAAGTTCAAATACCTGTTGCACATTCAAGATCAATAGCGCGGAAATGTCTAATAGACACAAAATTAGGAGTCAATATCCCAGACCATCTGGTGGACAGTAGAATGGAATTTAAATGCTGCCCTACTTCCACCTTTAAAATAGCTCGGCAACACCATAAGTCTTCATTCAGTACTGTCAAGTGACAGTTCGTAACTCCTTCGTTGTGTTATGCTTAAGATTGGATATATGTGCTTTGTATAAAATGGTATGAAAATTATAAATAATGTGTACTTCCAAGGTGTTTTTACGCTTATCAGAAAGAATTAAGTTGTGATATTCTCTTTCGCACACTTTGAAACAACTACTTACTGAATCAAACCTATTTTACAGGATACAGGTACTTAAATTTTTGTGTGATCATTAAGCACAGGGATCCAATTAGTTGGCTTCAAGTTACTCGTATTTACAATCAAACTATATGTCAATACGAAGAACCTAAACAACTGGTATCAAGGGTCACTGGCGGTTACTAAATGTTGTGGCGTATGCTGTCCGTAAATGTCAATAGACTATGAGGGATGGATTGGTTTGTTACCTGTGACGTCTCTGCTTGACATCCAGCAGCAGTTCAACTTTATTTCCTTTCCTCTTGGTTTTAAGGCTTAGACATCATGTATCTGGTAACCATAACTGTTACTGCTGGCTTTAACCATTTAGGTTGGGATAATAAAGCACGGTATAAAAATGGCTTAGAAGATGCTTTAACATGCCTTTCTTTCCAAGCGATAGTGCACTCGACTTTGGGCCTGTATTACGATCTCCGGTTAAGGTTTCGGTTAACGGTTAACTTGAAGTTACACCCAGATGTCAGTATTACCACCTTCGGTTAAGGGCTAACTGAGAGTTATTCTGGAGGTACACTAACCGCAACCTCAAGTAGGGGTTAGTGCGTTAACTTGGAGTTTACTCGTGTTTCACGCACAAAAATGGCGTACCTCCTATCACAATTGTATGTCCACAGCGACTCTGAAGATGAAATGCTGGCTCATTATTTATTTAATACAAGAGCGAAGAGATTCAGAATTGCAAAGATAATTTCGAGGAGTGAACGTGGAAGAGTTCCAACAAATATACAGGTTATCAAAAGCTTCGACATCCGGAATTTTAGCGGAAATAAGGCATCGAATAGAATTTACGACAGAATGGCAGTTTTCAGCACGTATATAACATTATACCAGCATATTTGTATATTCCCGACATTCTTAAAATGAAATAAATTAAACCAACATAAATTGGAGGTATTTCTTGATGGACATTAGGTTAAGGAAATATAATTCTAGAGCCCAGTAAGTGTAGTGGATTGACACAAACAATACGATGTTTTGTGCGATTTTCATTACATCGGCACCACGTTTTAACTAACGCAAATGTAATAAACGGAGCATGGCAAATTACACATTTTGCGAACAGAAAATACACGGAAAACTATACAATATGCAGGTACACAAGTTCAAAAACACGCAAAATAAGATCATTATCTTTAACTAACGTTGCATGTTATTCATTGTGGGCAGAACGATTTTGCGCTTCTTCAAAGCACTTCAAGGCTCTGAATGAATAGTGAATAAAACAGAAGCTATTTTTAGGTTATGCAATGTGTACAAATCTTCAAACCATCCCACACATCTGTGATGTGCTTTACCCACGAGATAGCGTTGCAAACACAGCAAAAGCCTAGTGAAAAATGTTACCAACTGCTCTCAGGGCATCATAATCTTCAGGGTAACAAACCTACAGTTAAATTGAGTTCGTAATACGAGGCACCTAGCCTAACTAACAGTTAGCGATAACTGAGAGGTAACAAACCGTGGCTAGTAACCGGAGATCGTAATACAGGCCCTTTATGAAAGCAAGACTAGTAGCTCACACTGAGTGTTTTTTAATCATCCTGCATTCAGGTCTTAGTCAGTTCTGTTGCTGGTTACATTTTCTGCAGGTCATTTGCATTTGCGCAACATTTAATAGTTAATATTACAGAAAACCCGTAGCAAAGAATAAACAAGATGCATAGATGCAAAGGATTCCTTATTACGTTGCTACGATTTAAGAACTAAAGGGCATTTCTCCAAGGATGATGATGATGATGATGATAACAACAACAACAACAACAATAATAGTTGATGCTAGATATATTGAATTGGACGGATTGTCGGATATTATGTAAACATACACATTAATTACAGTACCTAATTTATTTTTAAGCTTGTTTGTTATGACAGTGTATGTACAGTTCTGTTGCTTAGACATAATAGTGCATTTTGCTGATTCCGCCTCTAAGGCGATGTCGCGGCATATCAAAAGGCCTTATTTATGCAAGCAATTTCATGTCGGCTGACAAAGAATGACGCATCGCAGCACAATTTTAATGGTCTACATGTGAAAGACGCGACTACCGCACTCACGTTCTGTTTATATGGTGGGAGATATCAGTTCTGCCAGCACATTTGCACGTTTGATTCCACAAGTAGTATGGATTTCTGTGTGTTGTACTATTGCTACATGCGTTGGAGTGTGCTTTTGTAAACAGTGCAAGGTTCGTGAACAATGTGTTTAGGAACGTGTGTGGAAAATAACTACTTCTTTTCACGATTCTTGAAAATTTTTGAGGCGACATCTCAAATTGAATCCTATTACGAATTTCTTCTGTGAAACGTTCCGTATTCGTGTTACCCCAGTCAATGAAAGCCGAAAATACGAGACAATATCATAAGAAATTGTGAACAAGCTGAATTTTGCACCAGTCGTTATTACTCATTTAGAGGTATAACCTATTAAAAGTCCCCTGAATTCTCCCGGGTGCTTATCCCGCGAGGCCCGTTAAATCGTCTCACTCTTGCAAGCCTTTACGAGATATGATAGTACCCATCCCTTAACGACTACATTCCAAGGAGTTGTAAAACTGTCCCTCAACCTTCTTCCGCTGCTAATGTGCTAATGGCATTAACACAATAGAGAGGGCCCTCTCAGTATCCTCTTAGGAAAGCATCTGGGGCTATCAAGTCGATTAAGCACTGTTGTGCATTCAGAGTGTCTAAAAGGCAGTGGGATGAGGAGTGGCGTTTAGGCATGAGGATCACTATAGTTACTGTGTATTATAATTGTTGAAGATCCCCCTTTTTTTCCTTTCCTGAGCAATGCTGTGTAAAAAAGGTCCTGTGCAAACTTTAGCTGGCAATAGCGGTTTATTAGATATTTATAGAGTCGTGAAATCATAACTTTATATTTACAGTTTTATCTTTGTAAGCTTTTTTGCTTCTGTAATTTCGCGATATACTTCAAATGAAAGTTATAGAACTGCATTTCAGCTTTCTTTTTGTGTATACATATTTGTATGAACAGTAAGACGTGGGAAGGCAGGTAATAAATTGGAGGCGCGCGCTCCGTGTTGTATTGGCTCACGTGACAGCGCGGGGTGACAGCCACCCCATTACCCATCTCTTGCCCTTGCCCTTTCCTCAAGCAACCACTAACTCCATTATCACCCATACTAATTATTGTTCTATAGCATTTAAATATATTAAATATCTACATCACTATATCTTAAGCAATGTGTTTTCCATTCAAGAGATGATTTGTCGTGAATACTTCTTACCGTCTATTGATGGATATGCATTTTGGTGTAGGTTTATTTGTGGTATAAATCATTTATAGTTACTCAGTCTGTTCTCATTGGTATTCTTTTAGTTTTCGTTAATATTACTCGTATGCTTTTTAATACAGTATTTTTTTTTTTTTTCAAATATAAGGTAAGGCTACAATATTGCAATTTATTATATTACGGGATGATACGAGGTGCATCCAGAAAGTAAGTCCCGATGATCGATAAAGAGAACAAGAACATCACTAAGTAAGAAATATTGGAATAATTAGATAGACTCACTGGCTACATTTCAACATAGTCACCACCATTGTTGAGGCATTTATTGTAACGGTGCACCATTAATTGTATGCCCAACTCATAGGATTCTGCCGCCAATGTCCGCAGCCACGAAGTCACTTCATTCTGCACCTCAGCGTTACTGTGAAAACGTTTTCCTACCAGAAAACGCTTCATGAGACGGAAGAGATGAAAGTCACTTGGAGCAAGATCGGGTCTGTTGGGTGGATGTTCGAAGACCTTCTATCCAAACTTATTCAACACATTTCGTGTGGCGTTGGCTGTATGGGGTCTTGCATTGCCATGCACAAGCGTAATGCCTCTGGCGTCACCAGGGACACTCAGCCATTACGGTCTTCGTTGTGAATCTTGGTTCTTCCTTCCGTAAATTGCCTGCACCATTGTCTTACCATACTGTCACACATAATGCCCTGTCCATACACGTGACACAATTGACGATGGATCTCTGCTGGAGATTGCTTTTGAGCATGCAAAAATCGGATGACTGCACAAACCTCGCATTTGGCGGGAGACAATATTTGAGAAGCCATTTTCTCCTAGCATAGAGCAGTAACTACTGCCGTCACAAAACTGAAACTTTACTACAATGTTACCATATACTTCCTCTCTTCTCCTGCACACGCGCATTCCTATCCGTCTGGTGGTGCCATCTCTGGATGCGATCGGGACTTACTTTCTGGATGCACCTCGTATTATTAGAACTAAATAAACGTTGTGGTACCGAAACTGAAATAGTTAGCTGCCAGTGTACTACATCATGCGGCAATCGCGAGCGAGTTGACGATGTGTTAGCTGACGGGTGAGCATGTGGTAATTACAAGGTAATCATTAAACCTTAATTTATGTGAGCGAAATATAAGCCAAGAAGAATGGATTGTGTTTCTTCCGGAGAATTTTCCCCAGGAAGAAGCCAGACACTTGTCCAGGTCACAAAGGATTTGCGAAGCGAAATGCACATGGCTACAATAGTATACAATTTATAAATAATACTATAAATGCTCACATTTTTCAGGCTGATGATTGAAATTGACAGACGGAGAACGTACACTGTCTCAGGGATCCCTCAGGTTTCCAACTTAGGACCTCTATTGTTTTTGTGTTTCATCAATGATTTACCTAATGTTGTTAAACACTCCAACATTTTAATGTTTGCTGATAATGTTAAATTATACAAAAGTATCACCAGTCTTAGAGATTGCTTAGAAATTCAATGTGACCTAGAGTGTCTGTATACATGGAGCAAAGCAAGCAAACTCCCATTCAATATTTATAAGTGTGTAAACATGGCTTCACTAGAAGTAAAAATCCCATTAAATGTATTGATAAGATAAATACGACACCACTCTTTGAAGTGTTTGAAAATAAAGATCTAGGAGTATATTTTACATCAAATCTTAGATTTAACAGACATTGGAGTTAATCGTAAGCAAATCATTAAGATATCTAGCTCTCATTATTCGAAGTTCATGCACATTTAAAGAAAAAATGTCAGTAATCTTAGTTCGACTTTCCAACTCCTTTGTTAGACAAAATCTTGAATGCGCATCTATTATTTGGAATACTAACACAACAAAATAATCAATTTAATAGAAACTGTACATTCAAAAATTTTAGAATATGTATTATTTAAAAGAACTGGATGTTACCGTATGTATACAAATTACGAAATCCTTTCAAAAATATTTAAATTTAAAGCTTTAAGCCCCAGAAGAGACACTGCGGAGTTAATATTTTTGTATAAAGTCTTACACTCGATTATAATTATTGATGATAGTCAAATTGTTGCAAGTATATTGTTTACGTGCCAAATAAAATAAGTGGATTCAAGAAGTTATTTTTCACCTCAAGAGCAAATACCTAAATCTATAAAAATTCAGCGCTAAACAGAATTTTATATTTATATAACAGTATTCACTATTTTAATGTAGATATATTCAATATGTCAGAAACTCGGTTCAAAAACGCCATATGTAGTGATTGATTTTTAATTTACACTTACATAGATTAATGTAAAGTTTTAAAATTAGAACTGATTGTATAATGTAATCATCGTGCCACCTTCTCTTTTATTGTTATTTCTTTCCTTTTTTCTCTCTCTCTCTTTTTCCTTCATATCTTTTATTTTATATGTAACTTTTGTTTGTTTCATGTCTATAAAGTAGATTGGAAATGATTGTATGTAAATATACTTTATAATGAACATTGTAACTGGACTTATGCCTGTTATGTTCATAATAAATAAATAATAAACAAATAAATAAATAAATAAATAAATAAATAAATAAATAAATAAATAAATAAATAAATAAATAAATAAATAAATAAGTAAATAAATGAATGAATAAATAAATAAATAAATAAATAAATAAAAAGAGTGTTTATAGTTAGGAACACAGGTAAATTTTGGTCTGGTACCTGGACAGAGGTGTACACACTCCCCCGTTAATGCCGTCATAACGCAAGTAGTGTCACTCCCAGCGGTGCGTTCGCTTGCCTGCATGACTCTCTAAATGGGGCTACCCGTGCAGTGTCAGATTTGTAGTATAGTTCGGCATTTGTCATCACGCAGCTAGGGGTCCGAGTTTATAAGTGGTGGTGTCAAAAAACGCAAATAGACAACAAGCTGCTGCCGCAGTGGTGGCCTGCTAATTGACAATCCTAGTAAAATACGATCTGCAGCTTTCCTGGCGACGAACATATTCAAGACGTTCTCGGGCTTCGAGCCATGTGTAGTGATGAAGAGCCATCGGCGTTTCGGGAGTGTGCATCTCTCCCTACATCAGGATGATGAATGACTGACAAGAGTGAAAGGACCAGTAGCACAGACCTAGCAGAGAACACCAAGTCTATTCTGGAGGTTCAACGCTCCGACGGAATCTGTTTCCGCAGCCGGTCCATCTCCAACTTCAAGGCCGGTTTCCAGGAGGGACTGAACTGCAATCCAGCGTCTCGGTTCCGTGTGCTCTTCTCGGAGGAGATGGCCAGTCTCCTTAACCCTTCGTTCCCGGAAACTGCTACATTTGTCACCATTTTGCCACGACCACCTGGCTCGAAGCCCGAGAACGTCTTGAATAGGCAATCCTAGTGTTCCAACCAATCTTAAGGTGTTATAGTGTTGATTGCCATAATTTAAGGCATAATTTATAACAACATGTATTTGATTTTTTTTTTTTTTTTTTTTTTTTTTTTTTTTTTTTTGTATGGTTTGCAGTTACGGAACATACAGAACATAGTTATGTGTGGCTTCCACTTGCAACACACTTACGAAACCTTAGTCGTAATTAACAATAACGGGAAAAATTGGAAAGAAATTGCAATGCCATAGTTATATCACTGAAATATATTCTGCATTCAAATATATCCCACATATGAAATGCTTACAATACATCCTTGACGTATGCACAAGTTGCAAGAACGCAAATGTCACAGAACGCCACGACGCAAACAGCTGCTACACACAAGGCCGCACAGGTAACACAGACACTTGCACACAGCGCCAGGGTTTTAGGCAGGCGCGGCTGCTCAGGGTAGGCAGGGTAGGCACTGCCTACCCTATCGTAATACATCAACAAATAATGTTTAAGTATGATTCTGCATTTTATCATTTGAACCGTCATTTTCCCCTAAATTCCAGTTCAAGAAAAGTTTTCTCGGTTATAATGACCAGCGCATGGTCAAATCCTTTAATCTCAATTCCGATTCATCAAAACTGCGCTGCGTGTTTGAAACGCGCGGCAGAAATGATACGCATGGAACCTGGGTAGTGGAGAGCAGGCTAGCTTAACCTCTGCCTGCCCGGCCCCCTTTCCTCAGTACGAGGCCCTTGAACAGGGATAAGGAAACATTCGGTCTGTATATGCACTCCGAGCAAGCGTAGACGCGTCTGCCAGCAGTCCGAGCACTTGCCGGCCCAAATCCGAATTTATGCGACATTTTCCGAACAGCCATACTCCACGAACGAAGATATCAGAGATCTGAATCTGTCGTTATCTCTGTGTAATACCAGTATGACCGACTTAATTAGTGAACTATTACAAATTTCGCTTTCGCGGCGCACTAACAATGAAAGGAGGAGTGATTTAGCTATTTAACACAAAACTGCAGCCAGACAATTTTTCAATTTCTTAATCTATTCTAGTCATGGGTGTAGCGAAACGGGGGCAAGGGGGGCCACGGCTCCCCCTTGGAAGTTGGTGAACTTAATGTGCAGTCAGTTACTGACCTTTAAACTATTATTTTAATTTTGATGTAAAGAACAATTTTTGTTTAGCACAAATTAATACGGTTATCTGCAACAAATAATATAAATTTTGACAGTAAAATAATGATTTAATATTATATGATTGCAAATTTCCAACATGTGGCCCCCCCCCCCCTGGAAAAAAGTCTGCCGACACTCGTGATTTTAGTTTTGGCGGTAATTCGTCCGTAAGTCACACTCATTCACTCTGCTCTTATTAAACAACCAAACAATATATTGTTTGCGTTATCCGCAATGACTTCGCCCCCTATATTTGGATAAACGGGGTTTATTATTATTATTATTATTATTATTATTATTATTATTATTATTATTATTATTATTATTATTATTATTATTATTATTATTATTATTATTATTATTATTATTATTATTATTATTATTATTATTATTATTATTATTATTATTATTATTATTATTATTATTATTATTATTATTATTATTATTATTATTATTGTTGTTGTTGTTGTTTGTTGTTACTGTTACACTTTGCCTACCCTAAAATTTTGACTGCGAGCCGCCACTGGTTTTAGGGGACAGTGCTGTTGTGACGGCATTAACGGGGCGAGTGTACATCGAGCATTGCCTTGTGGGTGCCCTGCTCATGGTAGAGACATAATTGAAAGTACTCTTTCAAAACGTTTCCATGCGACTTCTTTCGTTTTGAAAGTGAACAGGCAGTTGAAGAGTTTTAGGGTACATATTTCGCCATTTCTGAGTAGTTTGTACTTTATCGCAGAACAGACCTTACTTTGAAAATGCCCCTCATAAAACTCATGCATTGAAAAAATCCGAAAAAGAAAACGCCAGAACATTTAAACGGAATATCATTAGTTTTTTCTACACATTAAAAATGAGAATTTCCATACTGTTGATTCTGCTGCTGGTATGTGGAAATTCAGAAATAATGCTTTTCTTCCGATTTCCTTGACTTTCATGCCCTATACACAGAGCATAAAACATATAGTACACACAAAATATTAACGAGCTATGTCGTACGATTAATATATTATTTTTGTTCATAATCAACAAAGTTTTGATGTGGTAAAATGAAATGATACTTGGGCTCTCCGGTTTATCGTATCGTTTTCCCAAAATTGTAGTTTAAGCTTGTATACGAGCATAAATAAATTGCTTTTCAGGCATTTGTTAATTTTAACTAGTTTAAGAGAAAAAGAAACTTGTATACGTATATCGTATTTAAATGTTCAACTTGTTCAATATGATTTACGGAAATTAATTTCAACTGAGCTATTGAATATTTGTAAAGGTAGATGTAGGTAAAATTATTTTTAAAAAATGTAATTTCTTTTCATTAAAAATAGTTAACAATATTGGGATTGTATTCCATAAGTTTCACGATTCTATCATCATTCTAAGTGTTAACAAATAATTTAAATATCAATGAATGTTACTGTGCCACGCCCCCTTTTGCTTCATCCTTAAAAGAGTTTGCCATTTTTGTATTTCTTGCTGCTTTGACTGTCAGTTTCCTAAGTATTGTTTGTGCGCTTTTAGAAAGCTTTGAACAAAATGGCGAAATGCTTTTATTGAGGTCACCTTGTTTTGAAGTGTTTACTTTTGAAACACCTCTGCAACAATGAAAATGAAAGTAAATTTTTAGCTCAACTTTTCTACAGTTTACGTTTTTTTTTATCTTAAAGGTACATTTCCTCAAAAACTATTGTATGTACAGTTATCAAATTCGGCACTTTGATAGCAAAGGTCCTATTTCATAATCCTGTGGAACAGAATTTCAATAAACATTTTACTTAGACGTTGGTGAGTATTTACTTGAATGGATTTTGAAGAATTATGTCAATGTAACAATATATTATTTTTTATCTCAAAATGATAGTACATATAAAAATTCCGTTCCACAGGATTATGTGTTGGCATGTTCAAGATAACTCATAAAAATTTTAATTGACATATCTCGAGCTTTTTTTGAGAAAATTCACCTTATTGTTTTTTAAATAGCCAAAAGCATAATACAACTCGGACATCAAAGAGTTCTTAAAAATGACACAGTATGTAAAGTATAAGTAATTATAACACCAAATTTCAGTTTTCTAAGTTAGAAAATGTAGGAGTTAAAAATATTTTTTCTCGGTGTTTTCTTTCTTCTTCTTCTTCTTCTTCTTCTTCTTCTTTTTTTTTTTTCCCTCAATAGTACACCACAATTTCGAAACCCTTAATTCCAGAAGTTCTCCAGAAAATGTAGAGCTAATGTTATAAATTGTGATCCAAGGAGCATCTTGAATCCTGGAAAATGCTGAACAAAAAAGGAATTGAGATAAATGGAGTTGAAAGTGTGATGTGGTGCTGCACCTAAATAGCAAAGGGCCTATTAAATAGTCATTTGTGGCTTTAAAATTGTCGTTATTGAAAACCATTGGTGTAAGCTTGAAGTACAACTTGTAAATATAATAAACATTCAGAAAGTAAAAAATCGAAAATGTTCAGATTTTTTACCAAATTTCGGAGACCTATTGCCTCGACGTTGAGAAGAATACTTTGTGAAATTATGTATCTTTTGAAAAGAGAAACTCGGGTCAATAAACTTAAGGCGAAACTAACAAGAATGATTGAAGCTGAGGCGGCTAGAACAGTCCACCTGGAGGTGGGGAATATGGAAAACCACTGCTTCAGCGTTGCAATAATTCTGTCATGCAGAGGTTGACGCATGACCTTCACCTTGTCCTTTCAAGTCAAAGAAAAAAAGAACCATTAAACACGGTTAGTAAAAACGAGGTCATGTTCATTGACGGCAAGTAATTTGTACAATGTTTCGCTCTTTTACTGGGAGGCTTTTTAGATCAGCTTCACATGCGATATTTCAGCACGTAAGATATTACACATATAGTTACAGGCTGTATGACCAAAACTAAATTGTTTCAAGGTTAAATATCCCAACAAACAAAAGCGCTGCGTGATGCTTGTAAATTACTGAAACTCGTGGTGAAGGCTATTTAACTTGTGTTGGGCCCACATCTGCTGCCGCATCAAACAATGCAACTCCTGGCTAATAGGTGATCCTTCCTTCAACGTGTAACAGCACGTTAAATGTCCTCTCCAGAGCAGGCCTGGGCGACTCGTGGGGTACCTTGAGCGACATTAATTTGTTTTACCTGCTAAACAGATATCAGTGAAGGCTGCGCTCAGTGAACACCAGTTGCCCAGCCCAGCTCTAGAGGCGTGTGTATCTACTTGCACTTACACAGGTCAGGCACAGCGGGACATTTACGACACGCGAGTGACAGGTCATTAAAACAGAGACTCATGAACGACAAGTCCGCAGTTCACAGCGCTGTCCTCCCTGACTGAAGTTTCTTTCAGTTTATTTATTTATTTTTTTTTTTTTCCGGTTCGAATGGCTCAGTTGTTTAGGCGCTGGCCTACTGATTCCAGGATCGCCGGTTCAAACTCTGCTCAGACCGACGGTTTTCATGTGTGCTTAAAGCGACAGCTCCATGTCAGTAGTTTCACTGGCATGCAACAGAAATCCTCCTGTACGAAATTCCGTCACACCGACGGCGTTTATATGATCCTGGTAATTTACAGCGTCGTTAACAAACAACTTATTTATTTTTTTCCAGGTTTTCCTCAATCCTCATAATTGGGAAATGCCACGGAGGTACTCTAACTTAGGCCGGAAACTTTTCCTTCTCAAATGTCCTGTCCCAATTATAATTTGGCTTCATGCGTCATCTGTGGATATATGCAATAAGAGCAGGTTTTGAACTCTGTTTTAAAAAAATCTGATGTATTACATTCACATGAATTTATCTGCTCATTCTCTTACAAACTATTCTTACGAAAGCTTATTTTAACTTATTCTTGCTAAAGCAGGTAAACCTTTCAGTCCACATGTATGTGTTAAAATTGCCCACATTGCCCACTTCTGTTTCCCTGCCCATAATACATGTGTGGAAAGAATTTTCTCCATGATGAATACACAATCTATAGATGAAATAGGCTAAAAAGTAAATCTATTGGAGCAATCCCGATGGTTGGAATTTCACGAATATCTGAAGCAAAACAATGTGTTGCTGAAGCAATTTCATCTTAGGAAAAATGTGACTGAAATAAGACTAAGAATGATCAATACAGCAACAAACTTTCTGATACTTTCAAATATAACATTTGTAACACTTCCACATACACACACCGCAAAGTTTCTGTGTGCATTTTATGATCATAAAGTAATTAATAATTGTAATAATTGTAATTGTAATAAGTTACAATTCGTTGGAATAGAGTCCCGACATCTTGTCTCACTTATGGCAACCGTAGGCGGACGATAAGTCTCTATCAGGCATCGGCAAACATGTACTCAATGAGGGGTGAGTATGACGTCTCAACATGCAACCCGCAATACACATGACGTAATGTAGAACAGGGGATGGCATTGACCTTCGTTCAGTGTCAGTGCTGGACTCGCTTGCTACAGTGCAATAAGAAATAGTACACATACTTGAATCCAGCTACGAGTGGTCTACGATACTTTAGGTAGGCCTAGATATTTGAGCAATATATTTCAATTTACTTCTATTTGCAATGTACCATGAAAATCTAGTGATATATCACAAGTAGCCACCCTCAGGATAGCGCGCAAATTAACATCTGTTAATCGCGATACAATATTTTTTTGGGATTCAGTTTCTTTCCTTCTACATATTTCTTAAATGCTTGAGATAATTCTGTCCCTATTGTATATTCCCTAAGTGGAATGACTTGAAGCATATATTCTTGTATCGAGAGGTTGTTAGTGACTCCACGAGTGAAAATTACCAATTGTGCTGTGTCAACGTTGTCAGTGCTTTCATCCAACGCGAGAGAAACGGCTATAAATTCATGGACCTCGGTTTGTAGTCTTTTTTTTGGCTATTTCTCCTATTTTATATGTCCTTCTCTGTATGGTTCGTGATCATAATGCAATATTACTAAAAATATCATATTGTTCAGGGAAAATTATGTTGGTAACTTTACTCTCACATTTTTAATGAAATCTCCATCACTAAAACACCTCAGTGACTGAGCAATCTCCAAAGCAACAGCATAGCTGGCGTGAAGTTGTTTATCAGTTGTAATATTTGAATTAATATTAGGTGTATTATCTGAATATTGCTCTTTGAGCTGTTGCAGTTGGTTCGTCCGATCTAGATCTGAAAAAAAAAATGAATAAAAGACATTACGTCAGTGTTATGCTACTTTAAATCGTGGCATAAATTTATGAATACATGCTTGTCTATAATTGTATGGTGATCAGACATGTATCATAATGCCGCTTGATGTTCCATTGATGAGTGCCTTTTTGAACTTTAGAGCACAACAAACACCTTACGTTCCTTACATGATGAGAGAAGAAATAATCAAAGTGCTATTCTGGATATCAAATTTAATAGACCAGGAATAATTACATGTGCTCTAAAGCGCAGAAATTTATCTTTAAGTCTTAGTATTAAATTACATTTTGACAGACATGTTTAGAAGTGCAGGCAAATACGAGAGGACAGTCCGCCCGTGATCGGTGTGTATGCAGTGCCAGTTAAGGCTGCGAGGGAGGGAGGGGGAGGCAGAGTAAGCGCTGCCCCTGACACGTCATAGTAGCGAGGCCTCATTGAGTACATGTTTGCCGATGCCTGGTCTTTATGGTTTTGGATCTCTTAAGACACTACCAGCATGCAGTGTGTTGTGCATAACACGTGCTGGTCAGCTGGCACCAATAAGATCACTACCACACTCCAAATCTTTCTTTATGTGACTGAAGTCATTGTTTTTACCTTTTCCGTAGATAAAAGTATACTTTACATATAGGTCGAGTTTGCTTGGGCACAAAAACAAAATCCCGAGGAGTTCCCTTCGAAAACAGTAATTTAAGGTAGTGGCACTTACAGATTGCTTGACTAGTTTCCCATTTGGTTTAGCGAACAATAGGAACCAAGGAACACGTTGAAAGTAGCTTCCAAGAAATTAGAAATTTTATTGTGCATTTTAAAGCCTATTTTGTCAGCAATATGAAGTTGATAGTAAATAAACCATATGATGAATCTAAGTGGAACGAACGTTATGCCTACCAGTCTGCCGTGAGCTTAAGCAATGTCACTTCTACAGCAAACATGTGATTTTCTCTTTGGAATCGTGCATACAGCACAATTCATTGTCATGCGTATCCCTAGCCAGTTAATTACTTCAGGCCCTTTACTGCCAGTGACCATGTTCCCTTTTCTCACATGGCCATGAAAATAACTTTGTTTTGTCCTTTGTTTCCAGAAATTGCTGTTCTGGAAACAATTTCCTCAAAAAGATTTAACATGTGTTACATTTTTAAAACTAAGTAGACTGACAATCAGGGTTTTGAATTAACGAAGGTGGGGGAACGAGTCTTTTTTCTTCACGTCAATTTTACAGGGCACACTTATTGCTCATAATTTACAATTGCCATTTCTAAGCTTCGAACCTTTATAGAGCTATCGCGAGATGAGCCGATTGCAAGTTGCCAGCACATGGGCAGAGCGTGACGTCATTGCACGGGAAGTCACAGCACAAAACACACTGGGCTCACTGCGTACAGTGCATAGTCTCTCTCACTATTCCACACAGAATAACATGCCTCCAGCACGAAAATGGAAATATTCACATACTGCTGAACTTATACAAGAATTTGCGAGTGAATATTTTACTGCAAATGGTGACAGCATAGAGTATAAGTTATGCAACAACGTTATCTACAACGTTCAAGCGTCGACTGTACCTCGCCTTCTCTGTGTTGTGATCATGTGACAGACTGACCCCTTCCACTGTCTATAGTCCAAACTCCGCAACCTTGTGTTTCCTGTATGAAGGTTCGATCCCTTGTCATATCTTATCAGGGATACATTCTTATCGCATAAGCTATGCGATCGAACAGCAAAAGAATATATTATTTCAAGAGGTGAAGACTCCACTTCGGACAGATTGATGTACAAGTAATGGAAGATTCAAACAAATAACAACGGATATCTTGGAAATGCCACAAAAAAGTTACGTGAAATAAACTACATGTTTCAAAGAACCCTACATTTTTGAGTAGTAATTTTTGTCTATCTCTTATGGTTTACTAGTTATACAAACTTCCTTCAAAATCAGGAGGACCCAATAAGGATATTCCCAGAAAATTCATGTAGGTACATTTTATTTGCATGATATATCTTCGGATGGCGCCGTAACCGAGCGGTTAGACCGTTCATCTACCATCTAGGCAGCCCGGGTTCGATGCTAGGGACCCGCATGTGGTATATGTGTCGGACGAAGTGGCGTCTGGGCGGATTTTCTCCGGTTTCCCCCTTCACTCATTCCACCAATTGCTCCTTTCCAATCACCGGTTTCGTCTGCATTTCATTTCGTCCTCTTCCTCACTATCGTACCTGGTGCTTGACTGACCACCCGCTTCCAGGTCTTCACTCAGTCAGGTCCATAGGTTCCTCTGCTCCCCGACAGGCATGTGACCCTAGGCACAGGCTTGTAAATCCTACATAAGGGGCAGGGTAATCAAGTAAAGGAGAAGAAGAAGATATCTTAAATACGAGTAGGTATGTGGTATTTTAATCAAAATCGTCAGGCATTTTTAGAAAATAAAAATACTTTTCAGTGCAAAGGGTAGTTCGAGGTAGCGGAATTTTCTTTAAAATCTTAAATACTACTTTTGGTTTACACACACACACACACACACACACACACACACACACACACACACACACACACACACACACACACACACACACACACACACACACACACACACACACACACACACACACACACACACACACACACACACACACACACACACACACACACACACACACACACACACACACACACACACACACACACACACACACACACACACACACACACACACACACACACACACACACACACACACACACACACACACACACACACACACACACACACACACACACACACACACACACACACACACACACACACACACACACACACACACACACACACACACACACACACACACACACACACACACACACACACACACACACACACACACACACACACACACACACACACACACACACACACACACACACACACACACACACACACACACACACACACACACACACACACACACACACACACACACACACACACACACACACACACACACACACACACACACACACACACACACACACACACACACACACACACACACACACACACACACACACACACACACACACACACACACACACACACACACACACACACACACACACACACACACACACACACACACACACACACACACACACACACACACACACACACACACACACACACACACACACACACACACACACACACACACACACACACACACACACACACACACACACACACACACACACACACACACACACACACACACACACACACACACACACACACACACACACACACACACACACACACACACACACACACACACACACACACACACACACACACACACACACACACACACACACACACACACACACACACACACACACACACACACACACACACACACACACACACACACACACACACACACACACACACACACACACACACACACACACACACACACACACACACACACACACACACACACACACACACACACACACACACACACACACACACACACACACACACACACACACACACACACACACACACACACACACACACACACACACACACACACACACACACACACACACACACACACACACACACACACACACACACACACACACACACACACACACACACACACACACACACACACACACACACACACACACACACACACACACACACACACACACACACACACACACACACACACACACACACACACACACACACACACACACACACACACACACACACACACACACACACACACACACACACACACACACACACACACACACACACACACACACACACACACACACACACACACACACACACACACACACACACACACACACACACACACACAGAAAATATAATTATTCCTTTTTTATACAGAGGTTCGGCAAATCTCTATTTTCGGTGGAATCTATATCGAAGCTTGCTTTGTATTTTGGTGTTTGTTTGCTATGTCCAGAGTTTACTTCCGCAGAACACCACTGGTACTCTGTAGTTTTGTAAATTTTAGTTTTGTTTTTATGCGTACCTTATCTCTAAATGCTGTTTTTTCACCGATTCTCTGGTATTTAGTAGTTCATGATAAACTCTGTCATAACTAATGTCATTTCCTAAACAGCTGAAATGGCTGACTTCTTAGAGGTTCTCCTCTTGAAAATGCTGTTACTTTCGATAAAGAACGACTTTTGTAGGGCAGATTCAGTGCTGCGAATAATAATCTAACGTGGCAAATAAACGTTATTTTAAATTTTCATCGTTCGAAATTTTAAACCTAGGATTCACTACTTGCCTGCATTTTCAATATTAAAAAGAAGTCGAATGATATTGTGCTGTACCTGGCCTGGGCGACTCGCAGGATATCTTGAGGGACCTTCAGGTTTTTACCTGTTAAACATGCAGCCATCAGTGCAAGGCCCTGAGCAGGCTGCGCTCAGTGAGCGCCATCGACCGAGTGAGATGGCTTCGCTGCGAGGCTCGAATTAAGGAAGTTACGAATTCAATTCCTGTCGGTCCGGCCACTCTCACCATGGGCTTTTTTTGTTTGGTGCTTTCTCAGGTCGGTAGGCGAATGCTGAGGTGATATCCTTTCCTATCATCCACTGTTGCACCAGGCGATGAGGTTGGTGTCCTGTGGCTGGACGGTGGATATCCGCTTTGAAAGGGTTTCTCTCTGTCGTTCCTTGGACTGCTGACGGACCCGCTTTTCTCCCCGGGCCTTGGACCCCCTCGGAGAGCTTGGGACTTGTGGACTGGCCTGGTCGGCGCCCCGATATAGTCTTTTCCGATCTTCCTCTCATACCTCCCACCCAAGGGTCAATTTAGGCACAAAAAGGTCCACTCTGGCCTATTTGCGTGTTCTGCCCGTTTCAGAGGACCCTCCAGGAGCTGTACTGCTACTGGTTCTACACCCTGGCCGAATTCCTTTCTTAATAAATTAAAATATATCCTATAAGGAAAAGATACACTATTGACAAAGTGCCCAAAACGTGCACTGAAAGGAAGGAATGTATATAAGCTTACAGGAATTGGCTGCTCTTCTATTCCATCGGTTAGGAAAGGTCTCATTGTAATTCAGGTAATCCCACACAATGTTTCTATGTTTGGGTGGTGGGCTATCCTGGTGATAAATGACAGAGATTGTCCTGGCATATTGTCCCCGAATTTGAAAGGACCATAAAGTTTGCCCTTCAGGAAACCATGCCATACAATGACAGAGATTCCCATTGCCGCTGGGTGAATTCATTTGGATGCTCGTCTGCCCATATCGCATGGGGTTTCGTCAGGAACCTTGTTTGCTACTTGCTACCAGGGTGCCAGATGTGATTGAGCTGAAACAATGAATGGCCAGTACCATTTAGGTTTTAATTATGTATCTTACACTTTTAATGGATTTTACAGTGTTTCAAGAGCATTCTACCATTTAATGCATTTGAAGTTCGCAGTGAGGTAATTCACCATGATCCTAGTCATGGGGTCTGCATCTTGGCCTTACATTATTACGATCACGAAGGCAGTGCCTCTAGGGCGCTATGATTTGTGTTACCACCAATTAGTATGAGAGGCGCATTACTGAGTAAGTTTGTGTTTATTGAGTGAGCTACATCCAGTATTTTCAACTTCTTCACTTAGCAGTTCGCACCGAGCGGGATGGCTCAGACGGTAGCGTCTGCGGTCCGCATTCGGGAGGTCGTGGTTCGATTCCCACGGCCGACCTTCATGACCCATGGGTTCTTTTTCGGAAGTTTTCCTAAATTTCCTGTCCCTCCATTTCACCTCCTTTCTCATTTCACTTCAAATTTCATCCTGGGTTGCTATTTCAGAGTTTCAAGTGTCGGCGAGAGTTTCGGCTTGTATGGCAGGTACATTGCTCTACGTAAATCCTCGTCCTCCGGATCGGAGGATGTATCAGAGTCTTAGGCCTCCCCCTAGGGTAGTATAAGCCCGCATGAGTAGGGGAGCCGGTTCTACGAGCAACCACCGGGGAGTTTAAAGGCTGGTTCACAACCAGAGAACGGTAACGATAACCAGAATGAGAAAGTTGAAATACATGTATTCAAACGGGTGTGTTCACAGCCAACGGGAAGCTTTCTGGCCTCCGGCTCCTGGAACGGGAAAGAAGACTTGGCCGTCTTTTAACTTTCTTGTTCCCGTTACCATGCACGGCATATTAGATTCACATTTTGCATATTAGACTTTTGGGTGTACAAATTATTCAAGGCGGACGTGCCATGAAACAGCCGCCAGAGCCCTCTAGTCGCAAGCTAACAAAACTGTCATTAATCAGAAACAAAGGAACTCCCAATGCGCAATATCGACCTCCACTTTGCTAATGACATGCTGATCGATAATATTCTCCTTACCGGACTGTTGTAAATCAAAATAATGAGTGCTGTTTTGCTTTCCGTTTCCGTTGTGGTGGTTGCCTGGTGGTTGTGAACCAGGCTTAAATCTGTAGTTGTTAGGGACCTGTCCTCTGCTGTTGTCTCTCCTCAGTCCGGCCACCCTTAGTACCCTCTCATCTTACCCCTCCGTCCCGGGGGTCGCCCCGCCAGGGGCATAGGCATAAAAGATTTCATTGGTCCTCCCTCCGAAATACATCATATTCGTGCAGTTGAATCACACACCACGCTCATGTAAGATGATATCGTCTATTAATCACGTGACCTTGATGATAAAAGCATGTATATGGGGCATTTTCAAGGTTTTCTTGACCTTCTCATCATCTGAGCAGTCAGATACTCGCTGATAATTTGCCATGCCATGCATATTTAAATACTAATAGCGTAGATAAGGAATTTCCTTCAGTACAAACGTCAAAGTCATGTGCTTCTCTACATTATGTGTACACAAAGTGCACCTTTGCGCACATTGCTGGGAGTATATCGTCATATCAGAGCCAGAACCTTCCCGTGTAGGCAGAACTCGTATTCTTAAGCAGTGTATTTAAGGTTCAAAGGCTATAGATTTGCCTGTTTTATTTTAATTAAATAATTATAACAAACTACGTAAACAGATTGAAAAAGTATACTTCAGTTTTCCAAGAAACGATAGCTTGATGGGAATTTGGGTGGCTGCTTGTAAACGAAGGAACAAAATGAACGTGGGTAATTTAAGTTAAATGTTAGACTGTTTTCATTATTAGCTTCAATTTAATATTGGATAAGTTAGTTGTGTGGTGCGGCCCGGGTTCGATCCCAGGGGCCCGCATGTGGTATTCGTGGTGGACGAAGCTGCGTCTGGGCGGGTTTTCTCTGGGTTCTCCGGTTTCCCCCGCCACTCATTCCACCAATTGCACTACCATCACCTTTCCATTCACCGATTTCGCCTGCAAGGAAGTAAAGCTGTTGGTCCCGTGTCGTAGATTTACGTAACGTGAACGAACTTCAGGCCTGACAAAGGGGCCTCTGAGCAAAATTAAGCGATCTTTCACGCCCAGTATAGAATGGTACGCTGAGAAGCGTAGCAGTTAAAAGAGCATCCATAAAGAAAAAGTCTTATTTGTCTTAAATGGTCAGTGAGTAGGCATTTAAATACTTATACGATAAGCTCTTTTGCATTTTTTCCAACCTTCATTTTTCAGGGTATTAATGGTTATTTGCGTATGAGTGGAAGTCCAATATTAATGAAAAACGTCGTCTGATTTTCATAAGCATATTCACAACTCTAGTTATTTTTTTTTTTTTCCTGTGATACTCTTGGTTTCGACGAAAAGAGGTTTTAATCATAAAATTAATGTATTAGTAAAGGCATAGTTTAAACACTAATAACTAGTCTTATTCTGCGAAACTTAAACAAATAAAATGTATTTGTTGCTCTACTTCACAGTTTACGTTGCAAAGGCCCACATATATGGATCAACAGTTTAATATAAACTTTTATAAAATAGTTCATATCTTCTACAGTAATTACCGCAAATTTTGATGCGAGTTTTCTTAATCACAAAACAAAACTTGTGTACAAAGTTTAAAACTAAAGAATTTCAAATTTACAGAAAATCGTAAATTAGTACCAGGGTTCCTTAAAGCACTCATCTACCAGACAAATTTGATATAATTATTACTTTTATGAAAAGCCTTTGGATATTTAAATCTTTAACAGGCGTAGTTAAGGAATACCCAAAGTTTCCCAAAAATATTTAAATATATCTGCACATCTCCTAGACGTTTTTAACTGTTTTTTCTGTGTCCGCTTGAGCAATTACCATACAAATGGAATATTCTCGCCCAACTGATGCTCCTGGGCTTTACTGCAAGTTTAAGGTGCTTTTATTGATTTCAGTAATGTCATTCTACTTTATTGTTACGTGCAGGTATGCAATTTAACATATAGCACATACACTATAAAACAGCCTCTCCACGGTGACGTCATGTCCAAAGGAGTTCATTTCAGGTAGGTAAGATGGCACATTCTTCCACTTCACGCTTCTATGTAATAATGACAACTTTTTGGATTTGTGGCAAGTAAACTGCCTCAGTGTTGGACTCAATGTAGTCTCCGGCCAGCTGGCGGTAACGGAGGAGTTTTCAAGGATGCGGGCAGCTGCTTAGATTTATGAAGATTGCAGAAAGGCTGAGGAATTCGTCTGATGCTAGACAAACATCTGGGAAGAGAACACGTGTATTAAACATGTAGTACGTAGCGCGCAGTTCTTGCTGTTAATTGAATCTTATTAGAAGTTTGCATGGACTCGGTCTATCCCCTGGGACCTACATTGGCTAAAGCTTCTCGCTTTCAGACTTGATAGTGGGGCCAACAAAATATTTCCATCCATGAAATGTAATTAATTTTGGAAACAAACTGTAAGTGCGTAGCAATGTATGTCCAGGATAGCAGCATTATCTTAGTTCCTTCTGAAATTATTTGCCATTTCCGTCTGGCCGAACCGGGGTATGACCGTAATTGTTGACGAAAATGCTTTGAGCACATTATAGCTCTACGCTGTAAGTTTCGTTTCCAATCTCATCAACTGTCCAATGCTTCCCCCGTCAGTGGAATTAAAAACAAGATTCCAGTTGCAGAGGTATAAAGTTGGGCAATTAAAACTAAAGTAGAGAAACGTTCCCAATCCCGGAGCTTTCGGACTCGAAACTGAGGTGATATATGAGAAAACTCGGTATACGTGAGATACCGAACAACTCCAGCTAGAATTTTTCAAAACAAGCGTACCTGTAATCCTAAATCATATGGCAAGGAGGTGATTAGACTAACAAGTCGCAAGGTGAAGCGATATAATTTTAAGCGCCGCAACCAGAATTATCGTTTACGATAATTGTCAGAGGTAGTTCAAGCTTCATACGTCATCTTTAGGCTTAGTAGTGCAGCTACATTAAAGAGGAATCAGGTTATCGGCCTTCGTAGTACATTTGACGGCACAGTGTGGGGAACCGATTCTATCCGTCTGCTGTACAGACAAAGCGTGCATAACTTCATTCTTCTGGTAGCTCATCTACTAAGCTTAGTCATCTTTATACTACTAGCCCAAATGAAGGTGAATGATGCAGAGGCTACTAGGAATTTTGGATACCATTCTACCAATCGTGTTTTGAACTTTCTTTTTTTACTTTCTTTTGTTTTTATTATAAACTTCGTGCGAATCCCCAGTGTTCAGAAGTGTACACTGGTGCACTAGAGGGAAAGGTATTTTTCTCTGGTGAAGTATAAATCTCCAGATTTGGACTTTGCCTACGACAGTGCTGGTTGTCTTCGGAAAGCGAGTTTATAATATCGGTAGCTATGAGCCCGGCGGAGGGCGATGGATTTTTTTTTTTTTTTTTTTTGGGGGGGGGGTGTGTGCTTGAATTCCGAAGGGAAATAAACCGATGATGCCGGTCTTATGTTTACGGCAAGCCCGATAAAGAGACCTCTGAGCAAACTAAGCGGTCTTTCACGCCCAATTCAGAATGGAGGCTGGAAACCATAGGAGTTAAAGAGCGACCATATATAAAATTTAATTTAGTGATACTTTGATAAGTATAAGGGCTGATTAGTGGATCCACACTTTGGAAGTGTTAAACCATCTAGTAAATTAAATTTCAAGCTCCTGAAGACATCTCGAAATCAGTGAATGACAAATTGAGACGCTTGACTGTTTAACCAAGCGGGTATTATCAGCCATTTGGCGACGGCGGTGCTAAGGCCAATGCAGAGCTTCATTGGAAGGACTCAGCCGATAGTTTATAATTGTCGTGTTAAACGCGTGCTTACTGTGTGTCATTTCTCACGCGGGATTTGTGGGTAGGTCAGTAGGACACTTGTGACGTCTTCAATTGGATTGATTGTGCCAGATGGCTTCATTATCTTTAATCAAGTATCTAAGGAGGAAGTAAACATGACATTGTATTCAAATATTTCGTTTCTCAAGTATGTTGTGCTAAAACGTATAGAATTTCACTAAGATGGTCATCCGTTCTGATTATATCCAGAGTTACGGATACTTGAATTTATTCTGGTAACAGCAGCCAAGGAGTTTTCCCCTCAGCTGCATTACAACATTCTGAAACATCCTGCGCACATTTGATCCTTTTCGTTTTCTTAGTTTGCCTCGTAGGCAGAGTGCAAATTAAATTAAATAATAGTTGTATTCCCTCTGAAGTTTCACACTTATTTGTGAATATCCGCATTATTATATTGACTCTTTGTTTTGTGTGTTTACGTGCATATAAAAAACTACTTATACCGCAGCAAATAGCACGGTTTATTATTCTGAAATAACTAATTGTTATTTTAGGCGTTTAACACAAATTTTAATTTGTTATTGCGTCACCATATTTTCTTTATTTATCTGATTAGCCTTCCAGTATGAAGTACTGACACCCCTTAGGACTTACAAGCCTGTGCCTATAGGAGTTTTCACGTTATGAAGGCACAATGGTTCCTATGGAGAATCAGCGCGGCGTTGCCACGTATGTTGCGCCAATGTGATTACCGCGTTTGCTCACAACCAGGATTTTATTATTAGTTGTTGTTATTATTATTACTATTATTAGGTATTATTGTTATTATTATTATTATTATTATTATTATTATTATTATTATTATTATTATTATTATTATTATTATTATTATTATTATTATTATTATTATTATTATTATTATAATATTAATAATATCTTATAATAAACCCTTACCCTTTTTACATTCTTTTCTTAATATAAAAAATGTAGGTCTACTTACACCAGTCGCCTTATGAAGTTCACTAACAATAAACGAGACACTGTGTCCGGGGTTGTTTTTCTTTAATAATCATACACCCTAAGAATTGTTTTTCGCTCGCTACTTTTAGTAATTTCGCTTTTTCTTCTGCGATCCATTGCGCAATGATCACTTAACTGCAATGCACACGATTACCAGAGAGCTTGTAAAACACGCTCACACCTCAGATCCCCGAAACCTATTGAAAACCTGCACTGAAGTACAATCCCTTATCGGCCCTTCAACTGTCACACATCTGGTTTCCATCATCTGCAAGACAGGAGAACCGGGTGTTGTTGGCCGTGTGCTTGGCGCGCTAAAAACATTTGCCTTTAAATAATGATTTATGGATGGCTTGTTACTGAAGATGTTCTGTATTTATATGAAAAATAATTTCGTTATTTCCTTGACAACTTTGTCGCTGGAAGTTTTCACGTGGACTTACAGAACGAGAATTAGCCAGCGACATTTTCTACTGTATAAACAAAGAATCTTAACACTTTATTTTAAACTTTATTTTTTTAAAAAAAATATGTTTAGACATATTGATATAATCTAAATACTAACGTGGCCTATAAAAGCAAGTGAATAATCCAGATTTTTTTCATTGCAATTATTTCGGTTTAAAACCATGTTTAAACGTGCGGAGCGAGAAAGATGTTAAAAAAATCTGCTTTCAACAAAATTTTACATTTTATTAGTTTAAAAAATGTACAATTGCATAAAAGGTTTATCGTGCATACCATAGTATTCTTCGACACATTTTACACTGAAATGCATGTTCATGCTTTATCTTAGTCACATTTGAAAACACTCAAATTTGGCAACGGCGCACCTCATTCTTCCATAAGAATAACATGGTCCATAAGAGCCCGTTGTGCCTTCATGACGTGAAAATAGCTATAGATTGAGATGCCTGTCGGGGAGTAGACGAACTTATGGACCGGACAGTGTGAAGACCTGGAAGCGGGTGATCAGCCCAGCACCATATATTAGAGTGAGGAAGAGGATGATATGAAATACAGCGAAAATTATGAATGGAAAGGTGATGATGGAGCAGTTAGTGCGATGAGTGTTAAGGGAACCGGGGAACGCGGAGAAAACCTGCTCATAGTCCGCTTCGTCCACCACGAACACCATATGTCGGTCCCTGGGAGTGAATCCGGGCCTCCTCGGTGATAGGCGAACAAGCGTCACCATATTTACCTCATTTTTAAGGGCAAGAGTAAGTAAGCAATACTTGAAACGCAAGAGGAAGCTTTTATGTACATACCTATTTAAATCACTATATGACATTTTAGCAGAAGTTTGGAGGTTTTAATGTATTTAAGTGAAAGGCTATGACTGTTGCACGCAGGTAAAATGAAATATTATCAGAAAGGTTTATATTTAAATTCAAAGTTAACACGAGAATTTCAGGCAAAATATTGTATGTTGCAACATCATACGTACCTATATACACACTTTGGCAAACAGTGTAAAATTCCTACGTAAATAGCTCTTAACGGATTCACTACCATAAATCCTTAGCGGTTTCCAAAAATTAATATCGAGTACAACTGACGCATATGATCAAACGATTCGTTTTCCTCAGTCCTCGTAAATGGAAAATGTCCTTTCCCAATATTTTAATTTCATGTATCAATGTCCACCGCCTATGGTGCCGTATGCAATACGAACCGGAATTAAACGCTAAGGAAATTGAGTATATGACGCCGTCAGGATTTACGATGTTGTGCCTTTACAAATGGAGGTAGTAAGCAGCATTATCGAATTCCTCTTAATATCAAAAACATGGCTAATGCTTCACATATAAAGAAGGTTGACTACTATTGGAATGTGTAACACGTGCTTTAAGATCAATTTCTTGGGTCGCCTGTCTTTTTGGGTTGCATTACCTGAGAAATTAGAGAAGTAACAATGCCGAAGTGGGAAAAGTAAAATAATACAGAAAAATTCAATGCCAGCTTTTTCTCTTATGAACTAATGACGTCAGCGTGTCGCTGTACCCCACTTCCTTTGTTTTGTGCAAGAAGCACTTCACCTTCACTCATCCAGGTAACCAAGCATTAGAGATGTTTGTTTATGAGTCCCATGAATGCGTCATAGCTGAGCGAACAGTAGATGGAGGCAAATTCGCCCTCCTCTCTTTCGCACAAGGTTGGGCATCACTGTTGTAGACTACCTTGTATTATTAACAATACTGCATGTGGGCCGTGCCCTCTTGAACTAATATGTCTCAGTTGTTCCTAAGGCAGACACACAGCAGTTGTTGTTTACTTTTGTACTGCTGTGGACAAGTGCAATAGCTTAGGTCATGCCCTCCATGGGTTAAAAAAAATTAAGGAAGAAGTGTTTACTTGCCTCTCCATATGCCGCGTCGTAGCCGAGTGGTTAGACCATTCGCTTCTCATCAAGGCGGCCCGGGTTCGACCCCAGGCAACCGCATGTGGGATTGGTGATGGACAAAGAGGCACTGGGGCGGGTTTAGTCCGGGTTCTCCGGTTTCCCCCGCCATCTCATTCCACCGGTGCTCCATCTTCATTCTATGCATCACCAGTGTCACCACCTGCGGTGCCGTATGTAGTAAACGCGGGCGTTAAACACTAAAAAAAATTGCCTCTCCATCTCCTCTGCTGGCCATAGGTGCTCCTCAAGGCATGTACTTTCAGTGATACCACAATATCGAATTTTTGGGTCGAATACGAGTACAGTACTTCCTCTTCTTATCATAGATATTGGGTAGAATAAACAGTAAAATAAACGTTTGATAAAATATTTCCCACTTTCCGCAAGAAAACTGGCCCAAATGACCTTGTTGTCAACGGGCCCTTAAATTTAACACTCCACTCCACTCCGCAAGAAAACTTATTACATATCAAAATATGACTATTTTCTTAACAGTTTTTCTACCAATAATATTCAATACTTGGAGGTGTGCCATACAGCTCACCAAACCTTGCAGCGATACGCCCTCATTCGATGATGACAATAATTTTAGACCTCGTTTTCATGGCTACTTCAAAGAAACCTTTTACATAAATAGATATTCTGTCTGTTTTGTATTTTAATAACCTCTCTCTCTCTCTCTCTCTCTCTCTCTCTCTCTCTCTCTCTCTCTCTGCGAGGTCAAGTTTATTAATCATATTATTTCAGATTAGCCTACGTCTCAGTGTTTGCAGTCACAGGAAAGTTCGTTGAGAGGTTGTTTCCAACCAACTCGTCGAGCGAGATGTATCCGCAGTAACATCTGAGGCTCCCATTCGGGAGGTTCTAGGTTCGAATCCTGTCGGGCCGTCCAATCTGAACATGGGTTTGTCAATGGTTTCCTCTGGTCTGCAGTTACTGGAGACCCCTCTGCCTCTGCCTGACTACTCGTAACTCCTGACCACATTCTCCTCGTTTCATGTGGAATATCTATTGGTTCAGTTTTGTTTCCTACAATTGTCCCAAGCCAGTCACAGAAAGGACAGGGCGGAGTCTAGTGTTAGACTATGTGGAAACCCAGTTACAATCTAGAGGAATGGGCAACCTTGTCTGCACACAAGTATACTCCCAACCAAACATTGATACCAGTTTTTCCTTAAAGGTAGATAGAATGCTTCCTGAATAGTAGCTGGAAGCTCTAGTTGTGTATCATTCACGAACCAAATCCCGTTAGATCTTGCTAGTTGTGGTTCTTCTGTGTGGAAGTTATACGAGTAGAGAACCGTTCCAAAGCTTCAAGTTCGCTTCGAGAAACAACCGCCTTGTCTGTGTGCAAGTCCATTCTGGTACTCAATTTAAAACTGTGTATCAAACTCAATGTGTTTGCTTAAAATGTATATAAATATGGAAAGCTGTAACATATTTTGAGATTATGTCTACTTATATCAAGGGCATTTTAAATCTTCCATTGATGTAAGCTGTTTTTAGATTTTGGGTTACACTTTAAGTCTTAAATGGCATTTAATTGTATTTTACATGGATTGTACAAAGGTCAATGTGGGTTTTAGCTGTAACCTTATAACCTTTGATTTTCGCGGGAGAAATACAATATCATTATAAATCAATATAAATTAAGTTTGAGGAGATTGCATGGATAAAATGTGTATTTTGAATTTGGGTAAGATGCTCTTTAAGTTGGCTTCATTTTTGTGAAATTGTGCATTTCAAAAAACGACGAAGAATAGCAAAACTTACTATAGAAAGAATGTCAAAATCATTAAAGGATACTTCCAATATCAAATCTTTGGGAACATTAGCAAATTCCGAACATGTCATTGTTGTAAGTTTTAAGTCTTCCCATTGTGTCGTTATAAACCTGTCCTAGAATATCAACTAGCTATATGAGAAATTGAATTTATTCCAACTTGTGCATATCACATGTGTGTGTGCGTGTGTAATGAAACGGTAGAAGAATCAGAAACATGTAAAGAATTCCAGTGTTTATTTAGTAGCGTTATCTTTCCTTACAGCAGAATTTCTAGAGAGAAGCTTTTCTGTTTCAAAACTGCAGAATGGAATGGCAGTTCGTGAGATCAGAACAAGGAATTTCCGTCTACACTTTCCCACTTTAGTTTTCTTTAGTGGATTTCAAGTGTGATATCTGGCATAATCGTGTGTATTTGCTTATAACACTTGTCTCTGAATTTTGAGAATTTTACACTTCGTTTTTTAAATTTTAAACTACTCTTCGAAAAAATACTCCTTAGGTAAAATCCTCGCTTTATCACCTAAAGAATAATGAAGATACAGATAATGTTTATAATATTTGAATTCCCATTTAATCTGAAAGTGCAGAACATTGTCAGGGGCATAGGAAATAGAGCGTGACTTTGTTGCTCATAGGTCACAAGTAGCCCTTGGGAGAGTCTAAATGTAACTGCACTTTCAAAAGTAAAATACAGGAAGTCTGCAGTCAGTTGATATCCTTTCCGCTTCCGCCTTTTAGCGTGCTAAAAGTATTTCTACTTGCATCGAAATTACTTGCATTCACAATTAATATGCGTAAAAAACTAATTTTAGGTATACATGACGTTAGTCACGATAAATGTTTGCCTAAAATGGTTTCAAAATAAATAACAGGGAGTTGAAGTTAGTTACATGCAAGTTTTTAAAACAACACTCAAAACTTGAACAGTTTTTGTCATTAATGTACTCACATAACCCGAAGAAAAAAGAAATGAAAAACAATGATGCAGTTTAAAAATGTTGCAGCTTATCAAACTTAAACCTGTTAAAACATCTCAATAAATCGGAGGTATTTATCTCTGTTGGCTTACTAGTAATAGTGGGTCTAAATTCAAGTATAATGGAGATTTCAATAATGTTTACAGAGAAATCAGAATATACATTTCATTCTTCATGCAATTAATATCTAAAACATTACATTTTAATGAAAATATTTAACATTTCAGAAAGTAAAGGAGTAAGCATTTTTACAGAAATGTAATTTGAAGACGTGGGAACTCTTTCCATTTTCCTTCAGGGTGCCTGACTTAAATTTAATACTTGGTACTTTTCTAAATGTGGGCTTTTACTTTCTCTACTTCTTACGTATTGTAAGTAGACGAAGTATTCCACTCCACCCAAGATTTCGATAACAAGAGTTCACCGTACATGTTTTGAGTCACCTTTAGAAAAAAGGGCCGCGCGCTCTTTTTGGTGCGCGCGCGCGTGTGTGTGTGCGCGCGCGTGCGTTTGTGCGTGCGTGTGTGTGTGCGCGCGTGCGTGCGTGCGCGCGCGTGTGTGTGTGTGAGTGAGTGAACAGCATAACTCAGTAACGAAAAGTCGGTTAAAAACCACACTTGGTATAAGTAAAGTTATCCAACGATGCGACACGAAGACTTCTAAGAAGCATACACACCGCGCACACACACCTTTTTGATTCATAGGAACTAATAACACTAGAGGTCTGCACGGTCACGGGCCCAGGCCGGCCCGCGGGCTTGGTTCGGGCCTAGTTTGAAAAATGCTTGTTGCGCTCCGACCGGGCCGGGGCTTGAAAATTCAGAGGTACACTATAATTTATTATAGATTTTGGTCACCTATGTCGACATTCGGAGAATAGCACAACTATGGCAAAATTTCTTTACTAAGAATTCTATGTGATTATTCTGCTGACATGTTTCAAAATAATATGTGTTATACTATAGCCCAGCGATGTCCAATATTTGTGAAAGAGGGGAGGTTGAGTTTACCTCATTCCATCATAGAGACTTTGCCATTCTTTAACCCCCAGCCGTGCATTGTGTTGTAGTGGCGGGTAGGTTATATGTTCGTTGCATTTGATGTACGAAAGCACTTTCAAATCCTATGTAATAAACATCTATTCGTTAGTGAATTCTTTGGCACTGCTTACATTTAAGAAGTCTATCAATATTTGGCGACAAAGTCGAAGCCTTAGAAGATCCGTGATCGTCGCGTAGCATATTGCGATAGAGACTTTTAATATAGTTCAATTTGGAGAAACTCTGTTCGCAAATATATGTAGAGCTATACTCATTCTTATACACACTATCCTTGCAAGCGATTATTTCTCTATATACTAAAGTTTAATCGACACAAGCATTTTCAGAAATTACCTTACTGTGAATTTTCTTGTAGGTGCAAGGGGAATATAGGAATACAGCAGGCTTAAAGCTGTAGCGAAATGTTTTAAGAGCTGGTTATTATGCGATACTTTTGAAATTCCGTACTCTTTGCAAGGCCAAGAGACAAAAAAAAAAAACTTACGTATTGAAAAAAAAAGTACAAATATTGGCAAACTCAAACAAATAATAAAGAATATCTTAGAAATAGTTCACTCAAAAGAAAAACGAAGTATTTGACATAAACTGTGTGTTTTAACAAGATTCACATCTTTTATTCAGTAGCTTTTGTCTGCCTCTTACTATTTACCACTTATGCAAAAAATTATCCAGTATGAAGAGGTCTTCTGAGGACATTCTCAGAAAATTCAAGTTATGACTTAGAAGCGGACGTGGAATTGCTGTTTGTGTCCGTCATTGAATACTGACTGCCTGTACCTGCGACTGAAGGAGTGGTGTGGGGTAGAGCAGCTCATGATGTAAGCGTCTCCATAGATGATCTGAAACAGATGAAAGAAATAATGGAGACAGGAAATAATGGATAGGAAACTCGTAGTAGGAGAACCACCCCAGCATTCGCCTACCAACCTGAGAAAACCATGAAAAGAATCAGAGTGGCTGGTCCGACGGGAATCGAACCCTGGACCTACCGAATGCGAGCCTCACAGGTTACCGCGGAGCCATCTCCCTCGGTCGGAAACCTTGTCAGTAGGCTTCGAACCTTTATACAACTACCGCGAAATGGGCCGATCGCAGGTTACCTGCCACATGGGCAGAGCGTGACGTCATTGCGCGAGTGACAGCACAAGACACAGTGCCTAAAGTACATAGTGTCGCTCGAATGTGTTCACTAGTTCCACACAGTAAAATGCCTGCAGCACGAAAATTGAAATATTTACGTATTGTTGAACTGTGCAAAAATTTGGGAATGAAAATTCTACTGCAAATGGGGACAGTATTGAATGTATGTTATGCAACAACTTTCTCTACAACTTTCCTTAGTCGAGTGCACCTAGCCTCCTCTGTGCAGTGATGTGACAGACTGATCCCTTCCACTTCCTATAGTCCAAACTCCGCAACCTTTCGTTCCCTGTGTGAGGGTTCGCTCCCTACTTATCAGTGTTCGACTCATTTCGACCTTATATTGCGCACAGCTAAATGCAACATCTTCTGTAGTGGTGTCTGCAATATAAATGAGAAGATTTATTTATAAGTTTTGGACATTGTACTTCGATACACCGTTTATAGAGAAATCGACGTTATCGGGGTGACCATCGTGATTGTGTGTGTGTGTGTGTGTGTGTGTGTGTGTGTGTGGGTGGGTGGGTGGGTGTGTGGGCGTGTGTGCGCGTGTGTGTGTCTGTGTGTGTGGTTTTTCTTTCTTTTTTTTCTGCAAACATAACTTAAAGTAAACCTATACAATAGAGAAGTGCCCAAAATGATGCATGGTAGCAGTAATGTATGAAATGGACACTTGAACGATCAAGTTCATCTCTACTTCGTTCATCTTCGTTCTGATCATCGTAATCGAGCAGCATGTAAAGGTCAATTGATTTATTCGCTGAAGTTGGGCGTGCTGTCAGGAGGAATGTGTTCGCAAATCTCTCTCATAAGCGAGTTTGAGAGAGTAGATGTCGCTCTAATCGCGAGTACCTACGTGACTTGTCCGGCATGTCAACGGTGTGCCAAAGGTATTAATTATAATCTTTTAAGTACCGTGTAACAGATTAGTTGCTGCGAACAAGAAGGGAATCAACGTATAATGCCACCTAAATCGCCTTGTCTTATGTATAATGCGCGATAAGGCTATCGTATGAAGATTGATAATCTTATCTAATGTAATTAAATCATTTGGGACAACTTTCTGTTGTTTTCTCACGATGCTCAATGAACCCTCTCGCTTTCAACTAGTGTACTAATTTCTATATCATAGATCATCAACGTTGCTAATCTTTCTGATAATGCTTTTTTTAATTTCCATTCATTTGGCATCAACAAGATTGGGCATATCACAGTACAATCAATCGCCTGTGAGTTAAGTACTTTTTGATTCTGCACAGCATAAAATAATATTGGAATTTGAGTATTATAGGGATGGCGCCGTGGCCGAACTGTTAGACTCTTCGCCTATCACCTAGGCGGCCGGATGTGGTATTCGTGGCATGTGGCGTCTGGGTGGTTTTTCTCCGGTTTTCCCCGCCACTCATCCCACCAACTGCTCCATCATCACCTTTCCGTTCATCGATTTCGTCTGCATTTCATGTCATCCTCTTCCTCACTATCATACCTGGAGGTTGGTTGACCACCCGCTTCAGGTCTTCACTCTGTCTGGTCCAAGGTTTCCTCTGCTCCCCGATAGGCGTCTGACCCTGGGCACTGGCTTGTAAGTCCTAGAGGTTGTAAATCCTCCATAAGGGGAGGATACGAAGAAGAGTATTATAGAATAACAGGTAAAAAAGAGAACTAGTTCCTACTTAGAAGGCAGGATTCAAATTGTCCTCGTTGCTGATGTGCGATCTTTGCCAATGCTGGTTCCTTTTGAGGTCCCTCAAGTCTCAATATTGGGATTTTACTGTCCAATGTGGTGGCAAATAAAATGGCCTAAGTTTTAACTCCTTCATCTAAAATAATTTTACATGCAGATGTTATAACCATCCTAAATATAAATAGCACACTAAGTGATTTGGAAACATCAACTGAATTGCATTGCAATACTGCAAACCTTGGTTTAAAATTAATGTATTCTTTTTACCAAAGATGGCAGACGCGAAAATTACTTTTTGTTTGAAATAAGTGGATCCTGAAAGTATATTAGTGGGGCTTTAGGGCGCACAACTGCTGTATGTACAGTGTGAAAGTCTTAAGTGCATCTAGTATATATCAGTAAGTCTCATGAAAACGCACTGATCACCGAACTATTTCACGGGTCTGTTATCACTCGCGGGCTTTTCAAGGTCATCAGTGGCATAAGCTTACCCAAGACCCTTCTGTGTTTCTCTTGCATAATTCTGAATTCTGGAACAAAATTTACACAAATATTATTGTACTTTATTAAATACGTAATATTTTGCTATACTGGATTCAGTGAACCCAATATATGGTGCAATAGCCCTATTTCTACTTTTCGGGATAAGTGGACCACGCCTAGCAGAAATAATACAGGAGCTTAGCAATGATTAAAGGTATGTATATTTATGCCTAAAATTAATATTTATGTGGGCAGAAATAGTAAATATTAAAATGTACTTGTCAACTATTTATAAAAATTATCAAATTGGCAAATATACCACGTGGCTACGAGAAATCCATCAAGTTAACCAACCATGCACTTACAATGGGAAGTGGCAGCGCCGACGACCTTGCAGAGTGGAAGGCAGCACAGCACTCACGCTAGCTGCTGGCTCTATACTCCATGCTGTCCATGAAGGTTAGACAAATACAAACGTATTGAAGAAATGTTTAAAAATCGAAAAATCAATATCAGAAAATGTTAGTTTTGCAATATAACATTTTATTTTTTCTTAAACTATTTAGGCGACGTTGTTCATCCTAAAGGCATATTTTCATACGTTAATTGGCATACTTAAGCAAATC
Source organism: Tenodera sinensis (assembly GCA_030765045.1). Classification (NCBI taxonomy): domain Eukaryota; kingdom Metazoa; phylum Arthropoda; class Insecta; order Mantodea; family Mantidae; genus Tenodera; species Tenodera sinensis. The sequence continues at coordinate 59,277,902 of CM060964.1, forward strand.
ACCCATCTATGCGTTTATCTAAGTTGTATATCCAATGCTGTAAAATTGTTGGGGAAAATCGGTGACAAAATTGCAGCATGCTTGTCTATGTTGCATATGACATGCAGTGCAAGGAAGTTACTAAGTCCCTTCTGAATGTCACAAAGATCAGTAAATCCATTGGCGAAACGAAAGTAATTTTAGTGATATCCACCTTATGTGAATGAGGGGGAGGGAGGATTTGCCTCCACCTGCTGTTGCCCAAGCTATGATACATTCATAATGGCGTGGAGAGAAGCAACAAGGTGACATTAGCTCTTAAGAGAAGACGTTGGGTGCCACCGATTTAGATAACGTATAAATAAACATACTAGTCCGTTTATCATGGCTTTTGTTTCTTGGATGTTCATTTACGAACGTAATTGGTTGGTTTGTCAAAGTGGACTTAGGTGATTTTGGTACATATGTAGTAGGATTTTGCATTTAACCATCCTGTTGCCATAAAACAAAGATAAACTATTGCTATCACATATCAGCGCCATTGGAGGCAGGCGTTTGTATTGTATATTACCCTGAGAAGGTTGGTAAAAATGTCCCTGCTTCCAAAATATACTCGGAGTTGAAAGCAAGTTATTCCACGTCGCACGGGTAGAGATACTTTTTTCATTGGCTGGGTGTTATCACGGTTTTGTTCATTAGCACTGAACTCTGATGCTTTATCAAATGCTTAGAGTACAAGCCAATCAGTGTGCCATGGAAAGATTTCAGCAAAGCAGTTTTAAGTCATGTAGTAGTATAAATCATCGGGCCTTTGTCTCTGTATTTAAATACATGGACCTCCACTATCCACAACATACCGCTGTGGTGGTATCTCACAATTCTTGAAGAATTGAGGCGCTGTGATAGATAGCAAATCCAGGTCATGTAAACCAGACGTTGATGGCTAAGTATTAGTCATGCAGACACCGCCGGGTTACCTCGTTAAGCCCCGTACACACGAAGGTTAATGCCTTCAAGGCAGCTGAACGATGGACGACGCAAAACAAATATGAATGGGGAATTACTTGCATGGGAAACAAGCGACCTCAATCTTATCCTATGTCTGAATAATGGAATGTACCAAAGTAGTGGTTTTCAGTCTGGAGTTCTGCTTATCACAGTCAGCAGGAGCTTCGATGTAGGTAAGTGATGTTTCATAGTTTTCATGAATGATCGTTTCCTAGCGCTTAATAAAACCTCTAAGAATGCAGTCATTGTTACTGATGGACAGCACCCTTAACAATGTGATCAATTGCTTGCAACAGCGGATAGTTTCACTAAGCTTGCTAATTCAGTGAAGTTGTGAGCTCCCTAATTCAGTCGTAGGCGCACTTCACTCTGAAGTTCTACCAGTCATCAGTAGCGGGATGGTGTTGGAAGGAGTACCAGTGGATCGAACCTTGACAGTCGGAATCATGCAGTTTGGTTGCTAAGGACCGACGCATGTGAGGTTCAAGGCTCGTCTCGCACAAATCCAAGTTACCTACACCAGTTCATAACAGTGGTTTGTAATACGGGGCGGTGCGCAATGCGCAGCCTATAAAGGTTTACAAAGATGTCTCACACTGATTCGTCAAACCATAAAACACATATTCAACGAATACTTTTAGCGTTTACCACCCAAAATGAAGAGGAGTTTCACAGAAGTGGACGAGAAACTGATGTACCTTCGAATGAAATTAATTAATTTGTCATGAAATAAGTTACATGAAAATCATCATTTACTCTTTTGACAGTGATACTTCCCCAAATGAGATGGTTCCTCTATATCTGGTACTCATTAGCTTCGTGACATCCTTAATAAAATGCAAGATTTCGTGTAAAACGTTCGTCGTAACTTTTAAAGTAAAGACTGGTTCACAATAACCCTGAAACGGAAGCAAAACAGCTCACAATATCCGGTAAAGGAAACGGGGTGTATACTGATGATTATATCGACACCAAAGTGGAAAATCAATTTTGCGCATTTGGGTACCATTTATTTTTAACGGATCAATTATACTTTTTCACCTATTTCTAATTCGGCCAACGTAATTGAGGTTAGCCAATGAGGGCGTTTCGGCGTGCATAGCAGGTGCATTGCTCTCTGTAAATTCTCGTCCTCCAGATTGGGGGATGCTTCAGAGTCCCGGGCCCCCCAGGGGATGTGTAAGTCTGTATTTGTGCGAGTAGTCACCAGTTTAAATATGTATTCGTTAGAGACTCTGCCCTCTGTTGTTGTCTCTCCTCAGTCCGGCCAACCTTAGTTTTCTCTCACCTTACCGCTTCATGCTAGTGGGTGCCCCGTCAGGGAAACGGGCACAAAAGATTTCATTGGTTGAGGTGCTAAGTCCCTCTCTAAACCTTGTCCTACATCATACCACATACCACAGTTTTCAAAAATACAAGCATGATTTCGTTTATTGAGTTAAAAAATGTTGTGAGATTTATGTTTTGAACAGTGGAAGATGTAACGTAAGCTCAAGTAACGAATATTAACTTGTTTTCATCCCGTAAACTACGTAAAATGATTGATAGGAGAGAGCATCTCGCCTTTAAGATCGGATTTTACTTTCCCTGCCACCTACAAATAGTAGGTAAGAAGACATCACATTCCACCCAAGAATTTCATGTCGAGGCTCCACCGAAAATAAACGTTTTGGAGCTCCATGAATGCAAAAGGAAAAAAAAAAAAAAAAAAAAAAAAAAAAAAAAAAAAAAAAGTGCATTTTTAGAAAAGGTCGGATTGTCTGTATGACTGTGAACAGCACAGCTCAAAAACGAAATGTGCGTGGTATTTAAGTTCAAATTCCTCTAAGGTTACGACATGATTTCCAAGAAAGTCTCCCCACCACAAAATGCACTTTGCATGGAACATGTTTAGATATTTTTGATTTTATCAAAAATGGTGCTAACGAAATTAATGAAAGTACCACATTTTGAAATTTCTTTCATGACCAATAAAGTGTATATCTTGATTTTTTTTTTTGGGGGGGGGGGGATATTCTTGTGAAGTCCTCCTCACTCGGAAGGAATTTTGTAATTTTGAATAATCGGAAACCATAAGACGTACTACACGAAAAATGCAAATGTCTTGAAAATACAGCGTTTATTTCAAATATCTTGCAGTATCAGCCATTTCCGAGAGATCAGTTGTTATTGATTTGAATTTTCAGTGTTTTTGTCATTTTCAAATTGCTGTCGGTTTTCGGTTATTTTTCGCGATGTCGTGGAAAGAGTAGGAGTTTCTAGACCAAAGCGCTTTTGGACCATCTGACCATTGATTCGGTTTGTTCTGTTTCCATTGTAAGTATAACGAAATCTGTAATGAATCTATTTCTGCAAAGGCTTATCTTGATTAACGTGAAGTAGAAAATTAAGCTTTTGAAAGATTGGTTTATAGAAGCAATATCTATAAGAATAAACGATAGTAGATGGAGAAGGTAATTGAATGTAACACAATGCAGTACATTGTTACCAGTTATCTGAATGTATTTTTAATAAACCTTAAGGTTCTCTCAAAACCACATTTTCAGTATGTCACATGATAAATGCAGCGTAATTTTCTTCCTAACGATGAGAGTATTTCACACACTACTACCTACAAATAGTTTTACGTTTCGGTTATTTATTTAATTAATTATTTTGTATCAATGAAGGCAGCATTGTTTTATCAAATATTCTTCGCAGTTTCCCATTAAAGGTGCTGGAAGGTCCTATGGCTTTATTCCGTTTTTAGTCCCTAAGGTGAACATCTTGGGGAGTATATGGAAGTCACACTAACACAAGCTATAACAAAGGACTACAATTCCACGAAGAAAGCTTTTCTGTATAGTCATTGTCTCACGCGGAGAGACCACGAGAGAAAGTTTCAATACCTTCGGTTGACTAAGTACGTATGGAATTATGTGAGCCAGCCCGGGCATGAAACCGTCTACAGACGTGATTTGCACTGACGGTACGATAAAATCAAAACCTTTACTGGCGTGTTTGACACTCCAGGTGATAAAAATCATGTTTAGACGACAGTGTTTTTTGTTGCACTTCCCGTTCGTTCATGCTGCCAGATGGAAAGCTAAATTTCCTGCATTCAATATGGTAACCGAAACTACCAGCGTGTTTTGCCTATGTTACTGTACATACATTAGCTTTAACAAATAATTTTGTTTGACACACTGCTGCAGAAGGAAGAAAATCATACAAAAATGTCTGTATGGAATGAAGAGAAACCTCGATTCAAAATTTCGCACATAACACAGCATCCTCCCCTCACATGTTTCACTGCTCCACCCCCCCCCAAAAAAAAAAGAAAAAATATTGTTGTTTAACGACGCTGTCAATCGCCGGAATCACATCAGCGCCGCCGGTGTGCCGGAATTTCGACCCGCAGGAGTTCTTTTACATGTCAGTAAACCTACTGACATGGAGCTGTCGTTTTTAAGCATACTTAAAAACCATCGGTCTGAGCCGTAATTGAACCCGCGACCTTGGGATCAGCAGGCCAGCGTCTAACAACCAACCGAGCCACCCAGACCGACATCAATGCTCCCCGCTGTATTCATGCTCTCGCACAAGGAGTTTGTAGTTTAAAAGTGTTTACATTAAGTGCTATTCCTAATTACCGAAATAGGTGCCGTTCTGTCTTTAGAAATGAAAATTGTCCAATATACGCTTCATTACAAACATCTGTCACATTACGTAACACTAAACTGCTGTGATTAATAAAGAAAACATAAATTTAATTGATCTTATTTCCTAACGCTTAAAAAGCGATTATGCACAGGGAGGCAATAAGCAAGAAACCTTGCTTCCCTAAAAGGAGATTATATCGACAGTATATAAATATCGACCTTCAGCAAACACTCCATGTCACGTGGTGCCCCAGTAAAGTACTTGCAAAACTACGTGTAGCAATTCGCGCGCACTGTTTGAAAATTATATTGCTAAACTTTTCACAAGGGTGATTTTAATGAAAATGTAAAATGTTGTGTATTTCTATCAGTTAAAGTGGAAGTAATGCTTCAACACGTTTGACAAGCATGCAGCTGGGATTGTAGTCAACAATACGAAACCAAACATCCTGTTGCAAATGAAGATGTCCACAGGTCTTTGCACAATCGCAGTTAATTCCTCGCTCGCTTTGTTCTACTTATCACCAGCATGTGCATATATGGCAGTAAGCTAGTGTGATAAGCTTAGAGCGAATTAACTCTCCTTAGGATGATGCAGGGTACCCTTGGGTTGTGACGTGTAACGTCTTATCTTTTATGAATGCGGCTTACTACCTTAATCCAAGTTCATTGACATACGCGCTTTTCATCGTTCGCGAAGTGTTTAACGCTTGAGGGATTTAAAATGCAGAGCATAACATCAACACCAGACTTAGTGGTAAATCCAAAAAGGAAAAACTATGATTACATCAAATCAAGAGTCCTAAAGATTATGATAAGAGTTCTAGTGTTGCATATATATTATGTTATATATCCATGCTGTGATGATAAGACTTACATAAAGCGATCTTATACGTTACATCCATGCGATTTGTCTACCAAATATATGTTTATGCAACATTTCTTAGGAAAGTTAATTTGTTTATCTACCCTTTTGTTCATCGAGATGACCTTAGCAGAAGTATGGAGTTTCATTACTATGACGTTACAAGTACAAGAGCGATGTGGTTAACTGAGTAGCTATACAGGTATTTAAAACCATACTGTCATATACAGACAGACCTTTGAACTTCGCACTCTTTTCGGGACATCGCGAGAAACAACTGAATTTCCACAGCACTTTAAAACTGGCAAAAAGTATTTAAAAATCCAAACCAATAATAACTGATATCTCGTGGTATTTTAAAGTAAATCGTTAAGAGCCAGTTTTGAGAAATTAAACAATATCGATATTCTTTTTTTTTTTTTTTCTCCATATAAAGGGTATTTGAGGGGCAGTTTTTTGAAAATCTTCCTGTCGAATCTTTGAAACCTACTGAACTTAGATAACAAAGTTATCCGACTTTGCGTTTTTGAGTTATGGTCATACACACATGCACACACACGCACACACACAAATATTTTTTCTAAAAGTTCTTCTGTTTTACTTGTATTCATCTAGGGTCCCCAACACTCATATCTCCGGCGAAATCTCGCTATCAAATTTTTGGGTGGAATGCAGTACTTTCTGTACCTATTAGTTATGGTACACTCACTTCCATTTATGCTGCCCACGCAGCTTTGGGAAGCATTCTACTGGCCTTCACAGATAGCGTACATATGTATGTATAGCAAGGAGGAGGTGTGTGCATGCGTTTACCTTTTCGGGCATGCAGTGACGCTCTGTTTTAGGTGCACAGTTCTAGATTATTCACACATAAATAAGATAACTTCGAGCAATGTCTTCAAACGGCACATTGTCTTCCTACATACCGCAATTGTTCCCCGAATATTTACATACACCGCGTCCGCATTAACTTCTGTGGTCAACTCTTGTTTTACTATTAATAAGAGTGTTTCTTTCTCTATATCGTGTTATTGTAGTCTGCACGGTTCGCACACCTTCTTCCAATACTATCAGCAAATTCTTAAAATAATTTTCCCTTTGACACTGGGAGTTAACTATTTGGCTTTCCGCTACAGTTGTTTCTTTATTTTTGTGGCCCATTTTCCTGTTGCACAATATGAATCACGTATCACAGCCAACACGAAAGAGGTGCAGCTTGTCACTGAAGGCGTCAGGCGGCGCCGTGGCCGAGCGGTTAGCGCGCTCGCCTACCACCTAGGCGGCCCGGGTTCGATCCCAGGGACCCGCATGTGGTATTCGTGGTGGACGAAGCGGCGTCAGGGCGGGTTTTCTCCGGGTACTCCGGTTTCCCCCGCCATCTCATTCCACCGGTGCTCCATCTTCATGTATCATCAGTGTCACCGCCTGCGGTGCCGTAGTAGTAAAAGCGGGCGTTAAACACTACAACAACAACAACAACTGAAGGCGTTCCCTGCTGCAAACGGTTCGTCAATGCTTTCTAGTCGTGTATGAATACTTTTTTCCCTGTCAAATAGCGCCACAATTGAAATATTATTAATTTCTTGAAGGATGTTTATCTAACACTTAAGACTATGATTACACTGTCTAGTTAATGGTGTAGCCTTCTAGTCAAAATCTTATTGCTTTTATTTAATTTAATATGGAAATAACATTAATCAATTTTAATTGTAGGGCTGTATGAATACTTATTTCCATGACTGTACATGGATCCAAGGTACGTGTTAAAGTAATGTAAACATTTTTTTTAATTGCAAAATGTACATAATGTTGTTCTCTATCACTGTAAGCTGAATAAACATGTGACGAAGTGCGATGGAAATGTAGTATAATTATCTTCGGGAAGTAATGCAATATTTTGAATATTTCATATTGAGATGTTACATGTGCGTTAATGTTTTAGTTGTGAGGGAGGGAGGGAGGGAGGGAGGTTTAAGTGCCCGTCGACAGCTAGGTCATTTGGGCCCGAAATCAAAACACCTTAAAAAAAAGAAGCAGCAGAAGAAAAAGCAGAAGGAAGGAAGGAAGGAGGAGGGAGGGAAGGAAGGAAGGAAAACCAGGAAAACTCACAAACTGCTAACCCTCACAGCTAAAAAATATGACTTGATTTCCACAGTATTTTTATTCACGAAGAGTTTACATAAGATTACTTTAATGTTTTTTTTTTTTTTTTTTTTTTTTTATTTTATCAGCAGGTTGTCTTATTACCTTTTATATTGAACACATTTATCTGCACATTATGAAAGTTTTAAATATATAATTATTAAAGAGTTTATTAGAGCGTAAAATTCCTGTCTCTAGTCATCCTGAGCAGCGAGTAAAAGATAAACGTGCGTAAGGTAATCGAAAACTTGAGATTAGCAACTGTTGCTGAAATTGAGTTGCCTGCAATTATTATCCTGTTGTGTTAAATCCTAAGCCGAAGTGCGAACATAGTGTATACATTCTTCTGGGAGTGCATTATGCAATTGATCCGATAAAGAATGCAGAGCTACCTTAGCAGCTTGCCTGATGTTCGGGAAAGTGCTGCATTACTTAACCTTGACGCCCACCAAGGATGCAGCCTTTTCCTGCTTCACGATAATGTTTGTCATTGCGGTTACTCATCACAACGCCAGTAGTCGATAAGGCACGCTGCTTTGAACGTGCTTTTTTGAGGACAACCGGGAACTAAGGAAGCTGAATGACTTGCGCATATTATGTCATTGATGTAAAAGTGCTGGAAATACCACAATGACAATAAATTTTACAAGAAGTTATGCGTTCATTTCTTTTAGCACGAAAGCTGTGAGGAAGCTTGCAATTGCCTTACCCAGACACGACTGTCCGGAGAATTTGTTGAAGAAGAAGGGTTATATTTAAAAAAAAATCGCATTAAAATGTACCAAGTTTGAAGATCAAGGGAAAAAAATGAAGGAACACACGCACACGAGTACATACCTAACGGTGAACAAAGTTTGTTGACAAAATTGTAATGTTCATTCCCTGGGTCCGCACACTCTCTGTGAGCCCACATCTTACATACCTATAAGACACGGGATCCATAATTCTCCCCTAATCATCAGAAAATCCGCCGTCACAAAAGATTGTTGGACATAACTGGCCAGGGTCATCCAGGTTTAAATCCTCTGTCTCCGATAGATATAGGAGTATCACTATTCATCGAACCGGTGTTAAGAATTTTCCTCTTGTCGTGACCATTTATTTAGCTTTCCTCTTTTCGATGAAGAGGTGGTAGGTACCTTTGATGTAGGATGAACCAAGTTACATTTGTATTATGTCTTATAAAAGTAAACCGCCTACCTTCAAACACGTGTGCAAGGGTTGCTCGAGGCACATTATAGTTCTTTGCTGCCTTTAGACTGTCATATTCCTTAGCCTGGACAGCTTCAACACCTTTTATCATGTTCAGTTTGTTGCAAGTCTTTCTTATACCTCTACTTTCTCTATGCACCTTTGCTCTTGGCACCTGCAATATTTAAAAACAAACCAATAAAAGCACAAACACAAAATATTGGTACTCTTATATACGTGGTAGAAATATGGGACAGTCTCATATTACTACCAGCTTAGTATCTCACATTGGTACCAATGGTCATTGGCTATTTAATTTAACACCAGCAATTCACAAGGAATGCCACGCTCTTTTTGTAATTTAAACCTATATTCTAATACTGCATTTAATTTAGTTTAGCCTACCTTATGTGGTTGTAGAGATATTACAGTATCAAACAATAACACATGAACACTGCGCTACAAAAACTTTGGGTTACTCCAAAAGCAATAAAACACTCTCACCACACCAGTTCTCAAGGCAGAATGACGCCGGCTGGAACACATGCTTATAGACCACTCGCTGGTAGTTTCCTGGTGTTACGAAAAATGTCAGTAATTCTTAGTGACCAAAAGTTCGGTATCTAATATTGCCACCCTATCTCATATTTCTACCTTCTCCTCTAAGTGTCAGACTCTTGGCATCAAACTAATACGAAACGAACTCAGCCTGAATGTGGGTCGTCGTTGCCAACTAGAGTGACTGTAAAAAGTGATCGTACATATAGGAAATTACATTAAAATACCTGAAGGAATAGGAATAGAATGTGGGGATGAATATGTAAATACGTTAATCGTACTCAGTAATGCATATGTTATATTTGGCCATACCTTATATCACAAAACATAAACAAATTAATTAATAATCTCCCCGTAATATGTCGGTCTGGGTGGCTCAGTTGGTTAGACGCTGGCCTACTGTTCCCAAGGTCGCGGGTTCAAATCCGACCCAGACCGATGGTTTTTAAGTGTGCTTAAAAACGACAGCTCCATGTCAGTAGATTTACTGGCATGTAAAAGAACTCCTGCGGGACAAAATTCCGGCACACCGGCGACGCTGATGTGATCCTGGCAATTGACAGCGTCGTTAAACAACAAAATAATTAATTAATTATCCCCGTAATATAAACAAATGCTATTATTTCTCACAAAAAGTGATCGTACACCTACAATTTAGTAACATTTTTATAAATTAATACCATCATTCAATATTATTTAGGTTTTTCTTTTGCTTTTATAACTGCCTCCAGTGTTCGTGGCATTGAATCTACTAGCCCCATTGTTGTATTTGGCTCAATTAAGTCCCGTTCCAGCTGAAGTGCTTGTTTCAGGTCTTCTTTACTGAAAAGTGCATGATTTCTAATTTTCTGCTTCAAAATAGACCACATGTGTTCTATAGGGTTGATATTGGTGACTGAGGTGGTATATTAAGTTGCTGTGGCATGTTGTAAATCAGCCACAAGAGAATATTTTCAGTTGTATGTTTGAGGTTATTGTGCTGCTGAAAAATAAAGCTGTTCTTAAGCCGTAGTTTCTCAGCACTAGCATGAAGTTTTTGCTTTAAAATGTTCTTATACATTTTATGATACATTATTCCATTGATAAAGTGCAATCAAGCCACAGCTGAAGCGCTCAGGCACCCCCGGACCATCAGTGAACCACCTCCGTGTTTTACTGTGGGCACTGTCCGTATTCTACTTTTGTTACACCATACATCTTACCTCGGAACCAAAAATGTTAAACTTATTTTCGTCTGAAGAAGTCACCCTTTTTCAGAAGTGTGGTGCTTTATTCCGGTGCTCTTTTATGACATTTAATCACTTTGTTTGATTTCTCTTATTGCCTAGAACTTCTTCCGAGCTACTCGACCATGATGTGCAGCTTCTCAATAAACATTCCACATCGTACTGGCTGAAACATTAATATCACGTCGTCCCAAATCTGCAGCCAACTCCACAGCATATATCTATAACATATATCTTTCATCTTGCTCTGTCAGCAACTTTGGTCTTCCAGTTCTTGGCCTGCTTTGCATGATTTTTAAATTACAAAAACGATCAGTTATTGCCTGCGCAGTGGAATGAGGTCTCTCAACAAGTTGAGATACTTGTCGCAGCGATTTGCATCGATTATACAGTGCAATTATTGGTTTTCTTGTTTCTTCGCTGGTTTCCCTGCGGTTGTTCCCCATTCGGACTTCTCTGTGGTTTGTTTACTGTTTACTGACGACTAGCCCTGCTCTGTTTCTTATCACTGCTATCCACAGGTAGGCACACAAGTGAATGTTGACAAGTTCTGCCTTTGACAGTCGTCTTCTCGACCGACTACCTCAGGTGTACGATCACTTTTTGTGCCTATTTCAAACATGTTTTGGTGCATATTATTTAATTTTGAGCTTCTACTCATCATATTGCGGTTTTATTGGTGTACTTATGAAAAGCAACATTTCGTATTCACATATTTTAAGTTGTTATACTTCTTGAAACCCGTGCTTTTTTTGTAATACGAATTTTAATGCAAAATAATGTAGGTGTACGAACACTTTTTATACTCACTGCAGGGCCGTAACCAGGTCGGGCAGCGCCCGTACTGGAATAAATTTTGCCCGTAATGAGAGAGTCCCCGTTTTCCTTCCCGTTAGAAATATTTCAATAATAAATTAAGAACTATAATAACTATGCATTGAAGATTATATTAATAGTAACAATGCTGTAGAAGTTATTCATTGTCTTACTCCAGCGTGCCGAATATCCAAACCTCTTGGCAGTCAAAGGCCGTTTAGGATCGCGCTAAGATCGTGGCGATCTTTGGAAATCGGTCGTTTCGCTCCCACCCCCTGTTTCTCAGTAATGAATTCGAACTTTGAGGAATCATTTTTTACCAGCTTAATCATCCGCGGAAATGTTGTCAAGCATGGCTTGTAATGTTGGTAATGTTGTATAACATGGTAACACAAATATATAATTAGGTATAAGTAAATAAAATGTTCTATGTGTCAGTTTCAACACTTAACGATTGCTCATCATTTTCCTATAAAGTTAGTATGAATGGCACATTTTCCGCCCAATTAAGTTCATTTAAGAGCAAGAATGAGTCATAAATGTTTAATTACGCATCAATAAAGAAGTACATCATCGTCCCCCTCCCCCCAAGTTAAAATTATGACGGCAGGGACTTGTTAAACGAATAATATGTAATTTAAATATTCATAAAATTTAAAATACACTTTTAAAAAATGGGAAGTTATTCTTTTTCTCTCTTGGACGTGCAAAGAGAACAGAATTTCAATCATCACATTGGGATCGGCCTTGGAACATTTGATTATGGCTTAAAGCCTACTGTAATCTCATTGAGAATTGTTTTTAACTTAAGACCTAGGGATTCTCTTAGAGATGTTTTTATTTATAAATCTGCTTTATATTACAAAAAACATCCTGAATCATTTATCTTAAATACAGATGTACACAATTACGACACCAGAAATAAAAGTAATATACATATAGCGCATTATGGAACATCTAAATTTACAAAGTCACCAATATGCTCCATAAGTAACGTGGTAAATAATTTGCCAAACGAAATAATGTGTATCAAATCTTTAAACAGCTTTAAAACCTGTTTTAAAGGATTATCTTATAAACAAATGTTTTTATTCCTTACATGAATTTTATAATTAAGTGTATCTTCTTTTCTACTGACGTGTCCATCTGTACATTGTATGGCAGTGACAAAATAAACTTACTTACATTGTAATTACAAGGGAATATGCAATACGACTATTTCTACAAATGTTTATGTCAATAAAATTAATGTGAAGTAAATAAAAGAATAAGAATTTGTATAAGAATGACTAGAGAAGGTTATGTGATAGTTACACATGTGTTTTTTAAAGTTATTTTATCTCCCCCCCCCCCCCCCTAAAATCTGGAGCCGCGCCTAATGTTCAGTCCTGGCTACGGGCCTGACTCACTGTATGTCTTCCAGCCATTCAGAAGAAATATTTCTGTAGTTGTTTCGCCTCTCGCTTAGACCTGAGCTTTATGCATACGTCATTGCGTGTGTCGGATTTTAATTCAAACCAATAAGAGATTGGCTCACTCAGGGCTAATATAGAACACAGATGATAAGGAGATTCTGCCAACATCAAAGAAAATACAGGAAACCAGAAGCTTCGACATATTTCCGTGCACTCAGCTAAGCTTCCTCTGACTCATTTGCAAGACAAAATTACATCTACTAACAATGAATGCTACTACCGTACCATCAGACGCAAAAGCTACAATGGCATCTGATACATATACCAACAGTGAGAGAAAACTGTCTCGTTAAAGCGCACTGAGTTGCAGTGCTGCAGTGATAATTGTCCAAACCAGCGTCTCTCAACCTTTTTAATACAACGACCCCCTTTTCTTGAACTTATGGATACTCCACCCAATCACGTATTGGCAGCAGTGTGAGCAACGCTGTGCTTCATTATTGATGACGCAATAGTAGTGGCATTTAGCGGGTCTATAACCCGTGTTAGTGACTATAAGAGAGGAAAGAGGAAAGTTGAAATTCAATATAGCATTTTTTGTTCTGACTTATAGCTCAGCCTCCAAACAAGGGAAGAAAGATCTGCTGTATACATTTATGTTGACGGTGCTGATTGTAGTGAACACGGAGATGTAAACAGTTGTGCATGTATTGTTATGTTTAAATACTGAGGAAAACTGGAGTAGAGTTAACAGTTGTTCTGTGATTATTACTATTTGTGGTAAACAGAAGTAGAGCTAAGCCGGCGTATGTGATTAGCGTGTTACATGACAGTGCTGAACTTAGTTTGAGGCTAGTAGTTAAAGATGAGTTTATTTAAAATACTTAAACGGGAAACTGATACAACAGGCGAAGTCCTGAACCATACATCATACACCATTTCATACCAACTTAATGGTTATTACAAAACCAAATAAAATTATTGCTGTATTTTTATGTACATATATATTACTCGTAAAAAGTCTAACTTAACATTGCCGCTTGACAGCTTACTTTAAATAAAAAAGTGCACTTCTAAATAAAACACCAAAAACATATGCAAATGAATTGTACTACAGGTCCAGTAAACAAAGGTCGGGCCTTTTTATAATATCATTTTCAGGAGCGTTTGCAGAGGGCAATGCGGGGGACTGAGGCAGGAGGACATACTTCATTTTGTGGTCACTTTTCTAGATTTATCCAATTGAGGGAGACATCAACTGGATCACTGAACTGGATGTATTGACTAGATAAAGAATTTGATAGGTCATGATGACGAACAAGCATATATTTTAAAACTATTTGTAGGAACCAAATGCAGCGTACATGTGATCAAACCGCCACTGCAACAAAATGCACGGTTGGAGGTTAAAGAAAGGCAAAGTACAATGGAAGGAGGTAATCGCAAACTCCCCTCTTTCGCAAACGTTGGACATCGCTGATCTGAATCATAGATGGGGAGAACTGACACAATGTGTTCCCTACATCGTAATTGTAACCCCTCCATTCAGCTACCGGGCCACGCCCCCTGTTATCTATCTTCCCCAGAGGTCAGTCCCTCAAATCGTGTCCGTGGTGAAATCATGTCGCATAACAAGTTTAAAAGATACTTCAAAGCCGAATAGGAGCATAAGTACTTCTGTGTACCTAGTAAAAATAAAGCTTTGTGTTTGCTATAACAAAAGAAATAAATGTATGTAACGTAATGACAATAACGTAGGCATAAAAACAACACATGTTTCTATTCGGTACCGCCATTGCACACCTTGAAACTTACTTCGTTTGTAAAGACGTGTGTATTTGTAAACAAACTGAATCAGAAAAGACAGGTGGCCTGCATTTGGTGATGAGGTAAGTGGAGAGGGTAAATACTCGATTGCATTCTTGTCACCCCTCTTCCCCATGCCTGATCTAAATCATCGTCAGTATCGACATCATGTGCTTTTCCAGTAGATTTCGCTAGCATCTGAAGCTCCTGCAGATATTCCTCTATATACAGCAGACACCAAATCGATGAGAGCTGTTGATGGAAGCTCCACAGTTTTTAAGCATGTGTGTATGGTTTTCATATTCCAGTTAGATTTTGTCCCCGAAAAGGCGTCTATTTAGCTTTTGCCGTGATTTCTCTTCTAGTATTGGTCTACTGAGGACCATCTTAGCACATGCATCCTTAAGTCACTCATCTGGTTTTTTTTTCCTTTATTTTTTTAACTCTTCACTCTTCAATTCAAACTTTCTTTTCGCTGCATGATGCATGCTTCCTTCCTAGACTTTAAGAACGCGCGCTTTCTTTTCTTTTTCTTTTAACGTTCTCTACTGCTGACCTATAGTAAGTAGAAGAAGTGTTGTATTCCACCGAAAAATTTGCTTCCCGAGGTTTCACTGGCGTTTGGAGACTCCCTGAATCCAAAAATAATATTTTTAGTAAAAAGTCCGCGGCCGCGCCTATGGGGTTGTGCGTGTGTGTGAACAGCATAACTGAAGAATGAAAATCGATTAAACATCAGACTTTGTGTTTAAGTTCAGTATCTTCCAAAAATGCGGCATGAATATTTTCAACAAAATTCCCCAACTCAAATTATGCTTTCTATGGAAGATTTTCTCCGAAATTTTCTAGTTTTTCAAAAATTGCTCTGACGATTTTTATTAAAATGCCATATATTAAAGATAATGCTGTGGGAAATAAAATGTATGTCTTGATTTTTCTGCTAATAGCCCGTGGAATCATCTTCATTGGTAGGGAATTTCGTATAATCTTTTATAACTAGTAAAATGTTAAGCTATAGATGAAAACCTATCTATTACAGAAAAATGTGGATAGATCCCTTTAAGGAAGGGAGAAGGGAGAAAAAAGACGCGGAGGGGGGACTTTGGCACTACGACCTCAGAGATCTTTTATACCTGTGCCCCGAAGGGGTGCCCCGGGAGGGAGGGGTAAGGCGAGAGGAGACAGAAGGCGGCCATACCACAGGAGAGCAGATACAGCAGAGGGCAGGATCCATACATATTCCCAGTTTGGAACTCCCTGAAACCAGCTAGTACACCGGCCCCAGCGGTTCGCGCAGAGCGCCGCCTGCAGGGGCCCCTCCGCGGCTCAAGGGCCTCAGTGTGGACCCGAACGCCCGCTGACACTTTCTAGACTGAAATAAGCCAAACGATGAAAGGATGAATGAAATGATTAGTGAAGTGAAATGGAGGGAGAGGGATTTCGGGGGGTTAAAGTAACCTACCCAGCATTCGCCTGGCGACCCGGGAAAACATGGGTCAGATAGGTTGCACCCACGACCTCTCGAATGCGAGCCTCACACGTCACCGCGGAGCCACCTCCGTCTCTTTAAAACAAATAGATTACTTGAAATAACACTTTTGTGCCATAAGCCATTTTTGACATATTCATTCTTAATGATTCGAATTGCTCAATACTTTGTCATTCTTTTGAGTCCATTCGATGTTCAGCTGTTTCTTGTGATTGCATGCAAGGAGCATGGAATTTTAAGGCCAGCATATAGCGTCCAGTTCTTAAACTGTGGACCACCACCCCTCTGTATTGACAACGAAATGTGTAATGCAAATACTTCTGCAAAAGTATAACTCAAAGTGATGTAGATAGAAAAATAACATTTCGTAGGAATAGTTTGTATACCCATTAATAAATGACTGAATGTAGAGAAAGTCTTTCGTTAATGTTATTCGTCTGTTTTGTCCCATTTGGAAACGTTCAAAAACTGTTCTAACTGAATCCTAACTTTGCTTGTATGCTTCACTCTCCCCTTCCCTTCTCTCCCCTTCCCTTCTCTCTCATTCACTCTGTCTGTCCATCCATCCCATCCATCCCATCCATCCCATCCGTCCCATCCGTCCCATCCGTCCCATCCGTCCCATCCGTCCCATCCGTCCCATCCGTCCCATCCGTCCCATCCGTCCCATCCGTCCCATCCGTCCCATCCGTCCCATCCGTCCCATCCGTCCCATCCGTCCCATCCGTCCCATCCGTCCCATCCGTCCCATCCGTCCCATCCGTCCCATCCGTCCCATCCGTCCCATCCGTCCCATCCGTCCCATCCGTCCCATCCGTCCCATCCGTCCCATCCGTCCCATCCGTCCCATCCGTCCCATCCGTCCCATCCGTCCCATCCGTCCCATCCGTCCCATCCGTCCCATCCGTCCCATCCGTCCCATCCGTCCCATCCGTCCCATCCGTCCCATCCGTCCCATCCGTCCCATCCGTCCCATCCGTCCCATCCGTCCCATCCGTCCCATCCGTCCCATCCGTCCCATCCGTCCCATCCGTCCCATCCGTCCCATCCGTCCCATCCGTCCCATCCGTCCCATCCGTCCCATCCGTCCCATCCGTCCCATCCGTCCCATCCGTCCCATCCGTCCCATCCGTCCCATCCGTCCCATCCGTCCCATCCGTCCCATCCGTCCCATCCGTCCCATCCGTCCCATCCGTCCCATCCGTCCCATCCGTCCCATCCGTCCCATCCGTCCCATCCGTCCCATCCGTCCCATCCGTCCCATCCGTCCCATCCGTCCCATCCGTCCCATCCGTCCCATCCGTCCCATCCGTCCCATCCGTCCCATCCGTCCCATCCGTCCCATCCGTCCCATCCGTCCCATCCGTCCCATCCGTCCCATCCGTCCCATCCGTCCCATCCGTCCCATCCGTCCCATCCGTCCCATCCGTCCCATCCGTCCCATCCGTCCCATCCGTCCCATCCGTCCCATCCGTCCCATCCGTCCCATCCGTCCCATCCGTCCCATCCGTCCCATCCGTCCCATCCGTCCCATCCGTCCCATCCGTCCCATCCGTCCCATCCGTCCCATCCGTCCCATCCGTCCCATCCGTCCCATCCGTCCCATCCGTCCCATCCGTCCCAACCGTCCCAACCATCCCATCCGTCCCATCCGTCCCATCCATCCATCCCTCCCTCCGTCCGTCCATCAGACCATCCGGCCGTCCATGCATCTATGCATCCCTCCCTCGTTCCCTCCCTCCATCCCTGCATCTATCCATGCATCTATGCATCCCTCCCTCCATCCCTGCATCCATCCATGCATCCCTCCTTCGTTCGCTCCCCCCATCCCTGCATCCACCCATCCGTCCGTCCGTCCCGCCGCGTCCCGCTCCGTCCCGTCCCGTCCCGTCCCATTCCGTCCCGTCCGTCCGTCCGTCCGTCCGTGTATCCATCAAATGAGATCATTTTTCTTTGAGGCGCAATCACGTGAAAACTACTGAACGTATCGATATGCGGCTATGACCACTCGAAGTGGAAACATGCGTAGATGGTTATAGCCTACTTATTTTCTATATTCCTTAGACCCTTTGTAATTATTATATTTATCTTTATGGACATTTTTTCCGCCTTCATATGCCGTTCTTCCTCTAATTCCTAAACCAGTTTTCATATCCCTTTCGGAGGCACCTGAGCCGAAGCGCTGCGAATATCTGTGATCATCAGAACAATACGCAATGGACTGGCCATGCTTATAAAGCCAAATGTCGCGAGTTCGAATCCCAGCAACTGCAGTCAAATGTGCCTGTGATAAAGGAAGGGAAGGGCCCAAGTAAACGATCATGTTTTTGCTAAATGTTTAGTCATTGATTTGTAGGTTAAAATTAATGGCCAGCAAAGCGGGCGAGTGACTGTGTGTGTGTGTGTGTGTGTGTGTGTGTGTGTGTGTGCGTGTGTGTCTGTGTGTGCGTGTAATCAAAATTACTCTTCTTTGAGGTGCAATCATGCAAAAACTACTGAATGTATCGATAGGTATGGGATTATCACCATTCAAAGCAAAAGCGTTCGTAGATGGTTCTATGCTACTTATTTTTTGGATTCCATAGGCCGTTTGTCATTTTTGTATTTATTTTGTTAGACTTTTTTTTCGCCAATAAAACAAAAGGCGAGCATTCTTTCTGTATTCATTTGTCTTTCATTTTTTTAAATATGTGTAGAAGCGGAAAAAATGTCATTTGTACTAAGACGGTCCCACAGATTTGCACTATACATACACACGTAAACAAGCAATCACATACATGCACACACAAATACACAAATTAATTTTTAAAGATAATTACATATATTTTTATTTACAATTACGAGTCATGGAGGTGTTGGCCTTTTGTTTTTACGGGCATCAATTCCATGTGAATGGAGATTGAGAAACATTTTTACTGCCAGGAAATCGGGAGTATGAACATCAGATCCTCGAAATTGAAATGGACGTCGATTAAGTTATTTTATTGTTAAAACTTAAGTATTAAAGTTAATGGTATCTTTATGTTGCTATACTTATAGTATTTAATTTTAAATTTAAGTAAATATTTCGTGTTCTTTTGAAATGTTTAGTCCTTCATTTAAAAATTAATACTAACACCCAGTGAAGCGGGTCGGTGACGGATAGTGTGTATGTGTGTGTTTGAAAAAATGATAATGCTTTTCCATGAAAGGAATAACGATTAAAACACGAGGAAACACTTCAATACCCCATAAAATTGTTCGTGCTCCTTAAGCAATCATAACTTTCTTCCCGTGACTAACCAAAGAATGACATCTCCAGTAATGTGTGATTTAACTGGCATATGCAGCAATAATAGTAATAAAAAGTGCACGAAAGTTATTTCTCCCATCGATTATAGCACTTTTGTTACAAGCCTGTTAGAACAAAGAGGTATTTAATGCCTTAAGTCTTGCCAGAAAATATAAACAAATTAACATCAGTCTAATGAAATGTTTGTAAATAATAAAACTTAACAGAATACTGCGCTAGTAATCGATTGGTAGATATTACTAAATATAATAAGAGGTATTTTAAATTCATTATTCAAATTCCTTGGTTCGGGGAGTGAATTAAAATGCCATAAAACAAATTTCTGAGTCGTGTACGAAGTTTCATAGTTGTCCATTGAACCATTCTTGAATGAAAAGGTAAAATACACACAAAGAGTTTAGAACGGTGGTTTCTATCTTCAGCGTAGCTCTCACACGATAGCAGCAGCTATTTTACCGAATACGAAAATTCCAGAAATAATTGAGTGGCAGTTTTAGTTGCATAAATTAAAACTGCTAAAGGGATTTGCCCCTTCTGAAATACGTTTCTGAGGATATGCATTGTATACTTGTGCTACTAAATTGTCAACTAACCTCAATGTATTTGTTTTGATATCAATGCCGAAATTAATTCTTAGTGATCGATATTAATAGGGGAGGGGGAAATGAAAATCAATTAAGAAAACAAATCTACGATATTCGCAAATTAGAATAACAAAATAGATTAAAATGCATAGAAACATTTCTGAGGTATCATACTTTTTAGCAATACATTTTAGAAGAAAAAAACCCTAATTCTAAAATCCGGAATAAATTCAGAAACAGAAAACACTATTTCCTGCGAAGGAATATAAAAACGGCCGTCACCGTTGGATGGATAGTAAATTGTATAATTGAGTAATTTCTGTTAGCATGTTTTTGCATTAGTCATTCCACTACTTTCGTATCCAGTATAAAGTGTCTTAATGATCATAACAGTGACTACTGTATGCCCACGACAAGAAGGCTAGAGGGTAATGAAGGGCAGAGGGGGCTTGAACTGTGTATCTACTCCGGTAGCGGACCTGTTTACCAGGAAATGAGTGTATGAGAGTGCATATTTCTAGCTATCGGTGTGTTATGTGACAACATTGTGTATTTTAAACGAGCCTAGCATTCTTGTCATACTCGGAAACTAAGCATAAACACCGCGCGGGAAGCACAAAATGATTACGCTACACATTCCTAAGACTTGCCTTCTTGTCCTGGGCGTACAGTATATGGCCGCTTATGCTCTGCTTTGCATCGCTGTCTGATGAGATCATCGATCCTCTCGTCTATTTCTCTTTTCTACTGATAAAGCATTCAATACGTGCTGGGGATTTAATACATACATACTAGAGTCAATGTTCTATCTTTTAAATGCCTCTTCAAATCGAGTTTTCAGTGTAGGTACTGACGATCATTACTATAGAGGAAACAGCTTATTGGAATACCCCAAAAGCCGTGATATTCCCCCCCCCCCCCCCCTCCCAACTATGTCGGAGTCTGGTTATATTTGGTGATATTCCATCTGTTACGTTGCATTAGTACCGCCAAATGTTCGTAAAATATAACCTTGGTAAAGCTACGGCCATAGTTGGTGTTATTGCATCCGTTATGTTGCCACAGAAGCCATTATTTTTAAACCATTTGCAGGGAAGGTAACCGACAGATTTTAAAACAAGGTTCTGTTTAAGACGCAGTGGTAATGTGTTGACGCCATTGCATTGCTCGTGCGTACGTGATTTTGTCTTGGGTTGTTTTAGAGCATTATATACAGTTATTGTTGCTGTTGTTATTTTTATGTTCGCAACACAGCAGCGCATTAACGTTCAGAAGTGATTTTACCCAAAGTGTTATTGCAGAGCAAGATTTGCCAAAGGTGCATCATGTTTTGTGTCGTAACGATGTTCAAGCATCATCATTTGAAAGCGTGGTACTTAAACTCTCTTAAGGTTAGAAATAATGTTTTCATTTTGATAAACGGTCATATTATTTCCCTTAAAGGCTGTGTATAAATATGGCGTATGTAACTTGAATGCTTTTGTGCATCATAGCATCATACATTTTAATTTACACTTTTATTACACCTTGTCCTGATTCCCTAGGGTGTTCACAGACTTGCTAGTAATTTCCATTGTAGCTTGGCAGTACTGCTTTTTGGTGTAATGTCTACTGCAGTTTAGTATAATGTCGGCCAATTTTGAATTCTTGGTAACTGCCGTTAAGCTTTTACCCCTTAATACCTTCTTTTTGTAATATCCGATGATGTCCTCTTTTTCCAGGATGGCTGATGAATATAATTCGCCTCCCAATGGGCACGCCGAGTCCGAAGTAGACATGGAGCACACTTCGAAACAGAGGGAATTTGATAACATAGCTGATGTAGATGACTTACCCAAGGAAGGACTCGCAAATTCAGAGTATTACACACCAAAGGCGTATGACATGGGTGACGGGCATGAATCGCTGTCCAAAAGACATACAGAGTCTCGATTGTACATGGAACACGCCTGCAGACGGAAAGAGTTTGATAAACAGTATCAATTCACCGAGTACAGGAAACCAGGTAATATCAAGTTTCTTTATTGCATTACTATTGTACTTCCTTAGTCCAAGAGGCTTTTGCCAACAATAATTCCTGCACAAATAAATATACTACACTCACCAACTCTCTGGTAACCAAAGAGAATAGGTTTCGAGAAATCCGTTGGGAAATCCTTTATCCATGATGCAACTATAAACGGTGAAATTTTCCTCTTCGCAATAGTTGATCCTCTCGTCCAGTTTCTAAGAAGAATCGCTCACGCCATTTCTTGAAGGAAACAATGTCACATTTAGAACTCGTTTGCTCCAGACCTTGACAGTACATATTTCGTATCATTCTAAATGTGTTTAAACAAACCTTCTTTCACTAACTTATCTAATATGGAGGTTAGCACATACGAGACCAGAAAGTTATTTTTCAGAAGCAAGATTAAAATTGTGGAGTTTCTTAGGCTACAGTAATTTATAAGTTCATTTTGTGAAATAAGATATACTGACAGTGTTAGTATGTGCTAAAACTTGTGTATATGTATTTTTAAGACAAAGATTATGTTTTGCAACCCGTCCCGGATAAACAATTGGAAATTTATCTCTTGCCAAGGAATAGCAGCGCCAGTTGTTTTTCCTGAAAATTGTTGTTGCTGAAATCTAGAATTAAAAGTAATAATAACACAATTAGTGATTTCGCACTTTAGCAGAGCTTAGCAGTAGGATACATATTTTGACAAAAAAGGCAACATGTTTGTTAGGCTCTCCTGGGTAAGGAACTCCAGAGCAAGCAGAGTTGGCCATTGGGGTTGGTTAAAGCAAGAATAAGAATAATAAGAATAAATAATAATAATAATAATAATAATAATAATAATAATAATAATAATAATATAATAACAACAACAACAATAATAACAATAACAATAATAATAACAATAATAATGTATTATTCAGGGGCGTAGCTTAAGGGGACGTTAGTACGCTCAGCGTTCCCCTTATTTTTCTTTGTTTAATTGTTTTATATCTATTTTGTTTTGTAATAGTTTTAACGCAGAAAAATTTATTTTATACAGTCATTTAGCACTGATTTTCTCGCAGATCATACTGTTTTACAGCTATATTTAGCTAAAATAGCAAACACAAGCTTACAAGTCAATCCATGCCGTTCTAAAACAGCGGCGTACGCTAAGACAAGGTCAACGTTCGGCGTTTCACTGCTTGCATGTGATATGGCTAAGACGGCCTCCCCGCAAACCCCTCACCTATCTCCTGCCTGCCCCTCTCACCTCCGCAAGCCTCTCACATACCCATCTGTATACGCTAGCGTTTTAGCAGTATGTTAAAGCGCGGTTCTGACTCCGGAGTATTGTTGAGGTACTGTCAATTGTGTTTCTTTGCGAATAAAATTGTTGTACATAAACTCAAAGTACACGTGATATTTACATCATAAGAATAAGTGACATACCACACCAGCTCAGTTTTCTCTCATTCATTATTTTCGAATTTTGGCAAATGAGTTCGTTTTCGTTTTTTCGCCCTATATGGCTTGTATTTTATATACAAAAGACATACACACACACACACACACACACACACACACACACACCCACACAACTCTGTTTTTTATAGTTGTATATTTTTATTAAATGTATTTAATATACATTTTAACATATTACAATTCAGAATGAAAGATGGTGTGTAGTAGGGAAACTACAATAACCACAAAACGGTAATGTTACTTTAATGTTGTTTCTTTTTGGTACTATAGTACTCTTAAAAATTAATATTAAAAGGAAACAATGAAAAGCCTAAGTGCAAAGTGTTTAGTGTTCCGAGAATTCCGTGCCCTTTTACAATTCCCAAAGCAGGGCCATCTCTTCACGCTCACTGTGGTCAGATAAAAAAGGTCAATTGCCAAGAATGCTAATCTGTCCAGACCATCACTTCACTAATGGCAGAATGGTCAACTTCCAAATATGTTAAACCGTTCTTAATCATCAGCCATTACTTCAATATTTTTGTAACTGAGAGTTTTACTTTATTCTTTTTTGTAATTTAACAGTTCACAGGAATGAACTTAAAATAAAATGAGAACTAATTTTTATGTTCAAAATCGCAGGAATTTTCTGTATTTTTTTTTTTTTTTTTTTTTTTTTTTTTTAATTTCGCAAAATAAGGTGATTTCGCTTCAGTCTGTACTCATCGCTAAAATTCGCTGAAACAATAATATTGATTTATTGATCATCACATAATTCGGAAAGATAATGCGAAATCGCTGCAATATAACGTCTGTCGCCTTTATCGTTAATGCGGAAAAAAGAGTGCCCCTAGCTATAGCGTTCGTATTTTTTTATTTCACGCTACGCCATTGTTGTTGTTATTATTATTTATTATTGTATGTTATTGTTATTATTATTAATATTGTTATTATCATAAACATGTGATACTAGAAAACGTCCCAGAAGCTTGATGGAAAGTGTAATTGTGCGCGCGCGCGTGTGTGAACGTTGCCTAATATCCTGTAAGACATCGTTTATAATATGTAGCGTTTACTGTGCCCCTACTCCCGAAAATATTTTTGCAGACAAATTTATGTCACATACCTATCTCCAGTGAGCCAATTAATAATCTTCGCTGTTTTACAGCAAAGTTCAGAAAACGTTAGCATTACGGCTATCGAACTCATGAGACAGGTGAACCACTTGAGACTGCTCTGGCATGGACTGACTACTCGATAAACTTTACCGCTAACCCCTACGTCTCCACGGCGAGTCTCGCGTGCGTCGGAAAACATTTGGAAGCGATTGCACAGTGACCCTCCAGCAGAGGGATTGTCTTGTAGCATGTGCCACCATGGCTTCGACAAACTCGTGAACGTAACTGGTGGCTACCAGGAGTAAGCGATAGTTCAGTTTTAAACCAAAGAGAAGGGTGAGTGAGTGAGTGAGTGAGTGAGTGAGTGAGTGAGTGAGTGAGTGAGTGAGTGAGTGAGTTGGGTTTAAGGGCCCGTGGACAACTAGGTCATTAGGGCCCGCCAAAGAGAAGGTAGTTCAGTTTTAAACCAAAGAGAAGGTAGTAGAATTACTCTCCTGCAGACGATGCGATTTTTTAAATGTCCTTTTTTAGCCGTTTGGTTTCATTCAAGGAGCTTTTCGTAACTTTACCTTTCTTTGGCTATACTTTTCCTGTCCAACAGGAGTCTAATCTCAATTTCAGGCCATAGTTGGTGTTATTGCATCCGTCATGTTGCCACAGAAGTCCTTATTTTTTGAACCCGTTGCAGAGAAGCCAGCCGGTAGATTTTAAAACAAGATTCTGTTTAGGTGCCGTATTACTCTGTGGACATCGTTGTACTGCATGTGTGTGCATGAGTTTGTCTTGAACTATTTTAGAGCATTATATGCAGTTATAATTACTATTGTTATTTTTGTGTTCGCAACACAATAGTGCAATAAATATGTACTACGATATTTACCGTTCGGGAATAATTTTATCCAAAAGTGTTATTGCAGAACAAGATTTGCCGTAGGTGAGTAGGTTCAACATGTAGTGTGCGGTAACGTTCAAACATTATTGTCGTTTGAAAGCATGTTGCTTTAATCCTGTGATATTTGAGGTTAGAAATAATGCTTTTATTATGTACTTTGGCACTACTGCTTTTGGAGTAATGTCCACTGCAGTTTAGTGTAATGTCGGCCACATTGAATTGTTGGGAACTGCCGATAAGCTTTTCCCTTATATCTGAGTTTTGAGCGGAGGTATTTTCTACTGATGGAAGCAGGCTTTACTGCAGATATTGCAAGGTGAAAGCAGAAAAGTGGTTCCATGTCCAGTAGTGTATTGGGCACGAGAAACAAGCGAGAGCAGTTTCCTGGGCCGCGGAAAAGAGAACATAACTATTTCTGTTGTAGAGTCTGTTTAGTCAACGCATGTGCAATTGGATCACAAAGGAAATTTGCACTACCCATAACAATGAGTGTCATAAATCCATCTCTGTGCCGCAAAAAAGGGAAACCCTCTCCCCCTTGTCCTTTAAGACCAATAGCAACTGGCAGAGGCTCCACGTGGAGTAAACATGTGCCTGCCAGTTCCTTAAAATCAGGGTTGCTATTGGTCTTAAAGGACAAGGGGAAGGGGGTTTCCCTTTTCTGCGGCGCGGAGATGGCTTTATGACAGTCATTGTTGTGGGTAGCGGGTTCCTCAAAGAAAGCGGCCTAAGTGCACATGCGTTGAGTAAACAGACTATAATAGGGTCGACGTTTAAGTTTCCGCTTCGGCCTGTTTGATGTAACTTGAAGAATTTATGGCACTTGTGAGTCACTCTATTGAACCTTGTTCAATACAGGAGCTGGTTTGCGTTTTCACTTCGGCGTCTTTGATTCTAGCGTTAGGGTAACTTGTCACATTTGTGACACAGTTGCCGAACTTAAAGCAACACTATTCAAGGCTTCTTAAAAAGGGAAAGTATAAAATGTGCAGTAAACGTTCACCACAAAGAAAGACCGAATCGCCTCTTCGTGTTAAACTGAAAATCCGACGGCTGCCCTGACTATAGGGCAAAGTACTCTTAAGTCGTTTCCATTTTACAAAGACCTTTGTAGTGCCTTAGCACGAATATTCAATTATCAGAGATAAATGTTGCATATCTAATTGAAATGGAAATTATTAATTTGGGTCACTCCTTTATGTTCCTTTCCTGCAGCTTTTACATGCTTTTTTATATTTTTAGGCATTCCTAAAGATCTTTTTGGGGAATTTATGGGTGAGCTTCCGAATCCTAGTAATTACCTTGTATGTTGAAGTATGTGTGTTGGAACGAAGGGAGATGCATTGCCACTGTGAGACCCCTAAAACAGCCAGAGTCCCGCGCGGACTACCTGAAGGGTGCGAGCTACCTGGAAGTTCATCAACCATCGTTACGTAGATTGACCACTTAGCCTCCCATTTATTATAATCTTCTATCACTCAGCCGGTGTTGTGGGTCTTTTTCGATACCAGGTAAACTGTACACCCCAGAAATTCCTGCAAAATTCTTTGCTTTGTCCTCAACCACCGTAAAGGTTTTCCTTTGTTAAAGATGTGCTCGCTTTGATGGCCAATATTAGTGTTCCTTGAGTAAATGACAAAAAGCCTGGGTGGTATCCCTAATGATCCCACAACTCCAGTAGCGTTTCTGCAGCTGGTCGTGGTGCTAAACTCATCTTGTGCTGATATGGCCTTTTGTTGACTTTTAAAAGTATGTCATTGCTTAATCCCGGACTTTTCAGACTCTGCACACGGTATTTTAGAGAAATATGATGCTAGTGAATGTGAGTCAGAAAACACTTTGGATTACAATTCTCGTCATGTAACTGATTCAGAACGAGAAAATGACTGCAGAGGAAGATGAGCCCAATTAATGTTACGTTATTTGTGTACTGTAAGAATGGATTAAAATGGTAGGTCATCAAATCTAATAAAAATATACATAATATTGTAATGAATGTTCTTACACTGAAAGGGGTGGTTAAAGATTTAGGCAGTTCATACACACCTTTGCATGCATGAATGTTTATTTATGCAAGATATAGTTCCGGAAATTAAGACGGTTGCTATACATCAACATTTTCTTATTAAGCGCGCACAGAACTGAAAGAAACTGAGGTTGTTGAATTTATGGCTCTTCAGTGTTTTTAACACAACTATGTATAAATCAAACAACGAAAGCCTTGAATTCATGTTTGCAACTGACAGTGGTAAAGGGGACATTATCGTGACACTTTTTCTTTGAGACGCTTATATGTTTTATTATATTGGTTGTGCTTTGATGATATATCTTCCAGACAAACAGGAAAACAAAGCGACCCTTGTGTTCATGTCTGTGTAGATGAAACGCTGGTAGGTTTCGTGGTAGCTGCAGAGTCAGGGTTTACGCGGGTTGTAAACCAGTGAAATATGGCCTGGAAATTATGATTAATTGCGGTGCAAAGACTGAGCTTTTGAATACCAATGTATACGCAGGAAAAGATAATGAAGTGAGAGCCCTAACTGCAGAAGAGAAAACGCTAAAGAATCCAACCCAGACAGTATTGAGATTAGCAAAATTTATTTATGCCAGCAATATACGCTCGTAATATCACAGCTGATATTACTTCAACTCCATAGAGCCGGTTATGGAATTGAAAACCTAAGCTTCCATGCAGAAAGTGTTGCGTTTTTGCAACAGTCCTATACAATGAACATAGGTTTGAGAGCATTCAAGACAATTTCTGTTTGCACCAAGTTCATTTATAAACGATTGTATGGAGGGTATACTGCAAATAACTATGAATGTGTTTTAATTACTGTTGTAGTTTTAGTGTACTAATAAACGCATGACATCTTTTCCGACCCCACCACTCCGCGTGAGAGTTAATTAATTTATTTTTTTGTTTTACTATTTAATAGCTAATAGTATAGGTTTATAGTTTTAAAAATGTAAATATATTTGAATGTGCAGTGGAAAACATCTTGTTTCGTTTTGAATGGATGCTTCCAATCCGTTTGTCGTTCTATCGATTGGGGTGTCAAATCTTACCCAAATATGTTGTTGTTGTTTTCTAGTGCCTTGCATCTGGCAATGAAGCCATTAGCATTCGTGCTTTCCAATACTTTTGAACTGTAGTTTCTTCTGATCTTACCCAAATATTGGACTGAAAAAGGCGTTCTTCACCGATGAAAGTTTCTGTATATAGTCCGTAAAACATTACCCAAGTTTCTGAACTATAAAGGAATGTAGGTAGAAACACTGTTGTCATATTTGAATTTTTACAACAGCAATGGGGATCGTAACGTTGTGGGATGCTGCCTTCCGCCTGAGTGCTACGGCAACTTCTTCACCTTTCATGAATGGCAAGTAGCATCTCTGCTCTTCACCAGGCGTGATCGTACTGTAGATAGTGAAACATAGTCTTTCGTGCTGTTGAAACAAACATGTAAAAGCTTTTGTGTAATAAAACCTCGCTGCTGTATGATAACTAGAGCTGGGATTGTTATATAGTATCACTTAGCAAAATATGTAGTGAAAAGCTGTAGCATGTGTAGTTTTTTAATTAACGTCCTCCAACATTGTGTCATCTCGGACGAATGAATGAAATTAAATGGGTGAAATGATGCTCAAATGAACCCGAGGTCCACGGAACTTTTAAGTTACCCGACATTCGTCTTCTCAGGGTAGGGAAAACCTCGGAAAAAAACCTTACTCGGATAACTTACCCTAAGCGAGATTCGAACTCGCGACCTCTTGAACGTGAGGCAGACACGCTAACCATCAGCATGTGTAGTAAAATATGTAATATCAAATATTTATTTCCAACTTAATAATTTTCTTAGTTACAACACTCAAATCATGTTTATCTATCATGTTTTAGCACAGTGAACAATTATGTATTTGTCAATGTTTTCCGGGGTCATTGGTTGTCACTGAGAATATTCTTATAGACAGAGAAAGATCTTTCCACGTCACATGATGTAACTGGAGCAATTTTTAGGAAAGGAATTTTTCCTGGAGAAATGTCCTCGGGTGGATCAACATCATCTCTATTTAGAATTTGGTATACACTATGGAATGTTGAATAGCCAGGATTTCTCTTCAACAGATTTTGCAATTTAATAGATTTGCTGCAGATTCTCCATGCATAGCACAATTTTTCAATAGCATCCCACATGACAGCAATGGAATCTTGCATAGGCAGTGCTGACGCTTCTAAATGTTTGATGCTTTCTGGGAGCCAACCGAAGTTGCAACTGAGCGGACCAATTTGGAGTCTGGAAGTATCTTTAAAAACCTTGTATCCGGAGATTGAATCATTCCAGGTTCAACCTATAGTGTTTGGATCTAGAGGATCAGTTCCGCCTGAAACTAGAGATGCCCTTAAAACTTGGGGTTTCAAAAGAAGGCAGATGGAGGACATAGCAATATCTATCTTAAAGATGAGCCTTAACATCCACAGCTCTTTTCTCGAGCATTCTAATGTTCCGGTTGGATTATAATTTATTACCATTAATCTTTAAATATTGTTACTTTTTAATTAATTAATTAATTTCATACTTGTTCTTGCTCATATTCTTAATATATTACATGCGTTCATTATCCATTGATTATTTAATTTCATTTTTGTTCTTATTAATATGTTATTTGTTTTCTGTTGACTTTATTATTATGTTCTTGTTTATATTACATATGTTAGTTTAATTTAATTTAATTTTTTTTAATTATTATTATTTTTTATTATTAATTATTTATTTTTTAAATTAATTATTATTTTTTTAATTATTTTAGTTAATTTATTAACTATTTCTTTCCTCCTTTTTCCCCCTTTTATTATAATTTAGGAACTTCCTAAATAAACAAAATCAATACTTTTCTAAATTTAGAAAGCTAGGTGACGGACACCTAACAACCCGGAAATAAAGACGTTCTGTCTTCAGATAACTAGCCTGGGGTTCAGCACTTTCAGGATCAAGAGAACCTTTATATCATCTAGATGCTCACTATAAAAATTATGCACGTTCCCCACGTCGTTAATACTGGCAGTGGTATCTCTGGTAATTGTTGCTTGTAAGCGCTCGCTGTGGAGGTTTTAAAAAATCCTTTTTGTTGCTGAAATTATCCTATTCACTTGCAGAAACTTAGCTCTAATATCCTTGGCAACACATTGCAGTCCATGAGTCAAGCAGGTAAAATGGAGCATATTGAGATTAAACACTTTCAGAGCAATTGCAGCTTTAAGCATATATGCTGCAGCATTGAATATATCATTAATACCTTCTCCTCTTGCTCACCAGTTGTCCACAGAACTTTCAATCCGTCATGGACAAACAGTTGAGTGATTTGTAAAGTCCAGCTCTTTACAGCAGATCAAATATGGTTTCGAGATGTTGTCAGGTTCCAGCTTTCCCACCGCAATGTACTCTTATGTTGTTCATTATCTTGTCATAGCAAACTTGAAGATAATTCTTGCGCAGTGTTGATATATATACGAATAGCAAAGCGCTAAAATATGTAATTTTATGTTGTGACACTAAAAATATATTCACAAATACATGTAAAAATATGTAAAGTGAAATTCAGTTATATTAACTCTAACAAAGTGCTTTGTGAACATATCGCTTTTCCCAGCATCTAAATAGCAAGGACGGGCCTTATTGACCGAGTTGTCGACGGGCCCTTAAACATCACACAGTCACTCGCTAAATAGCAAGGAAAGAATATGTAATTACTAATTACATAGAAATCCGAGCTCTAATGATAACCACAATTTGTCAAATATTCCCTTGTCCCTCATGTTGTACTCAGCGGGAAATATCGGCACAAAAAGTGTCACCTCGTAAAGAAGCTAATCTGTTTCACAGTGTTTGCCGGGGAGCTTTCGCATTTTCAAATTATAACTTTCATGTAAAAGTTATTCTCAAAACTCCTTTTAAAAAACAAGTTTAAGGTGCTCTCGTCTAGAAGTAGATTATTCGGAACCATGTTTGGAAACTCCCTCCCAACTGGGCGGGAATTGGGGGTGTTAGTGTTAATGCAAACAGTGTTTGAATAATAGTATTAGTGGCGGCGGTGGCGGCATGATGATGATTGATGATGATGATGATGATGATGATGATGATGATGATGATAAAATCTCAATGTTTAATTTGTAAGTGCTAGGCTAGTGTTACATGTGTTTTTGTCTGGTACTGGCCCTAGCCATTCACCAGACAATACACAAATCCGTGACAATTACAAAATCAACATTTTTAACTACATAAACCTTACCCTGTCCTGTTCACTGACCACTTATTTCTTACATTTCATAAAAAATTGTCCACGCTTCTCAGTTCTAGCTGGCGTTTAAAGTTGTTTTTCATAGTCAGCTATTTATACTTAGCTATTTATACTTAGCCATTTCTTACAAATCAATTGTTTCCTCTGATGGTCTGTACTTAAACATTCTAATCATAAATGGATCACATCTTCCTTACCATTACGTATTGGACATCCATCCTTCAGTACATTCTTTCTTTCATTACTCTATTTCCATTATTCCCAAACTAAACCAAGCAATCTCTTCTCTTTCATTCTTGTCACAAACTTTAAAATGTCTCCGTAATTCGGATTTCCATTCATTGTAGAAACTAAGTAACTTTACATCCTGGATTTGGATATATACTTTGTGTTTGCCCATCCATATTGTTTATTCTGACTCTTATTAACATGAATAATAAAAGTAATGTCTCCATCGCTGAAACTTTGTTCTATCAAGTAGACCTAATTGTTTATCTAAACAAATACATCTTCTGAGCTATCTCATGCAGAGTATAATGGGTACGCATGTATAAATGGTCTAATTTTCTTATCCTAAGTATTGAAACTTTGATGTGGTGGACACCTGCGTTATCAGATTGTGTTAAGTCCTGAAGTCGCCTTTAGTGACAAGTAGTCATATAGTGTTCCTTCTATTCCACTTAGCATCTCATTAGCATAACAATACACCCCCTCCCCCCTCCCCCCTCCCCTCCCCCCTCCCCCCTCCACCCCCAACATGTGGGAATTTCCAAAAAGGTAGCTGTTCCTTTACCACCACTTAGCATAAATGTCCCATTAATCAAATCCTGTCACGCCCCCCCTCCCCCCTCCCCCTCCCCCTGCCCCTCCACCCCCACATGTGGGAATTTCCAAAAAGGTATGAGCTTTCTGCCCCACTTAACATAATTTCCCCATTAATAATCCGCCCCCTCACACTCCTCTCGCCCCCCCCCCTTAAGTGACATGGGTATTTCTTTGGACACGTGGGAATTCCGAAAACAGAGAGGGTGGATGGTCTGTCGCGATCAGGATGACAAAGGAAGGATAATTAATGACCCCCGTCCCCCCTGACCCTCCTATTCTAGTGTCTGCATGTGTTTTCGAAAAAAAGAACGTGAGGGTAAGAAACCCTAAATTAATGGATCCTTACAGATCTTGATATATTTATGTGACAGTTGGAAATGTTTCCCTCTGACAGTTTTGAAAAGAACACGCTTCATCTTGCAAGGGGGGCGAGCATAGACATCCGCATTTTTCCTGTCTGAACAGGCCTAGTGTTTTTCTCTTAACATAACAGCCAAAGATCGCCCACCTGCAGGAAGAAACCTTTTCAATAGCGAAAGAATACTTCTGCATTGACACGTGGACCACCCATGTGGTCCCCACACTATATTAACCACACAAAGACCCTTTGCGGGGGAGGGGTTACCTGCCTTCCCTCATAATGACTGTATTGAGCGGAATGGGCTGCGGTGGTCTTGGACACACTTGAATGACATTCCCTACTCAGTCTTTTACAAACATTTCTTACCAGCTCTTATGCCAATATCTTCATCGTGATAGTTGAGATAAGCATTTGTACAAATTATCTTATTGCTTATTTCTGAGTGATTTGGTCTACTCCTTGCGGCTTTCACATTCACAAGGCTTTTTTGGTCCACTTTTCCTGCGTCATGTTTCTAGTTTTTGTTCTTTATTTATCTATTTGTTTATTTTGGATTCCTTAAAGACTTCAATGATGTCCCGCACAATCAATGCAAGCACTATCTCTCGATCTTTTACGCTCATAGAGTTCTCTCTACACACGCTTCTTACTGTGACATGATTGTTTGCATTCTGTTAATCCTCATGAAAAATACTGGCTTATACTCCCATTTAATTTCAATATTATTCTATAATAACGATATTTTATACTTGCAACATTCATTTTGTGTATAGGATCATGTTCGACGATCAGAGAGACTGTTTCTCGTTTCTTTCAAGCAAATTTAAGCTTTGACAACATGTTACTTAAGCTGAAAATATTGTCTCGTCTGTTACCCTCACGCAATTTTCTCTACTCTTGCCCCTAACAATTAATACAAATTGTTATTTGCACTAACATCTTCGTGTTAGCTGAGATAAATGTTTTCATAAATTATCTTATTGCTTATTTCCTTGTATGTGCAAGGGGGGGGGGATATTAGAGTAAGGAAGGCTTTGTGTACTGATCAAAAGCTACACACAATTCTACTGAAAAAACCTATTCTCACTGAAATTTTCGGACCGCACACATCTTTGACTTTGCACTAGCCATTAAGCGGAAGGGTAACTCATTCTCCCTATTGTACTTGCAGGTGGCTGCTTCAAGCATTATTTAAGCATTGACAATGACGACAAAAAGTTAAGGGGTTTCTCTTACACATAGAGGCAAAGACAGCAACAGTATTGTATTGAGAAAGGACAGTGTTGTTTGCTTCTTAGGGAGCATCGCCCAAAAAAAGATTAGGTCTTCTCCCTATTGTACTTGCAGGTGGCTGCTTCAAGCATTATTTAAGCATTGACAATGACGACAAAAAGTTAAGGGGTTTCTCTTACACATAGAGGCAAAGACAGCAACAGTATTGTATTGAGAAAGGACAGTGTTGTTTGCTTCTTAGGGAGCATCGCCCAAAAAAAGATTAGGTCTTGCACACACTCACACGATATTCTCTACTCAAGTACTAACAATTTATGCAAAAAATGTTTTCAACTAAATGTATTGTGTTAGCTGACAAGCATTTCAGAAATTATCTTATTCTTTACAAACTGTAGTGCGAATACATCAAATCCGGGATTATTGTCAGACATTTTCAGTTTGAAATTCTCTCTTCCAAAGCACATCGCATATAGAACAATGGAAACAATCAGTTATTCTGGCAAATTTATGTTCCAATATTCCTCTAATAACATGGACACATCTCCAAAAAAAAAAAAAAAAAAAAAAAAAAAAAAAAAAAAAAATCCTACACGTACAAACACATGCAATCGAGCGCACACACTCACGCACAACTTTCAGAAAACACACCTGCATGCGCACACACATACACGCATACACCCACGAGCATACACGCACACATGCACACCCACACACATACTCACACGTAAACACACACACATACATACTCACACTCACACACACACACTTAGACATACACACACGCACACATACACATACACTCACACGCCCACCCACACTTACACACATACACACACTCACACACACACACGCAGACACCCACACTTACACGCACACACACACACACACACACACACATGCCTGCACATACACACACATACACACACAGACACCCACACTTACACACATACACCCATACACATGCACCCAATCACACGCAGGCCTACACATACACTCACACACAAATTTTCAGCAAACACTCACACACACACACACTTAGACATACACACACGCACACATACACATACACTCACACACCCACCCACACTTACACACATACACACACTCACACACACACACACACTCTCTCCATCACAGCCACACACATACACACACTCACACACACACACACTCTCTCCATCACAGCCACACACACACACACACACACACACATGCCTGCACATACACACACACATACACACACAGACACCCACACTTACACACATACACCCATACACATGCACCCAATCACACACAGGCCTACACATACACTCACACACAAATTTTCAGCAAACACTCACACACACACACTTAGACATACACACACGCACACATACACATACACTCACACACCCACCCACACTTACACACATACACACACTCACACACACACCCACACTTACACACATACACACACTCACACACACACACGCAGACACCCACACTTACACGCACACACACACACACACATGCCTGCACATACACACACATACACACACAGACACCCACACTTACACACATACACCCATACACATGCACCCAATCACACGCAGGCCTACACATACACTCACACACAAATTTTCAGCAAACACACACACACAAATTTTCAGCAAACACTCACACACACACTTAGACATACACACACGCACACATACACACACACTCACACACCCACCCACACCTACACACATACACACACACTCACACACGCGCAGACACCCACACTTACACACATACACCCATACACATGCACCCAATCACACACAGGCCTACACATACACACACACAAATTTTCAGCAAACACTCGCACACACACTTAGACATACACACACATACACACTCACACACCCACCCACACTTACACACATACACACACTCACACACACGCAGACACCCACACTTACACACATACACCCATACACATGCACCCAATCACACACAGGCCTACACATACACGCACACACAAATTTTCAGCAAACACTCACACACACACTTAGACATACACACACACACACACACACATACACACACACTCACACACCCACCCACACTTACACACATACACACACACTCACACACGCGCAGACACCCACACTTACACACATACACTCATACACATGCATCCAAGCACACACATACACGCACCTTATTGTAAACCTTCTTTTTTGGATTCAGGGGGCCTCGAACATATATTTCCGGTGAAATCTTGACTTCGAATTTTTGGGTGGAGTACGATACTTTCCCTACTGACCAGTAGAGAAAGTAAAAATAGAGGTTGCGACAACTGAGCATAAAAAATGCACAACGCTAATTTCATTTCAATATATGAAACTCCTGATATTTTTCTTTGTTATCAAATGATTAAAAATTGAAGAGACAGAATAATGAAAATTT
Source organism: Tenodera sinensis (assembly GCA_030765045.1). Classification (NCBI taxonomy): domain Eukaryota; kingdom Metazoa; phylum Arthropoda; class Insecta; order Mantodea; family Mantidae; genus Tenodera; species Tenodera sinensis. The sequence continues at coordinate 59,314,524 of CM060964.1, forward strand.
CATTCATCTTACCCTTGCTATTGAATAAAGTTAGTGAATGAGACCTGATGCTCTGAAAGTATTTATTTTTCTCAAGTAGTAATAGATAAGGGGTTAATAAAATCTCAACAGGAACTTTTTGTCACTAGATGTAAGTTTATTTAATAAGTTTGCCAGTTTATAGCAGGTTTGTATAAAACAATTGTACTATTAAATCTTACAATCCAGAGGCTTTTAAGGGGAGAATATGTTTGGAAACAACTCAAAGAATGAGTGAAAACTGCGTACCAATATTCATTACAAATACAAACCAAAACGGATAAGTGGGGCTTGTAGACAGAATACAAAACGAGCTCTATGGTGTTAAAGGAAATTAAAGGCGCAAAACTCCTTATGTGACTTAATCCCAGGGAATGACTGATGGTAGCATGGAGATGGGAACAATAACAATGATAATGAATAGGAATCCCGCCAGCCTATATTTTAAACATTTTGTTCGGTGTTATTCATCTTTATTTTTTTATTGAAGCATAACATTTCTTGTCATTTCTTACTGAACCTTCAGCATTCAGTTCATTGAATAAGAAAAGAGAATAAAGACATCTTTCAGATGTTCATACATTCATTTTAAATTACATTAAAGGCTGGCTTTGTCACTTTCATTATAAAACAAGCTATTATGTATATCATTTCACAGTATCCAAATATTGGAAAGAAAGCTAACTTCTTAGTTTAGCCAATAGAAACAAAGTTCGGCGGGGTGGGGGGGGTAGCTGTTTTACTGCGCAGCTGCACAGGTGTGGTGGGGGAAAGCATTCTAACCTATAAAAGGGTACACCGGCCGCAGGAGTGTTTGCAGTTCTAGAGGGCGAAATATCAGTTGGCATTTACACATCACTGCAACAATAACATACATTCCATAATGACAGGTAAGCCCATTTTATTATACTTTAAAGAAACATTTTGGTGTCTTTCTACGAGTGAAAGTCATTAAATAGGAACAAAATACGCAGAAAAAAGTTTTTATATGTTAAATGGCATGTATTTCCTTACAATGGACTTGAAATTATCAGCTCATCATTCATTGCCTTTACACATTGAAAGATTAAGTCAAAGTGGAAATCCGAACTAACGATGAAATTGCCAAATGTAGGAAAACACGATAACTTTTTTTTTCCCACTATTCATTAAATGTTTTCTTTTGTTGTTATTTTTATTATTATTCTTTTATTCTTTTGTAGGAAACATCGACAGGGCAAATGAATCTAACACGAGCATCAATGGCTCGCCCCTGGACGTTGCACAACACGACTTGACAAAGTTACAACGCCAGTTAGGCCCAATAAATGCAGTTGTGATAGTTGTAAAAATATTTCATCACTGAAAAGTCTACTGGGGGAAATTCAAGGTAAGAATTATTAAATATTGAAATGCTAGTTTATATTGTTCCCTATTTGTCTCATTGTAGGAATTCCATCGTAAGCAATTTTTGTGTACATTCTGTCTTCCAGCGTTAGCATTACAGCTCCAAACCATATGTTCAATCGAAATATCATATATGATATTTTGTTTTTTCATCATTCATCTGACTTATAATATCCCTTTTAATACTCTCTTCTTCATATCAAAGTGACTTAACTCAAATAATCTGTCTCTAAGCCAAAAACATTTTCTTTTATACCTGAATTAAATATAGTCTTTTATTCAATCTTTAATAAATGTTCACTTGCTGAATATGAATATCCACTTCAAATATTATAACACCATTAATTAATGTTATTGTTTCATCTTACTTCAGACCCATATGAACCAATGGACCTTTCATTGAATCGCCAGCCTAAGGAGCAGCACACCATGAGACCTTCACAAACAGCTTTACACAGAGAATCAGCGCAAAAGAGGGAATTATACCATAAATCACTTTGCGATTGCAAGATCGCTAATCAAGCTGGGAAGAGCACATCTTCTTCAATATCGCAGAGTAATAAGCAGCCGCATGAAAACACCCACCAGATTACAGATGAACAATTATATCAACAACGCAAGTACAGCTGGGAACCTTCAAATAAAAGATGTCATACTCATACATGGGAGCAATCCAACATCCCGCAGCAAAGAAGTCAACAAAACTTAAAGGAATTGATCGAAAATAAGACAAGGATATATATTCATACCTGTGAAACTATGAAATGTGATACTTTGAAAATTGCCATAGAACTTATTTTATATTTCAATAAGATTTCTTAGAACAGATAACCAGCTCTTATAGAGATACGTTATTGACTTTGGCAGGGACTCTAGGTCATATCTAACGACAGTAACAATCATTCATCATGTAATTCATGCTTAGCCTGCAGAGTCGCAGTTATCAGAAGTAACAGGTATTCTATTTTATTCCAAGGGCGGAACAACAGGGTGATAGACACGCACAGAGAGAGAGAGAGAGAGAGAGAGAGAGAGATAGTGAGAGAGAGAGACTGACTGTTACGTGCAGGTGTTTTACCCATATTTATGAATTGTGAATAATATCCACAGGCATCTAGCCTGAAGCAGTATCTACTTATATTGTGAAATCATCAATTTTGTTGAAATGTAAAAACTATTTTGATTCATTTAATAAAATTTATGAAGAGAAATATCAGCGTTATCATTTAACCTGTCGTAACCTATCCTAGCCTAAGCAAGCCTACCCCTATCCAAATTTAGCCTATCTTAACTAGGAATGCATGCAGGAATAACATAATGTATGATATAAATTAACAAAAGAACATAATTACAATCAGATAATTTTATTTAACTTATAAAGATGAATACACTGCCATTAGCATTCAGAAAGCAAGCATACACTATTGAAAGACAATATATATTCATTTCATTTCTTAATCATTCTATGAGGCCAGTCGATTTCAGTTCATTGATAATTCCTTGAATTTCCTTCTGGTGATTCTGTCTGGTCGATTCTTGTGACATGATTAATAATCTTAAACGTTTTTACTAATTCATTTGGATCAAACTAAGGATACTCGAGGCGAAAGGCACCCTTGATGAAGCAGCATCTTGCATGTTATTTGAGACTTGGAGATTATTACTTTCTTCCAATGAAGCCATGTTTCCAGATGTTTTGACAAGGATGCTTAGCGTTGATCTTCAATCTTCATTATTTGATGTTTCATCAATCCCAGATTTTTTCACTCTCTTGCAACGGAAATGAGCCTGATTCAGAATTAGCTATATTGTTCACAGGACCATTAGAAACTTCTTTCTTGCATATTTTATTATGGCATTCAAGCCTACTCGTTGTCCTATTGTTTAAAGTCTGCCCACACTCACAGCATTTGAGGAAACGATCCTTTCCAAGACTAATATATGAAAAAATTAAGTCTTGCATATTTTGAGCAATACAACCTTTTACTGTGATCACTCATAGTGAAATGCAGCTGGAGCTGACAATAACCGTTTTAAGCAAAAGTTAGAGATGCTCGATATTTTATACATTGATTGTTCATATGTCAAATATAAACTCGCAACAATGCAAAACAATTTAGTGTAAGCAGGCACCCTAAGTAACCACAGGTGACCAGATGAGGTGACCATGGGTGACCAAGGGTGACCAAGGGTGACCAGATTAGGTGACCATGGGTGACCACGGGTGACCATGGGTGACCAAGGGTGACCATGGGTGACCACGGGTGACCATGGGTGACCACGGGTGACCATGGGTGACCAGATAAGGTGACCAAGGGTGACCATGGGTGACCAAGGGTGACCAGATTAGGTGACCATGGGTGACCAGATGAGGTGACCACGGGTGACCATGGGTGACCAAGGGTGACCAGATTAGGTGACCATGGGTGACCACGGGTGACCATGGGTGACCAAGGGTGACCATATTAGGTGACCATGGGTGACCACGGGTGACCATGGGTGACCAGATAAGGTGACCAAGGGTGACCATGGGTGACCAAGGGTGACCAGATTAGGTGACCATGGGTGACCATGGGTGACCAAGGGTGACCAGATTAGGTGACCAAATAGGTGGCCCGTGACCCAAGCATGTATGTGAGCAAAATAAGTGCAAGCTAATGTGAGACTATCAAACATTCAAAATATATAACCTAAACCTAACCTAAGCTAACATAATGTTACCTGAACCTGTTTGCTTGAATCTACACACTGTAACTATTTTTAATTGAGGATTTCATTCTGCTTGCACCATCAAATATAACATTACCTAAGCTGAATTCTTCTATTTCAAACTTTTATTCTTGTAACACATGCACTAAGTCATCCCATCCCATACAAATATTCAATTTCCGTATAACATAGCCTAATCTACTCTTAATGTGTTTCATGTCTCTTAAGACACGATTCAACATTCAGAGAACAATGTCTCAGGTCGATTCTATAGACACAATTAACAAATCATTTCTGGAAAGTAATGTTATTCCACTATTCTTCCATACATCACCCATACAGGTTATTCACACCAATCAGATAAACATATATCCTACCCTCACCTAACTCTAATCTAAATTCAAGCAAACTATTAAGAGAATGCTATTGTATTGTAGATGCTCTGATGAAGTCAATGTGATCATTTCCTCTCATATACAAGTATTCAATACTCTGAACACCAAACCCGGCTTAATATTCTTGATGGCACATAAAATAAATCACAATTAATTATCTTGAGAGCAAGGTGTTTCGATTATCTTCTGGCGTGTTTGATTTTATGTGCTATCAAGAATATTAAGCCAGGTTTGGTGTTCAGAGTATTGAATACTTGTATATGAGAGGAAATGATCACATTGACTTCATCAGAGCATCTACAATACAATAGCATTCTCTTAATAGTTTGCTTGAATTTAGATTAGAGTTAGGTGAGGGTAGGATATATGTTTATCTGATTGGTGTGAATAACCTGTATGGGTGATGTATGGAAGAATAGTGGAATAACATTACTTTCCAGAAATGATTTGTTAATTGTGTCTATAGAATCGACCTGAGACATTGTTCTCTGAATGTTGAATCGTGTCTTAAGAGACATGAAACACATTAAGAGTAGATTAGGCTATGTTATACGGAAATTGAATATTTGTATGGGATGGGATGACTTAGTGCATGTGTTACAAGAATAAAAGTTTGAAATAGAAGAATTCAGCTTAGGTAATGTTATATTTGATGGTGCAAGCAGAATGAAATCCTCAATTAAAAATAGTTACAGTGTGTAGATTCAAGCAAACAGGTTCAGGTAACATTATGTTAGCTTAGGTTAGGTTTAGGTTATATATTTTGAATGTTTGATAGTCTCACATTAGCTTGCACTTATTTTGCTCACATACATGCTTGGGTCACGGGCCACCTATTTGGTCACCTAATCTGGTCACCCTTGGTCACCCATGGTCACCCATGGTCACCTAATCTTGTCACCCTTGGTCACCCATGGTCACCCTTGGTCACCTTATCTGGTCACCCATGGTCACCCGTGGTCACCCATGGTCACCCGTGGTCACCCATGGTCACCTAATCTGGTCACCCTTGGTCACCCATGGTCACCCGTGGTCACCTCATCTGGTCACCCATGGTCACCTAATCTGGTCACCCTTGGTCACCCATGGTCACCCTTGGTCACCTTATCTGGTCACCCATGGTCACCCGTGGTCACCCATGGTCACCCGTGGTCACCCATGGTCACCCTTGGTCACCCATGGTCACCCGTGGTCACCCATGGTCACCTAATCTGGTCACCCTTGGTCACCCTTGGTCACCCATGGTCACCTCATCTGGTCACCTGTGGTTACTTAGGGTGCCTGCTTACACTAAATTGTTTTGCATTGTTGCGAGTTTATATTTGACATATGAACAATCAATGTATAAAATATCGAGCATCTCTAACTTTTGCTTAAAACGGTTATTGTCAGCTCCAGCTGCATTTCACTATGAGTGATCACAGTAAAAGGTTGTATTGCTCAAAATATGCAAGACTTAATTTTTTCATATATTAGTCTTGGAAAGGATCGTTTCCTCAAATGCTGTGAGTGTGGGCAGACTTTAAACAATAGGACAACGAGTAGGCTTGAATGCCATAATAAAATATGCAAGAAAGAAGTTTCTAATGGTCCTGTGAACAATATAGCTAATTCTGAATCAGGCTCATTTCCGTTGCAAGAGAGTGAAAAAATCTGGGATTGATGAAACATCAAATAATGAAGATTGAAGATCAACGCTAAGCATCCTTGTCAAAACATCTGGAAACATGGCTTCATTGGAAGAAAGTAATAATCTCCAAGTCTCAAATAACATGCAAGATGCTGCTTCATCAAGGGTGCCTTTCGCCTCGAGTATCCTTAGTTTGATCCAAATGAATTAGTAAAAACGTTTAAGATTATTAATCATGTCACAAGAATCAACCAGACAGAATCACCAGAAGGAAATTCAAGGAATTATCAATGAACTGAAATGGACTGGCCTCATAGAATGATTAAGAAATGAAATGAATATATATTGTCTTTCAATAGTGTATGCTTGCTTTCTGAATGCTAATGGCAGTGTATTCATCTTTATAAGTTAAATAAAATTATCTGATTGTAATTATGTTCTTTTGTTAATTTATATCATACATTATGTTATTCCTGCATGCATTCCTAGTTAAGATAGGCTAAATTTGGATAGGGGTAGGCTTGCTTAGGCTAGGATAGGTTACGACAGGTTAAATGATAACGCTGATATTTCTCTTCATAAATTTTATTAAATGAATCAAAATAGTTTTTACATTTCAACAAAATTGATGATTTCACAATATAAGTAGATACTGCTTCAGGCTAGATGCCTGTGGATATTATTCACAATTCATAAATATGGGTAAAACACCTGCACGTAACAGTCAGTCTCTCTCTCTCACTATCTCTCTCTCTCTCTCTCTCTCTCTGTGCGTGTCTATCACCCTGTTGTTCCGCCCTTGGAATAAAATAGAATACCTGTTACTTCTGATAACTGCGACTCTGCAGGCTAAGCATGAATTACATGATGAATGATTGTTACTGTCGTTAGATATGACCTAGAGTCCCTGCCAAAGTCAATAACGTATCTCTATAAGAGCTGGTTATCTGTTCTAAGAAATCTTATTGAAATATAAAATAAGTTCTATGGCAATTTTCAAAGTATCACATTTCATAGTTTCACAGGTATGAATATATATCCTTGTCTTATTTTCGATCAATTCCTTTAAGTTTTGTTGACTTCTTTGCTGCGGGATGTTGGATTGCTCCCATGTATGAGTATGACATCTTTTATTTGAAGGTTCCCAGCTGTACTTGCGTTGTTGATATAATTGTTCATCTGTAATCTGGTGGGTGTTTTCATGCGGCTGCTTATTACTCTGCGATATTGAAGAAGATGTGCTCTTCCCAGCTTGATTAGCGATCTTGCAATCGCAAAGTGATTTATGGTATAATTCCCTCTTTTGCGCTGATTCTCTGTGTAAAGCTGTTTGTGAAGGTCTCATGGTGTGCTGCTCCTTAGGCTGGCGATTCAATGAAAGGTCCATTGGTTCATATGGGTCTGAAGTAAGATGAAACAATAACATTAATTAATGGTGTTATAATATTTGAAGTGGATATTCATATTCAGCAAGTGAACATTTATTAAAGATTGAATAAAAGACTATATTTAATTCAGGTATAAAAGAAAATGTTTTTGGCTTAGAGACAGATTATTTGAGTTAAGTCACTTTGATATGAAGAAGAGAGTATTAAAAGGGATATTATAAGTCAGATGAATGATGAAAAAACAAAATATCATATATGATATTTCGATTGAACATATGGTTTGGAGCTGTAATGCTAACGCTGGAAGACAGAATGTACACAAAAATTGCTTACGATGGAATTCCTACAATGAGACAAATAGGGAACAATATAAACTAGCATTTCAATATTTAATAATTCTTACCTTGAATTTCCCCCAGTAGACTTTTCAGTGATGAAATATTTTTACAACTATCACAACTGCATTTATTGGGCCTAACTGGCGTTGTAACTTTGTCAAGTCGTGTTGTGCAACGTCCAGGGGCGAGCCATTGATGCTCGTGTTAGATTCATTTGCCCTGTCGATGTTTCCTACAAAAGAATAAAAGAATAATAATAAAAATAACAACAAAAGAAAACATTTAATGAATAGTGGGAAAAAAAAAGTTATCGTGTTTTCCTACATTTGGCAATTTCATCGTTAGTTCGGATTTCCACTTTGACTTAATCTTTCAATGTGTAAAGGCAATGAATGATGAGCTGATAATTTCAAGTCCATTGTAAGGAAATACATGCCATTTAACATATAAAAACTTTTTTCTGCGTATTTTGTTCCTATTTAATGACTTTCACTCGTAGAAAGACACCAAAATGTTTCTTTAAAGTATAATAAAATGGGCTTACCTGTCATTATGGAATGTATGTTATTGTTGCAGTGATGTGTAAATGCCAACTGATATTTCGCCCTCTAGAACTGCAAACACTCCTGCGGCCGGTGTACCCTTTTATAGGTTAGAATGCTTTCCCCCACCACACCTGTGCAGCTGCGCAGTAAAACAGCTACCCCCCCCACCCCGCCGAACTTTGTTTCTATTGGCTAAACTAAGAAGTTAGCTTTCTTTCCAATATTTGGATACTGTGAAATGATATACATAATAGCTTGTTTTATAATGAAAGTGACAAAGCCAGCCTTTAATGTAATTTAAAATGAATGTATGAACATCTGAAAGATGTCTTTATTCTCTTTTCTTATTCAATGAACTGAATGCTGAAGGTTCAGTAAGAAATGACAAGAAATGTTATGCTTCAATAAAAAAATAAAGATGAATAACACCGAACAAAATGTTTAAAATATAGGCTGGCGGGATTCCTATTCATTATCATTGTTATTGTTCCCATCTCCATGCTACCATCAGTCATTCCCTGGGATTAAGTCACATAAGGAGTTTTGCGCCTTTAATTTCCTTTAACACCATAGAGCTCGTTTTGTATTCTGTCTACAAGCCCCACTTATCCGTTTTGGTTTGTATTTGTAATGAATATTGGTACGCAGTTTTCACTCATTCTTTGAGTTGTTTCCAAACATATTCTCCCCTTAAAAGCCTCTGGATTGTAAGATTTAATAGTACAATTGTTTTATACAAACCTGCTATAAACTGGCAAACTTATTAAATAAACTTACATCTAGTGACAAAAAGTTCCTGTTGAGATTTTATTAACCCCTTATCTATTACTACTTGAGAAAAATAAATACTTTCAGAGCATCAGGTCTCATTCACTAACTTTATTCAATAGCAAGGGTAAGATGAATGAAATTTTCATTATTCTGTCTCTTCAATTTTTAATCATTTGATAACAAAGAAAAATATCAGGAGTTTCATATATTGAAATGAAATTAGCGTTGTGCATTTTTTATGCTCAGTTGTCGCAACCTCTATTTTTACTTTCTCTACTGGTCAGTAGGGAAAGTATCGTACTCCACCCAAAAATTCGAAGTCAAGATTTCACCGGAAATATATGTTCGAGGCCCCCTGAATCCAAAAAAGAAGGTTTACAATAAGGTGCGTGTATGTGTGTGCTTGGATGCATGTGTATGAGTGTATGTGTGTAAGTGTGGGTGTCTGCGCGTGTGTGAGTGTGTGTGTATGTGTGTAAGTGTGGGTGGGTGTGTGAGTGTGTGTGTATGTGTGTGTGTGTGTGTATGTCTAAGTGTGTGTGTGAGTGTTTGCTGAAAATTTGTGTGTGCGTGTATGTGTAGGCCTGTGTGTGATTGGGTGCATGTGTATGGGTGTATGTGTGTAAGTGTGGGTGTCTGCGTGTGTGTGAGTGTGTGTATGTGTGTAAGTGTGGGTGGGTGTGTGAGTGTGTATGTGTGTGTATGTCTAAGTGTGTGTGCGAGTGTTTGCTGAAAATTTGTGTGTGTGTATGTGTAGGCCTGTGTGTGATTGGGTGCATGTGTATGGGTGTATGTGTGTAAGTGTGGGTGTCTGCGCGTGTGTGAGTGTGTGTGTATGTGTGTAGGTGTGGGTGGGTGTGTGAGTGTGTGTGTATGTGTGCGTGTGTGTATGTCTAAGTGTGTGTGTGAGTGTTTGCTGAAAATTTGTGTGTGTGTGTGTGTGTTTGCTGAAAATTTGTGTGTGAGTGTATGTGTAGGCCTGCGTGTGATTGGGTGCATGTGTATGGGTGTATGTGTGTAAGTGTGGGTGTCTGTGTGTGTATGTGTGTGTATGTGCAGGCATGTGTGTGTGTGTGTGTGTGCGTGTAAGTGTGGGTGTCTGCGTGTGTGTGTGTGAGTGTGTGTATGTGTGTAAGTGTGGGTGTGTGTGTGAGTGTGTGTATGTGTGTAAGTGTGGGTGGGTGTGTGAGTGTATGTGTATGTGTGCGTGTGTGTATGTCTAAGTGTGTGTGTGTGAGTGTTTGCTGAAAATTTGTGTGTGAGTGTATGTGTAGGCCTGTGTGTGATTGGGTGCATGTGTATGGGTGTATGTGTGTAAGTGTGGGTGTCTGTGTGTGTATGTGTGTGTGTATGTGCAGGCATGTGTGTGTGTGTGTGTGTGTGTGTGTGTGGCTGTGATGGAGAGAGTGTGTGTGTGTGTGTGAGTGTGTGTATGTGTGTAAGTGTGGGTGGGTGTGTGAGTGTATGTGTATGTGTGCGTGTGTGTATGTCTAAGTGTGTGTGTGTGTGAGTGTTTGCTGAAAATTTGTGTGTGAGTGTATGTGTAGGCCTGCGTGTGATTGGGTGCATGTGTATGGGTGTATGTGTGTAAGTGTGGGTGTCTGTGTGTGTATGTGTGTGTATGTGCAGGCATGTGTGTGTGTGTGTGCGTGTAAGTGTGGGTGTCTGCGTGTGTGTGTGTGAGTGTGTGTATGTGTGTAAGTGTGGGTGGGCGTGTGAGTGTATGTGTATGTGTGCGTGTGTGTATGTCTAAGTGTGTGTGTGTGAGTGTGAGTATGTATGTGTGTGTGTTTACGTGTGAGTATGTGTGTGGGTGTGCATGTGTGCGTGTATGCTCGTGGGTGTATGCGTGTATGTGTGTGCGCATGCAGGTGTGTTTTCTGAAAGTTGTGCGTGAGTGTGTGCGCTCGATTGCATGTGTTTGTACGTGTAGGATTTTTTTTTTTTTTTTTTTTTTTTTTTTTTTTTTTTTTTTGGAGATGTGTCCATGTTATTAGAGGAATATTGGAACATAAATTTGCCAGAATAACTGATTGTTTCCATTGTTCTATATGCGATGTGCTTTGGAAGAGAGAATTTCAAACTGAAAATGTCTGACAATAATCCCGGATTTGATGTATTCGCACTACAGTTTGTAAAGAATAAGATAATTTCTGAAATGCTTGTCAGCTAACACAATACATTTAGTTGAAAACATTTTTTGCATAAATTGTTAGTACTTGAGTAGAGAATATCGTGTGAGTGTGTGCAAGACCTAATCTTTTTTTGGGCGATGCTCCCTAAGAAGCAAACAACACTGTCCTTTCTCAATACAATACTGTTGCTGTCTTTGCCTCTATGTGTAAGAGAAACCCCTTAACTTTTTGTCGTCATTGTCAATGCTTAAATAATGCTTGAAGCAGCCACCTGCAAGTACAATAGGGAGAAGACCTAATCTTTTTTTGGGCGATGCTCCCTAAGAAGCAAACAACACTGTCCTTTCTCAATACAATACTGTTGCTGTCTTTGCCTCTATGTGTAAGAGAAACCCCTTAACTTTTTGTCGTCATTGTCAATGCTTAAATAATGCTTGAAGCAGCCACCTGCAAGTACAATAGGGAGAATGAGTTACCCTTCCGCTTAATGGCTAGTGCAAAGTCAAAGATGTGTGCGGTCCGAAAATTTCAGTGAGAATAGGTTTTTTCAGTAGAATTGTGTGTAGCTTTTGATCAGTACACAAAGCCTTCCTTACTCTAATATCCCCCCCTTGCACATACAAGGAAATAAGCAATAAGATAATTTATGAAAACATTTATCTCAGCTAACACGAAGATGTTAGTGCAAATAACAATTTGTATTAATTGTTAGGGGCAAGAGTAGAGAAAATTGCGTGAGGGTAACAGACGAGACAATATTTTCAGCTTAAGTAACATGTTGTCAAAGCTTAAATTTGCTTGAAAGAAACGAGAAACAGTCTCTCTGATCGTCGAACATGATCCTATACACAAAATGAATGTTGCAAGTATAAAATATCGTTATTATAGAATAATATTGAAATTAAATGGGAGTATAAGCCAGTATTTTTCATGAGGATTAACAGAATGCAAACAATCATGTCACAGTAAGAAGCGTGTGTAGAGAGAACTCTATGAGCGTAAAAGATCGAGAGATAGTGCTTGCATTGATTGTGCGGGACATCATTGAAGTCTTTAAGGAATCCAAAATAAACAAATAGATAAATAAAGAACAAAAACTAGAAACATGACGCAGGAAAAGTGGACCAAAAAAGCCTTGTGAATGTGAAAGCCGCAAGGAGTAGACCAAATCACTCAGAAATAAGCAATAAGATAATTTGTACAAATGCTTATCTCAACTATCACGATGAAGATATTGGCATAAGAGCTGGTAAGAAATGTTTGTAAAAGACTGAGTAGGGAATGTCATTCAAGTGTGTCCAAGACCACCGCAGCCCATTCCGCTCAATACAGTCATTATGAGGGAAGGCAGGTAACCCCTCCCCCGCAAAGGGTCTTTGTGTGGTTAATATAGTGTGGGGACCACATGGGTGGTCCACGTGTCAATGCAGAAGTATTCTTTCGCTATTGAAAAGGTTTCTTCCTGCAGGTGGGCGATCTTTGGCTGTTATGTTAAGAGAAAAACACTAGGCCTGTTCAGACAGGAAAAATGCGGATGTCTATGCTCGCCCCCCTTGCAAGATGAAGCGTGTTCTTTTCAAAACTGTCAGAGGGAAACATTTCCAACTGTCACATAAATATATCAAGATCTGTAAGGATCCATTAATTTAGGGTTTCTTACCCTCACGTTCTTTTTTTCGAAAACACATGCAGACACTAGAATAGGAGGGTCAGGGGGGACGGGGGTCATTAATTATCCTTCCTTTGTCATCCTGATCGCGACAGACCATCCACCCTCTCTGTTTTCGGAATTCCCACGTGTCCAAAGAAATACCCATGTCACTTAAGGGGGGGGGGGCGAGAGGAGTGTGAGGGGGCGGATTATTAATGGGGAAATTATGTTAAGTGGGGCAGAAAGCTCATACCTTTTTGGAAATTCCCACATGTGGGGGTGGAGGGGCAGGGGGAGGGGGAGGGGGGAGGGGGGGGCGTGACAGGATTTGATTAATGGGACATTTATGCTAAGTGGTGGTAAAGGAACAGCTACCTTTTTGGAAATTCCCACATGTTGGGGGTGGAGGGGGGAGGGGGGAGGGGAGGGGGGAGGGGGGTGTATTGTTATGCTAATGAGATGCTAAGTGGAATAGAAGGAACACTATATGACTACTGTGACACAAATAGAATGTGGCATCGCGTTGCTTACATTACCAATGCAACATTCAGAAGACCAGAAGCTAGGATTAGGAAAGCGTAAGGCAATCAGTAGCCCCCCACTGGCATCAGTCACTTCACGAATCATTTCAAGAACACCTCACCTGTTACCAGCGAGATGGTGAGGACTATCCCATAGCCCTGTGGTAGCATTGCTGCCTGCAGTGCGTCTTGCCGCAAACTACATCTGAATAGAATTGGTCAAATTATTAAAGTTATTACACATTACTTAGTTAATGAGTCATTGGACCGAGCGAGATGGCTCCGCGGTAACATGAGGCTTGCTTTCGGAAGTTCATGGGTTAGATTCCTGTGGTCAACCTTCCTGACCCATGCATTTTTTCGGACGTTCCCCTGGTCGCTAGGCAAATGCTGGGAAGGATAATTGCATCCGAATTTTCTGTCCGTCCATTTCACCTCACGTATCATTTCCTTCAACTTTCATCTGATTGGTTGTTTCAGGGTTCTAAGTGTCGGCGGGGGTTTCGGCATGCGTGATATATGATTCTGTTTAAATTATCGTCCCCCAGATCGGGGAGGTCTCCGAGCCCCCCCCCCCAGGGAACCTGCGGGAGAGAAGCCTGTGTGCGAGTCGCCACCAGGAAGTTTCTATCTGCAGTCATTAAGATGTCCGTCAGTAGACCTTATGTTAATCTCCTTGCAGCTGGACTTTGGAAATTTTGTGTGGTTCAATCTTCATGCTGGTCCTTCCGCTATGCACATTATACCAAATGAGTAAAATATGTACCCAGTCTTCATCCTCACTACAAAATCGACAGGTTCTCCTGTCAGAATTCTCACTCATTTTCTGTGCCCTCCGGCCTGCCAGTTTAAAGAATGTCATTCTGGAACTTTCTCTTCCTAAAATCCTATGCCTCTTTACCGCAATTGAATTTCATTTAGTTTGCGAGGCTTAAAGAAGTCTTAATTCTACAATTCCATTTAGTTTAATGTTGGCTGATGTCCATTAGTGTTCTTTTGACGCCTTTCCATATGTCTTTGTCATTTATTTCACCTCTTTGCCATACTGACCTCATGTTTAATCTCCTCAAACCTCTTTCCAAATCCAAACGATGGCACGCTCAGCTGTCACCCAATTGTCGCACTTCACCCATGATGCCCTGTATGGAGGAGCCAGAAGATACAGCAACCGTGCGGCAGGTCTTGACTCAATCGGACGTTTGCGTTGCGAAATTAATTTCACTTTATAGCTGGAGGAAAACATTAGTGTTCATTACACTTCAGTAACACTTCTAAAGAAACGGTTTAATATAAAATTAAAAATAAGAGATGGATTTTTAAATATATTGTTAAAAGAAGGGCATTGTTGTGATTTCCTTATTTGGTGTTCAAACATTTTAAGAGTACGGATCTCCTAGTAATCTTCAAGAATAAATTCTGATTGTTGTTGATCCCTATCGATTCCCTCGTGAAAGCACATACGAAATATATTACTGAAAATAAGTATCATGAACGTACCTAAATGGCATCAAATGAGGTTCTGTTTAGCAACTAAATAAAACCTATTCCATTCCATAGGATATAAATAGCGACATGTACCGTGGCAAGGTACGTTTGTAATCATTCATAAATTAAACTCTTTGGTCGTTGTATATTTCTTAGGCTCTGAAATGTTTCTCCAAAGAGAAGGTGGTATAATGCATTACTTCAGACACCGTAGAATTAACTGAACTCGCGACCTAATGTATTTCAAAGACAACTTTTAAATATTCTGAAAGTTAATTTACATTATAAAGTATTTGATTTGTAACAATTACCTACTGTATTTGTTTTAATATATGTTTTAAAAACCGTTCACACGAAAGCGTGTATTACCACTATTTGTAGTTCTAAATGTATCCTCCCTGAATGCACAAACACATGGATAGAGTAGGCAACTACACCATACTCACACCTTCTCAACAGTCAAATCCGTGATCATACACTATTCAGTGCCATGTTCATGAGCTGTAGCTCCATCTTGTTGGAACACTATTTGGTTAATGAAAGCAATGCATTCAAAATTAGGTATACATATCAATTTTTGCTCTGAGACTCAAACCCTATTGCACACAGCAACAGAGAATGTGTCTATCTGGAACTATCTCAAACCTTGTATGGCAGTGTGGGCAGCTATTATCGACTGACTCAGATCTGGTACATGAGTCTGAAAAGCTGTAAAATCCATATTCGATACATTTGCACACTGTCCGCTTTCTACATTACTCATTTGAAACAACTCTGTGCATGGCGGCGCCGTGGCCGAGCGGTTAGCGCGCTCGCCTACCACCTAGGCGGCCCGGGTTCGATTCCAGGGACCCGCATGTGGTATTCGTGGTGGACGAAGCGGCGTCTGGGCGGGTTTTCTCCGGGTTCTCCGGTTTCCCCCGCCATCTCATTCCACCGGTGCTCCATCTTCATTCCATGTATCATCAGTGTCACCGCCTGTGGTGCCGTAGTAGTAAAAGCGGGCGTTAAACACTACACACACACAACAACTCTGTGCACAGTAGAATAGCTGCAATGTGGATGTTGATAATTACCGGGAAGAATATTCTTGGTATCATCTCCGATATTAAAAGGCGATGCAATTAAAATATCAACGTTAATACTTTTGAATTTAAAATACCTTTTTGTTTTCTATTTAAATCCTCATTATAATGTGTTAGTGTTGTTTATTGTTATCCTGCATACTATTTTCGGTACATGGGCAATGTTGTGGACCTTAAATGTGTATATCTCAAATTGATTGTGTTAAGAATATGTGTGAATTCTTAAGCTTTCAAAGCGTTAGTCCATTAAATAGAGGTTCTTATTACATAGGAAAACAACAGTAGATCAAATAAATTTCAATATCTCTTGCAAAACGGAGGTTGCAGAACTTTGGAAAGGAGGGGTGGAATAGAATGAATGGAATAGATTCCCCTTCCCCGTACCACATGCAGAGTATTGCTTCTTTGTTTTAGATAAACAGGTGGATGACAAGTTATAGTACCTGTGGACACACTTTTCACCATGTTATTTGGAATGAAGATGTTTACACGACTTATTTAACTTCTTATGTAGGCATACAATTGTGTTCCATTTCTGAATGCCTGGCTTTAGTGCTGTCTAGCCAAAGTTGGCAGAGTTCATAAGGTGAATAACAATTGGCCAAATCACCAAATTTCAGCATTACCTAGCCATTTAAGAGCTCTTGTAATATTTTGGATCATTCATATAGTTAATTTTATTTTAGAAAGCATATTTGGAACAAGGTCCGGGCAAGGAGAGAAATATCAACCATCTCGTTTATAGTTTAGTAGATTGTATACACATTTTCAATAAAAATAAAAGATGGTTTACTCACCATCTTGTTGTTCAATTTGCTGATGATCGTATGAGGTTAATATTGCTAATGCGCTATTTGAAGCCGAAATTGTGAATGCCATAATTAGGGGTATAATACTGCATCACATGGCGGAATTAAATAATCAGAAAATGTTAAAATCGTTACATATATAAAGTTACAGTATCTGGGAGATTAGTTGCGACTAAAATTGTCAAAAGGCACGAAAAGGTACAGACAAGTCATTAGGGGCGAGCTTCAGGTAGTCGAGCGAGACCTGGTAAGACCAGTTTTCCTGGAAATCGCTCAGCGCAGGTGTGAGCCGGAAAACAAGGGATGGTCGTTTCTTCGAAACCCTGTTGCTAATTAGGAAGTGAAAGGTACAGAGAACGTCATAACGCACAGAGACTTGCCTGCGAGAACCCGGAGAGATAGGGTCGTTTAGAGTTGCCCTCCAGAATCCGACGGGGCAGTACACGTGCCGCCCATACCGCCGAGCGAGCATCTCAGCTACGGGACTTGTATTCCGGATCCTCAAGTGTGAGGACACATTATAGCTAATATTAACAATCTTCTGTCTTAGTAAAGACACGGTAACGACTCAACTAATTTAATAACGATCGGCAAATCTCACGCTTTCTTATTTTGGTGAGAATAAAAGTGTTTCAACGAAGTTCTGGTTTTATTCGCAAACATCCACCCATACCCTGAGATTAAAGTCGCATGCCAGAGCAGCCGGAGCAGAAGACATCAGAAAGCAGCATCCAGCGTAGGAGAGCGGAAGGAGGAAAGACGATTCGACATCATATTCTTTTAAGTTGTGTTGCATCCATAAGATAAAATGAATGTTATATTAGATATTTCTGAAATTTAAGTGGTATATTTAAACATGCGATGATCCAAACTGTGTCATTAAGCACCTTAAGCACTTTGTTATAGCTACATATAACAGTTCTTGAAGTGTTAATTCTACCCTTGCTTTTATTGAAAACACGTCACTATCATATTAAGGTTCCTATTACAAAATGTATAATACAGGGAATTGCAAACATCATCTTCATCCATCTCCAGGTTTAAGTGTGAAATGAAGTATAATCCAATTATTGAAAAGCAATTTATGAGCATATCACTTTAGCAGTGGTACCATTCTATTTCAGTAACCAACATAAAGTAATAAGAAACTCCCTTTGCAGCACAAGTATTACAGTACAGAAATTGCACCAATCAAAACCAGTACATTATTCAATGTGTGCTAATTTACAGCATGAAAGATCTCATAAGAGAGTACACAATATGATACCAAACTTAATGTTGTCCTCCAGTGGGCATAACTTTTACTTCTCTTGGTTTTGTAAAGAGATTTTGTGATTTTTTTCTAATGATTGTGATTAAAAACTTCTTATATGTGGATTTTGTTTTTCAGCTTTCCATAGCCGCCTAGTGCAGTCTGGAAAGTGCCAACCAATGAAAATAGCATATTCTCTCTTCCCTATTTTAAAATGGCTTCCGGAATATAAGTGGAAAGGAGACTTTCTAAGTGATGTCATATCAGGATTTACTGTAGCAATAATGCATATTCCGCAAGGTAAAGTATATAATTCGATAATATAATGACATTCTAACAGGGGAAATACGACACCCTTCATCCTGAAACCTGCCTCAAAATTCTGATGGTAGAAACAATTTGTGGTAGGAAGGCAGCATCATGAAAGTTAGTTGCCAGTTTTGACTGCAAGTTTACAGAGTAAAGCACAAACTCATTTAAGCAATAGGAACACCAGCCATGGACAAAATAATGAATTGGATGGCTGTGACCACATCTTATTCGGAGAGAGAAAGAGAGAGAGATTTTATTTTGGTTATAATTTCTAAACTTGCAGTAGAAACAAGCTGCTAATATCCTTTTATTACTGTAAGTCAAGGTTACTTTGACGCTTGTCCCCACCCCCCCCCCAAAAAAAAATCTATTCTTTCTAAATGCATTCAGTGGTATATACATATTTCATCAGGACCCTCTAGAGAATGGACCTGACACTGGCATACGAGATTTTCAAAAATGGCACCGGTAGTTGGTGGTGAACTCTATATTGTTTTCTATGCCTGTGATTTATTGTTTGTTTTAATAACTGCAATTTGTCTTTACATTAACGAAGCAAGAGTATCTGAAAACGTTTATTTGGGCAATTTAGGAAACGGGGATAGTCGCGACAGCTGTGTGTGCTGTGCAGTGTGCTTTCCGTGTACATATTTGTGTTTATTGTAGGTATTCCATGTAAGACTACAGCTACATTAGACATATAGTATTATTAACTTGTCTGTTTTCAAATGTAATTTGTGTCACGATTACTGCGGTGGGAGGTAAAAGAAGAAATTGTCCGAGTAGTGGATATTATTGTCGGCAGCATACCTAATAACCTACATAACCTAAAACATTAAAATGCTTCGTAACTGTTGCGTTCTCGGGTGTAAATCTAATACAGCAAATATGGACCATTAGTACCAATATTTATATTTTCGAAAGGTCAAGATCTCAGAGAGAAAAAAAAAACAACACTGAGTCACGCCCTCTTTCTCCACACCGCCTTACCGAATAACCGAATTGCAGTTGACCCATAGGCTTTGTTTTGGTGTCTAAACTCCTAGCCCTGATCATACCATTTGGGTTCACTTCCCTCAAAACATACATACGTGCATTGCGACATTCAAGACACTTACTCTTTATTTTACTCCAATCTTCTCCTCTGAATTTTTATATCATATACTAAATCACGTTTTGCTTACTTTTAGCATCTAGTAGTAAACCTGCATTTATGAATGTGCCCGCAATATCATTCGGTTAATGATATTTTCAATTTCGTACTGTTGGTACGACAAATTAATACCTCTATAGTTAGTGTGGCCGTATAGCTTCCGATAGAGCTCTTGGCCAAGGAAAGAAAAAAGAAAAAAAAAAAAAAAAAAAAAAAAAAAAAAAAAAAAAAAGACAGTCTTGAGAGTTCAGTGCATGAGGTTTGTGTCGTTGCCTACAGCTTCTGAACGGGAGGTGTGCAGGGGGTGTTATCGATCTGTCCAGTCGCTAGGAGACAGCTTACAGCACAGATTAATACAGCCAATCAGTCAAGCTTGTGACTAGCCTCAAGCGCGTCTCGCGCTTAAAATTAGTGTTCTGTGATTCTACTTCACTGTTGAATGTTAATTGTTTTGTTTCATCAAAGATGCAAATGCATGTGTTGCGTACTGCTTTTTATAAATTGGTTCATACTGATAGAACATTGAAGTTATTATTTGTTGAACTACAAGAGCAACCATTTTCATCGCATGGACCTATGAAGCATAAATGTACTTGCAAAGATACGAGATCGACACAGCACTTAACATATTAAAATAGCAGATGGGAGGAAGGTAAAGTATAGTACGTTCACTACAAAACTTGGCCGGCAGGTGCATGGCCCGTGTCACTACATTCCCTGCGCGCGCGTGTTAATCGTCACACATGCGCCAGTCTTACTTCTGTTAGGTAGGTGTTCTGTGATGTGCTAGTCCAGTTCACACGTGAATAACATTGAGTATTCAGAAGTGTTTAGTTTTGCTTGAAGCGCTTCCAAAATGTACAGTAAAACAAAGAGTGTTTATGTACGATACGCATGTGCTTGCATCATCTTTTAGCGAAGTTGTAAGGCAATTTGAAACTAAATTTCCTGGCGTGTGTGTTCCGAGTAGAGACACCGTTCGTTTGCTTGTAAGTAAATTCAGGAAGACGGGATCAATTCGTGATAGAAAAAGAAAGGTAAAAAACAAACTGCTTACGGTACAGAAATTAGACAAAATCGGTGAAAGGTTAGAACGGTCATCTCGAAAACCTAGGTGCCTTGCACAAGACAAAAAACAAAACATCAGGAGAGAAACTAACGCTATGACGGAAGCTGAACTAATACGTGAGAATGAAAATTTTCTTAGAAGATGCTGTAGATGTATTGTTGCGAGAATCATCAAAGTTAAAGAAGGTATCTTCAGAATGAGAGAGATTACTCTTGTCAAGTCGTGGAAGAACCGAACATGCAATTTCTGAAGCAGCCAGCTTCAAGCCATCAGGTGCAATGAAGCTGTGGAACAAAATACAGCGCGTGCTATTGAATCATTGCCGATAACAAGGATGAATGAATATCTCCGCACTCAAGTTAAGTTGACAGCATTATTTTCATCGTCTCTTTTTACAAACACTCCAAGTTTCTCTAACAACGGCAATTGTGCACAACATTATCCAGAGAAGATTGCAGAAGCTGCAACCAAATGATGAATCCAGAGAGCTTGAAGATTGGGATGCAGAGTCGTTGAATTGTGCTCAATTGGGTGATTATGTATCGGAGGGGATTCCACACTCATCACGTTGATTTGGGTCATGTATGTCAGACCCTGGGCGGAAGGAATGAGATGATAGTACCCAACGGGCGGCCGGCGAGTCACAAGGAGACGCCCAACAAGGACGGCCCCTACAGGTTTACAGTTCATCTCGACACGAGCTTCGCGCACGGAGCCTGCCATCCAGGTTTCGACTAGAGGCCCCCCCCCCTAGAACTCACGACTGCTACGCCACCTCGGCACCCAGAACCGTATTTACAGAGCGCGCTCACCACCCACGGAGAGGCGCCATCCTCGCAACGCAGACGACAGACAACCCTGAAAAGCCGGATTCAAGTAACATGAAATTAAATGAAAGGACGGAAAATTCGGGAGATGTGGAAAAATTCTTCCCAGCATTCGCATGGTGATCGGGGAAACCCCCAAAAATATCCATGGGTCAGAAAGGCCAGCTGCGGGAATCGAACCCACGACTTCCCGAATGTGAGCTTCACACGTTACCGCGGAGCCATTTCGGAATTTGTGCTTAATACTCGAAATAAAAAGAATCTATTTTGCTGCTCTCCTTCAAAACAAAGTTACATCAGACATTAACTATGTTTAACACTGAAATCAAGAAGACCACCAGGGTAATATAGAATACAGGATCAGAATATACTGTTGAAAACTAGGATTTTCAGTAAAATAAGTGAATCAATATTTGCAAGAAGTTATTAAATTTATATTTATGTTAGTATTTGCGGCTGGTCGTCCTAAAGGTCTCACACAGATTGCCTCGGCTGAGATCTTATCTCGTGGGTGTTGAAGAAATAATAACCACAGTTATTATTGTGAAACCTTTTTTTATTCCAGTCCACAGTAAATGCTACTCTTCCTACCATATACCCTTTGTTATCGACTTCGTCACTGACTTTTCCTCGCGGTACTGGCCGGCGCTGATACTAATGTTGCAGGGGTGTTGTAATAATGTCGGAGTGTGTTGTAGGGCTCTCGGTGTGTGTTGTAGGACTCGCGGGGTGTATTACAGGACTCCTCTGGGTGTATTACATGACTGGGGTTTTAAAATGCGTGGTTTTATAATCTTTTCCCATTTCCCCTGACTATACCCTTACTTTCTGACCACGCTTGCCGTCATTGGTGGAAATTCATATTGTACGCGCGGCTTCCGAATTTCCACCTATAGGCATGCCTTGCTGTGGCGGGAGTTCCATGAGGGGATTCCGCCTCACTGCACATGGCGTCCCTATTAGCCTAACAAAAGGCACAAAAGGATTTTTCGCCTTTTGTTCAGCATTGTCTGCGTCGTCACACTAATGACTGTTTTACCCTGAGTTGGAGCAAACTCTAGCTGATACACGTCTACCTGCTACACGGGATGATCGGTTGGCGAACATTTTGTTTAAGAATTTGCTTTAGCAATTGATTTGATTTATCCCGCTACATATTGTAGTATAAATCATTCCACAGTTCTTTTTGCAATGACTGGGAATATTTAGTCAGATATCTTCATTGACATCTCTGAACCATATGTATGCATTTTTATTTCAGATTTGGTAACTATGCCTTTTTGTATGTATGATTTGAAGTTTGTGGTCAAATAGCCCATTAATTAGAGGCGACACTCTTAAAGATTCAAGCCTACTGGCACTTGCAAGTATGTTAGTTGTAAGGTGCTGGTTATCCTGGGATGGAAGTTTACAGTGCAATATATCAAATCTACCCAGGATATAAATAAGTTGATGTTTTCTCATGCTTAATATTAAGAAACATACATTTGTATCACCAAAGATTATTTCTTTTATCAGCCTACACATTAAATGTAGCATTTTATGATACAGTCTAATAAAATGTTAAAATGTCCTGAAGAGCAGTATGGAGCCACAATAACAGTTACATTAGTATCCTGAAAATCTAGCAGAAGGCGCATATTTCAATGTCTGTTTAATACAAAATTTTGAAACGTCCACCATTTTACAGATACATCTGCTTTATGTATATGCAAGTTCCACCATCCTCTAGACATTTTCACAAAATATTCTGCTCCCAGAAAACACCCATGCTTTAACAAAGATGAAAAATTCGGTTCTTTTAAGTGATGTTCTGATATACATACAACATGGAGATAGATATTATCTAGAAAGTTGTCTAACTCTTCAAATTTACTCATAAGTCCTTTTGTGTTCTAAAGACAGATAGGAAGATTTATTGAGTCCTTACCTAAGGTTTGGAGCATCAATGGGGAGATTACTACCACTGCCAGTATACAGGGTGCCTCAAAAAAAACCCGACAGAGCTTAGCATGTCATTTGGGATGGCAAACTGATCAGTTTTCAAGAAGGAACCCTTGTCCGGAAATGCACAGTTTGGACGCTGTGGCATATCGAACTGTGAGATGGGCATGTACTCACATTTTGTCAATAAACCCAACATGAGTAGCACATCGACTTGTCTACATTATAAACGGACTTCAAACTGTGTAGCTCCTACGTCATTGGAGAGCCTACATCAGTGGTACTGAGCCTCATACACATGACCCAATACATGCAGTTGTCTTTGAAGATTTTCAATCGCTCCGTGGACTCGAGCAATAAGGTCCTTTGTTGACGTTACAGGAGTGCCATACACCATACACTTCATACAGCCCCACAGAAAATAGTTGAGAGGTGTCAGACCTGGTGACTGTGCTGGCCGTGGAACTGATCGACCTCTACCAATCCATTGATTTGGATATGCAACTTGAGGCAATTCCACACATTTACATCAAAGTCTTCTGGAACATGGTTGCATTGCAGTCACATTACCTGTGAAACATTTAGTGGCAGGCAAAATATCTCTAATAAATGTGAGATACATTGGTTCTGTTAGTCTGTTAAGCAGTAGATGTTCTCAGGTTGTTCATCCATAGTACACAGATAACTAAAGGTTGCATACTTTCCATATTAAGACACAAAAAAACGAAACAGAACACATTGTCATAACCGTTTGTTCTTTGCTTCGACACTCTCCAGTGCCCAAACAGCGCATTTCTGGAGAGGTGTTCCTTTTTGAGAACCGATCAGTTTGCCATCCTGCACAACATACTAAGCTCTGTCAGTGTTCTTTTGGGAAACCTTGTATATGTACTCGTCTTAGATTTCTGGAAATGTGATTTGATTTTGGTCTAAAAAGGGTGTCTTATCTCTTATAACAGGGTTTTTACTTTTAATTATACTAGCAATAATAAGAGTTTCTTTTTGCTTGTAGAATTGAGGAGCAGATCATGCCTTGTTTAAGCTTCCCTTCCTATTATAAAAATATTTATCACATAATGTGTACATTTATGGACTCCAACAATGCAGATTTAAGTTGCAAATTCACACTCCTCACTCCGCCACAAAGCTGAAGCCTGTCGTCCCTTTCAGAGACACAGGAATTTCCCATTGGTATGGCTGCTTTTTTTGCTGATGTGCTGTAGATTGTCGTCAATGCAGTAAATACCTCTATCCAGGCTATTTTCTGGTCCCCCCAACTATTACAACACAATCCCCTTTGCTGAAGATAGCAGCAAGCTTGTCCAAGTCTTTGGTTACTTCGGCAAGCACTAGCTTAAAATTTCCCACAACATCAAACTTCTCCCATAGATCCTCTTTTAGCAAGGGTGCCATGCCCCTCCAAGCAACAGCTGTTCAGTATGGTTAGTCTTTCTCCCATTTGATATTATGCATGTTTTTTTTTTTTGATATTTTTTTTTGTTCCATTTATATCCTGCGTTTAACTGCAAAGGTCATATAGGTGGCCTCTCCTGTCGAACATATTGCCTATCGGCAATGGTGTTACTTGTTTAACAGTATGTTTAGGGTCTCTAGGGTTTTTGAACATTGAATTCACACTCTCATTCATAGTCTCATAGTCAATTTAAAGTCTACAATCTACAGAAAACAAGAGTTTGAAAATAAGTGTTACATTGTTGCTAACAATCTCCAAATACATAACAAACAAAAATGAGCATTGGACATTTTAGCCTATATATTTCTCCAAAAGTGTAATAAAAAATATGTCCTGTTCTACAATAAGTCACAATACGTGATGTTGTACTAAGCAATTTTTTAAATATATTATTTACATAGGATTTAGATGGTACTGTTAAATTTTAGTGTTATAACCAATACATTGTTAAAAGCGATGTCACTATAACCAGTTTTTACTGTATTACTGTTTATGGGAAGGTTTATTGCAGATTCCAAATGTGAGTTTTTCATTATGACTAGGGAAGTGGAAGTTGTGCTTAGTATGGGATGATGCTATAAGAATTGTTTATACTTAACCTCACTTACCTTTTAATTTCTGAACATGTTTCAAGTGTTCACTCTCATCAACAAAATTTGATTTATTGCTCCATTTTACAGGAATGGCGTATGCACTGCTAGGAGGAGTTCCACCAATTGTAGGCCTTTATATGGCGTTTTTTCCTGTTCTTATGTATGTTATGATGGGAACCTCCAGACATGTTTCAATGGGTAAGTTAGACAGTAGTTAAATGTATTGAGATGTAATGCCTAGTGTTATAATTATATAAAAGGACAGTAAAGCTTATAAGTAAATGTTTATGTAGTATAAGAATACATGTGTATTATATTTACACTTTTAGTGTAAGGCTAATTTAGGATGCAAAAGCTCATTAAATTTGTAACAAATACATATTAAATTCATATAATTAAGCTTCTGATGCCAAAATAGTATGCCAATTTTTGTTTTCTTCACCCTATTTCATTCATATCTAAGCTCCTGCTTCATGTTTCTTTCATTTCTTTCTTGTAATGCTGACACTACCAATGTTTGTCATCACAGTAGCTTCTTATTTAATTATATTCTACAATTACTGCATACTTATAACAGATGTAAATCTTAAGAAAATGAGAGAAAATACCGGTACTGTTTATGCCACAGTAAGAATTGTGTGTACTGCCTTTTACTTTCACTATAGTTTTGTCAGAGTACTCCTGGATTATCTCTGTAACCAAATATCACTTGAAAATTCAAGGCAGTAATCTATACATTTAGTAAAACTGAAAAATGTTGCACATAATTTTGACTACCTGTTGGATAAATAACTAATGTTGACATTGCAATGGGCTAACTTGGAGGCAAAAAATCATCATCATCATCATCATCATCATCATCTTCTTCTTCTTCTTCTTCTTCTTCTCTTCCTCTTCTTCCTCCTCCTCTTCCTCTTCTTCTTCCTCCTCTTCCTCTTCTTCTTCCTCTTCTTCTTTCTCTTCCTCTTCTTCTTTCTCTTTCTCTTCTTCCTCTTCTTCCTTCTCTTTCTCTTCTTCCTCTGCTTCCTCTTCTTTCTCTTCTTCCTCTTCCTCCTCTTCTTCCTCTTCTTTCTCCTCCTCTTCCTCTTCTTTCTCCTCCTCCTCCTTCTGCTCCTCCTACTCCTTCTTTTCTCTCTTTCTCTTCTTCTTCTTCTCCTTCTCCTCCTCCTTCTCCTCCTTCTGCTACTCCTTCTCCTCCTCCTTCCCTCCTTCTGCTCCTCCTCCTTCTCCTCCTCCTTCTCCTTCTCCTCCTCCTTCTCCTCCTGCTCCTCCTTCTCCTCCTCCTCCTTATTCTTCTTCTTCCTCTTCCTGTACTTCTTCCTGCTCTTCTTCCTGTTCTTGTTCTTTATCTGATCACCGTCCTGGCGGCGCCGTGGCCGAGCGGTTAGCGCGCTCGCCTACCAAATAGGCGGCCCGGGTTCGATCCCAGGGACCCGCATGTGGTATTCGTGGTGGACGAAGTGGCGTCAGGGCGGGTTTTCTCCGGGTTCTCCGGTTTCCCCCGCCATCTCGTTCCACCGGTGCTCCATCTTCGTTCCATGTGTCATCAGTGTCACCGCCTGCGGTGCCGTAGTAGTAAAAGCGGGCGTTAAACACAACAACATGATTACCATCCCTGTATGGAGGACTTACAAGCCTGTTGGGGAGCAGGTGAACCTATGGTCTGGACAGAGTGAAGACCTGGAAGTGAGTGGTCAGCCCAGTGCCAGGTATGATGACGAGGAAGAGGATGATATGAAATGGATGAAAGGAAAGGTGATGATGGAGCAATTGGTGGAATGAGAGCTGGGGGAAACCAGGGAACCTGGAGAAAATCCACCCAGATGCTACTTCATCCACCACAAATACCACATGTGGGTCCCTGGGATCAAACCTGAGCCACCTTGGTGATAGGCAAACAGTCTAACTGCTCAGCCACGGTGCCGCCACATTAAGATTATTAACATATTAAAATTAAATATATACATGAATCTCATTTTGAAAATTTTGTTTAGATGTACATGGGGCAGCTTTTCAGGAGTAACACCCTTAAACTTGGCAACCCACAGACAGAAGATGTAAATTACTGCATCCTTTTAAGGATGAATCTGTAATCATTCATTTCTTCCTTTTATTTTTTAAAAGTAACTATGACATAGAAGTGATGTTTTTTGAGTTGTGATTGCTACAGTAAGTGAAGTTCTGTCAGCTGTTGACTTTGCCTTCATTTTATTTGTTGACTATACAGAGAATAATTTTGTTGTTATAAAATCTATGTAACATACCAAGTTGAATAGAGTAAAACTAAAACAGTTATGTGAATATCACTATAGACTGTGATGATACAGATGCATCATAATAATTCAACAATACAGTGTCACCCCAGTTATATGTTTACAGAGGGAGACTACTAAAATGGTGTATAAATGAAAAAATGTAAAAGTGAATTTTCTTATAGACCTGTTTTATTAGATTATTACTCTAATTGATGATAGTTTCTCGGGCTAACAGCCAGGTCAGATTAGGGTAACTACCCAAGCTTTCAGCGACTAACTCTGCCGCCATCCTCAGGGGAACTGAATTTAGGACGACGACGACGCTATCTGGCAGGCTGAGATCAGCCCGAGGTGTGTCATACGTGTACCTGCCCTTTTAGGGCTTAACCACTTTATGACGGGATGTAGGATTTTGCAGGGTGGCGGGTGAAGTTTGAGGTAGTAGGTTTAAGGAGGCAGCAAGATTTTGCTCCTCAGCGGCTGCTTAATCAGTGTGCAACTTCCGTTGGGCACTGCTGGTGTAAATGTCCAAATATGGAGGTTTATTTAATTTTGAATTTAGAATCCAAGCTTGTCTTGGAGGACTGTGATGTATTCAGCTTTCGCTGTTGAAGGGATGTCTCCTTCGTTACCGGGGATGCCCGCAAGCCATGCGGGGAACCCGGTGTCCCACACGCGTGCGTTCAGTGGGGTTGTAGTCCCCAAGAGACCTAATCAGGGCACTCCTATGTTGAGGAATTTGGTCGTAGAATTTTGTTGCCCGGCGCCTAATTTCGTCCTCCACATACGGAAGAGACGAGGCTTCGTGGAGTAGTCTCGAAGGGAATCCGCGGCATACAGAATAGATTATCCGAAGTCCTCTATTCTGTATACGCTGCAGACGCAGGAGATGGGAATCTGCGGCCATGCCCCAGATTTCGCAGGCGTATAGGAGGAGTGGGATTATGAGTGCCCGAAAAAGGCGTAGCTTTAGGGGAACTGGCATCCCCGACCGCAGCATGGGGTACAGAGAGGCAGTTGCCCCACCGGCCCGCGCCGACAAGTCGTTGATGTGTTCCCGAAAAGTAAGGCCCTTATCGAGCTTCACTCCCAGGTAGGAGATAGAGTTTACCCATTCAATCCTTCGCAGATAGGTGAATGTGGGGAGATTGGCGGGGAATCGGCGCTTAGTAAAAAGTATGGCGCGGCTTTTCTCCGGATTAATGGACAATCGCCAACGCCTGCACCATTCTTGGATGAGGCGGAGGTGTCGCTGTATTGGGAGGAAGGTTCTGTTAGGATGTTTGTTTGTTGTGTAGAGCAACACGTCGTCAGCATATTGAGCTATGTTGACGTTCGGCTCTGTAGGTAGGTCGGCCATGTAGACGCTGAAGAGCGTGGGTGATAAAACAGAACCTTCGGGGACTCCGCCTCGGATTGGCCTGCGTGTGGATTTATTCCCCGCCACTGAGACCACAAAGGATCTGTGTCTAAGGTAGGAATGTAATAGATGTATAAGGCGTGTGGGTAGCTCCAGTTGGATGAGCTTTCGTAGGAGACCGGCATGCCAGGTCGTAGAGAAAGCCTTCTCAACGTCCAGAGATACCGCGGCGGTATAGGCCTTGTCCTGGTATCCCAGGGCGGCAGCCTCCACCACCCGCAGCAGCTGCTGGGGCGTTGAGTGGCCAGGCCGGAACCCAAACTGATGGGGTGGGATGGCTTGAATGTCCCCTAAGATAGGGGACAAGCGGGCTAGTATTAGTCTCTCGAATACCTTCGAGAGAACGGGTAGGAGGCTAATGGATCGGTAGTTGGCGGGATGGACCGGGTCTTTCCCTGGCTTCAATATGCAAATCACCCGGGCCTCTCTCCACTCACGTGGGAAGTGGCTGAGGGCGAGGCACATATTGAAGACCTTAGTCAGGTAGAGCACGGCCTTGAAGGGAAGGTGGCGGAGCATGACAGGTGTTATCCCGTCAGGCCCCGCGGCCTTTTTGCGGTCGAGACGTTGGAGTACGCCCTGGACTTCACTGGGTTTGACGATAGGAAGCCGATCCGCGTCGTCAAGAGGGCGTCGAAGGTATCGACGTACCTCCCCACGAACACGGTCGGAGAAGTCTAGGTCCTGCGGGTTATCTCTCGGCCGCATGGTCCTCTCCAGGTATTCAGCAAACGCATTAGCTTTGGCTTGGGGTTCATAGGCCAGGCCTTGGGTGCCATGGATTGGGGAGGTGTGTGACCCACCTCGGTTTCTCAGTCGTTTGGCAATCCGCCACACGTTGCCGTCACCTAGGTTCAAACGAGACATCGTGTCCTCCCACGCGCGCACTCTGTGCTCGCGCAGTTGGAGACGCACCTCGTGGCGTAGGCGCCTTAGAAGCGCTAGGTTATGGCGTGTGCGGTGCCTCTGACAGAGTCTGCGAGCCGCCCAGGAGCGGCGGATGAGTAGAAGGAGCTCTAGGGGTAGGACGTCTGGGTGGAGAGGAGCTGGGGTGTGGACGGTGAGGTTGTGGACCGTTCGCTTCACCACAGAAGTGAAGGAAGAGACCGCCGCCTCAAGGGTTGGGATGTCGGTGATGTTGGGGTTGGGAGGGATGGAGCCATTTAGGCAACTCTTGACACAGTCCCAGTCGACGTTTCGGTGTTGATATGGGACCTCTTGGCTGGCAACCCGGGTGTTGGCAGTAGCCAACACTGGATTATGGTCGGAATGAAGTGCGTTGATGGATGTGAGTGACACGTGATATGGGAAATGTTTGATGACCGCGAAGTCTATGACGGATGGCCGTCCTGGACCTCGCGGATAATGAGTGGGTTGCCAGGGGCCCTCGACTCTAAGTTGAGGGTCCGCGTCGACCATGTGGACTATGTCATTGCCTCTTCTGTCCGCGCGGGGGCCGCAATGCCAACGCGGATGCTTGGCATTTAGGTCCCCGGCCAGAATGACATGAGGATGTAGGGCAAGGATGGAGAGGTAGTCGTTTACAACGAACTGCCTCTGGGGTGGGTGATATGCAGACACCATCAAGACCTCAATACCGCCGAGGTGGATACAAGTAGCCGTGGCCTCAAGGGTTTGAAGCGGAGGGAGCTGGACAGGTTTGTGGACCACACTTCTCTTCACGAAGATCGCTGTGCCGCCCCCACGGCGGCCGACGCGGTCCGATCGGAGACAGTGGTAGCCCTGGAGTCGGGATGTGAGGTTTTGGTGGAGATGCGTTTCTGATACCAAGATTCTGAATTTAGGCTACTGATGTTGCGATATTTATACCTAGAGCGCGGCCGATAAGAACCGCCCACTTTTTTACCATTGGCCGAGCTCCGGCCGATGGAGGCACGTGCGGAACCAATCAGGTGATTGCCGATGCTTCTCTGCACTGTGGAGGAGAGATATGCTGAATGACTGGTGTCCATGCTTTGCTGATTTGAAGGCCTTCATCCCTGTTGAAGTTGTTTTTATTCGCTTTAATGTATAGAGCTTCTTTAATCACCCTATCGTAGTACCTAGAGGACTTTTCAAGAATTTTTGTAGAGGCGAATTTGATTTTATGATCTGTATTATATGTGTGCTCAGCCACTGCGGATTTTTCTGGGTATCCTAGTCTAATACAACGTTGATGTTCTTTGATGCGATCTTCTACAGTTCTACCTGTTTGTCCTATGTAAACTTTGCCGCAACTGCATGGGATTTCATAAATGCCTGGTGCACGAAGACCTAAATTATCTTTAGCAGAGCCTAAAAACTGTTTTATTTTGGTTGGAGGTTTGAATACGGTTTTTATTTGATATTTCATGAGCAATCTTCCAATTTTCCCCGACAGGGCGCCACAATAAGGGATGACTGCTAAGCCTGCATGTTCTTTCGTTGTATTAGGTTCACGGTTTCGTTTGGAGTGGATTTTCTTAAAAGTACTGTTTATTTCCTGGTTGGTGTATTGATTCTGTCTGAAAACTGTACGCAGGTGTTGTATTTCTTGAGGTAGATTTTCAAGATCAGAGATAGCAATCGCTCGATGTATGAGTGTTGAGAGGACTGTCCGCTTTTGTGCCGGGTGATGACAGCTGGTGCTATTAAGGTATAGATCGGTGTGAGTTGGTTTCCTATACACCTTATGCCCCAGTTGACCATCTTTTTTTCTATAAATAAGTAAATCCAAGAAAGGTAAGCCGTCCTGGTGTTCAGTTTCCATGGTAAACTTAATGTTGGGATGGATGCTGTTGAGAAATTCATGGAAAGCTGTCAGGGCATCTTTTCCGTGTGGCCATATCACAAAAGTATCGTCTACATAACGGAAGAAATGAGTAGGAGCAAGGGGTGCAGTTTTGAGTGCCACATGTTCAAATTCCTGCATGTAGAAATTGGCTATAGCCGGAGATAAAGGAGAACCCATAGCAACACCATCCACTTGTTCGTAATAAGTGCCATTAAACAGGAAGTAAGTTGAAGTTAAAGCATGGTGGAATAAGCTGATCATCTTGTCATCAAAGTGGGGTTTCAACAGTTCTAATGTCTCTTGGAGGGGCACTTTAGTGAAGAGAGATTCTACATCGAAACTAACCAGTATGTCTGAGGTAGTTACCTGGATTTCCTGTATGACCTTGGTAAATTCTGAAGAATTTTTCACATGGTGACTGCAATTTCCAATCAATGGTTGCATTAGCTCAGTTAGATATTTAGCCAGAGCGTATGTCGGAGAGCCTATAGCGTCAACAATGGGCCTGAACGGGATGTTTGGTTTGTGTATTTTTGGCAGGCCATAAAGTCTGGGAGGAGTCGAGTGATGCGGCGTTATCTTTTTGATGACTTCTAGAGAAAGACCAGAGGATTTTAATAGAGCGGCCGTTTTTTTTTTTTTTTTTTTTTTTTTTTTTTTTTTTTCCACTTTGTTGGTAGGATCTTTAGGAATCTCTTTGTAGGCTTTATCAGAAAGCAAATCCAATAGTTTCGACTGATATTGGGTTCTTGATATCACAACAGCTGCGTTCCCCTTGTCTGCGGAAAGTACCAAAAGCTCTTTGTTCATCTTAATGTCACGTAGCGCTTGTCGTTCAGCTCTAGTGATGTTTTGTTTTGGAAGAGTTGCCTTTTTTAATGTATTGCCTATTTCCTGTCTAATCTCTTCAGCCACTTCTTTCGGGATGTTAAACATAGCACACTCTACTCCACTGATTATGTCTTTATATGGAACCGACTTGGGAGTTGGGGCGAAGTTGAGCCCTTTTGACAAAATGGAGACCATATCCTTGCTCAGCACTGAGGATGGCGGCAGAGTTAGTCGCTGAAAGCTTGGGTAGTTACCCTAATCTGACCTGGCTGTTAGCCCGAGAAACTATCATCAACAATCAACGCCGGGAAAGCTTCAAGTCATTAATCACTAACCTTTACGGGGAGGTTATCCACCGCAGGCTATGTGAATTCGAACGTCTGCAAAAGAAAAGGACTAGTCTACTGTGTTCGCTAGCATTCTTGTTAAGATGTCGTGACGCAGGTATTGTACCTAAGTTCTGTAGACTAAGACACGCGGTGAATTCACCGGAAGTAAACAAGATTCTGAGACGTGCCGGTTTATCTCTGGTTAGAGAAAGAATCCATCACACACGATGCGTACTAAGTAAGGTAAGCCATAGCCTTCTGTCATTACATCTCGAACTTTCTTCAAAATTCAATCCACGTGATTGGCATTGGTTTCAACAATCCGTTGCAGCACAGATATACATCCATTCACGCAAAACCACAGACAGACAGGTGAGCAAATTCACGAGACTATCTTACGTCCCTGAGGGACCCATTACTCCTCTGGATGAAAAACGCTTGGTCATCAACCTATCGGATACAGTGCTGAGCAAGGATATGGTCTCCATTTTGTCAAAAGGGCTCAACTTCGCCCCAACTCCCAAGTCGGTTCCATATAAAGACATAATCAGTGGAGTAGAGTGTGCTATGTTTAACATCCCGAAAGGAGTGGCTGAAGGGATTAGACAGGAAATAGGCAATACATTAAAAAAGGCAACTCTTCCAAAACAAAACATCACTAGAGCTGAACGACAAGCGCTACGTGACATTAAGATGAACAAAGAGCTTTTGGTACTTTCCGCAGACAAGGGGAACGCAGCTGTTGTGATATCAAGAACCCAATATCAGTCGAAACTATTGGATTTGCTTTCTGATAAAGCCTACAAAGAGATTCCTAAAGATCCTACCAACAAAGTGGAAAAAAAAAAAAAAAAAAAAAAAAAAAAAAACGGCCGCTCTATTAAAATCCTCTGGTCTTTCTCTAGAAGTCATCAAAAAGATAACGCCGCATCACTCGACTCCTCCCAGACTTTATGGCCTGCCAAAAATACACAAACCAAACATCCCGTTCAGGCCCATTGTTGACGCTATAGGCTCTCCGACATACGCTCTGGCTAAATATCTAACTGAGCTAATGCAACCATTGATTGGAAATTGCAGTCACCATGTGAAAAATTCTTCAGAATTTACCAAGGTCATACAGGAAATCCAGGTAACTACCTCAGACATACTGGTTAGTTTCGATGTAGAATCTCTCTTCACTAAAGTGCCCCTCCAAGAGACATTAGAACTGTTGAAACCCCACTTTGATGACAAGATGATCAGCTTATTCCACCATGCTTTAACTTCAACTTACTTCCTGTTTAATGGCACTTATTACGAACAAGTGGATGGTGTTGCTATGGGTTCTCCTTTATCTCCGGCTATAGCCAATTTCTACATGCAGGAATTTGAACATGTGGCACTCAAAACTGCACCCCTTGCTCCTACTCATTTCTTCCGTTATGTAGACGATACTTTTGTGATATGGCCACACGGAAAAGATGCCCTGACAGCTTTCCATGAATTTCTCAACAGCATCCATCCCAACATTAAGTTTACCATGGAAACTGAACACCAGGACGGCTTACCTTTCTTGGATTTACTTATTTATAGAAAAAAAGATGGTCAACTGGGGCATAAGGTGTATAGGAAACCAACTCACACCGATCTATACCTTAATAGCACCAGCTGTCATCACCCGGCACAAAAGCGGACAGTCCTCTCAACACTCATACATCGAGCGATTGCTATCTCTGAGGGGCTCTAATGACCTAGCTGTCGACGGGCCCTTAAACCCTAATCACTCACTCACTATCTCTGATCTTGAAAATCTACCTCAAGAAATACAACACCTGCGTACAGTTTTCAGACAGAATCAATACACCAACCAGGAAATAAACAGTACTTTTAAGAAAATCCACTCCAAACGAAACCGTGAACCTAATACAACGAAAGAACATGCAGGCTTAGCAGTCATCCCTTATTGTGGCGCCCTGTCGGGGAAAATTGGAAGATTGCTCATGAAATATCAAATAAAAACCGTATTCAAACCTCCAACCAAAATAAAACAGTTTTTAGGCTCTGCTAAAGATAATTTAGGTCTTCGTGCACCAGGCATTTATGAAATCCCATGCAGTTGCGGCAAAGTTTACATAGGACAAACAGGTAGAACTGTAGAAGATCGCATCAAAGAACATCAACGTTGTATTAGACTAGGATACCCAGAAAAATCCGCAGTGGCTGAGCACACATATAATACAGATCATAAAATCAAATTCGCCTCTACAAAAATTCTTGAAAAGTCCTCTAGGTACTACGATAGGGTGATTAAAGAAGCTCTATACATTAAAGCGAATAAAAACAACTTCAACAGGGATGAAGGCCTTCAAATCAGCAAAGCATGGACACCAGTCATTCAGCATATCTCTCCTCCACAGTGCAGAGAAGCATCGGCAATCACCTGATTGGTTCCGCACGTGCCTCCATCGGCCGGAGCTCGGCCAATGGTAAAAAAGTGGGCGGTTCTTATCGGCCGCGCTCTAGGTATAAATATCGCAACATCAGTAGCCTAAATTCAGTTCCCCTGAGGATGGCGGCAGAGTTAGTCGCTGAAAGCTTGGGTAGTTACCCTAATCTGACCTGGCTGTTAGCCCGAGAAACTATCATCAACAATCAACGCCGGGAAAGCTTCAAGTCATTAATTACTCTAATTATATATTATTTAATAGAATAAAGCAATAAATTAAGAAACACATAATGCACTATTTAGATGACTTATATGTATGCCAATATTGTTGTTTTTAATTCTTTTTATTAGGGAATATTCCACAATGCAATGGGTTTCCTTGATCTCCTGCCTCCATAAGTCCCCGTCCATAGCATCTTCCTCCTTAACCTCTTCTCTCCATACTCCTTTTCACCCCATCCATCCAGCATGTTCATAATTCAAACAAAAATAAATAAAGTATTTAGAATACCTACTGGTTTAAAAGGTCATCAATTTGTCTTTGCTTCTTTGATTTTTCCACACAGTGATACATTAGTCAGTTATATGCTATAATCACAGAAACACTGAAATTTAGGTTTTGCAATGATAGAAATTGTATAATTTCTATAACTTGAATTGCCTCGTGCACACTGGCAACACTTTCATTATTTAGGCCTACTTCTTTATCACAGTTATGTGAAGCTGAATAATCGTTGTGTCCTAGTTATTGGATCGCCATTTGAAGCTGAAGTCGTTGGTGACGTGGTGTTGCGCTTTGATGTGTTTCGCTCCGGCTAGTTCTGCAAGAGATCTCTTTATCTCGGGTCTGCGTAGGAGTAATGGACAACCCAAGGAAACTTTTTATATTATTTATTGCGTATTTTAAATATTTTCAGGAGCTATGCCGAAAATATTTGTATCTGTAGAGGAATCGCACTCACATCCGCGCAGCACGACCTGCCGTACTGGTCTCTGGTTGAGTAGTGACGCTTTCTAGCTTACCCACGCTAAGAAAATCGTTCTTCAATTTGAATGTCATGACGTCATCCAAGAAAAGCCTCGTATCCAAAATGCTATTTCCTTTTCCCGCAATTTAGAAATGTCCCTTTCTATTATAACATGTTCTTTTTATGAATTTCGAATATATAATTACCTTTTTAGGATTAAACGATGTTTACTTTATATTTTATTAAATATATCGCGCGACTTTTAAGGTTAGTAGACTTGACTTTCGAACGTGTATTTAAACGATGTAGTATGACGTCATGACTCGTTAATTTCAAACCAATAATGTGTTTATCCTACAAATTTAACGACTATTATTTACTCATATCTTGCTCACCTTACAACACTTCCTGCTCTATTATCTATTTATGTTATTACTTAACACTTATCGCAAATCTCACATCCGGCAATTAAATTAAAACGTGTCTTTTTCAAAAGCCCATTCGATTGGAAATCTAAATTTCGGTATCAAATGCCCCCATTTATATTATTTTATTAATTCATAATAAAATAATGTAAATGTCTTGCCCGAAAGAAAAATTAAAAATTACTCCTGTATTTTGAATAATCGGCAACACTCCCATTATATACAATTTTCAATTACACTGTTTTTTTTTTTTTTTTTGAAATTGGTTATTAACACATTTTCTCATTAATCTTTTTAACATGACAAACAATTGTACACTTGACTAAACATTAATCCTTAAATACTAATTACAATATGTTATGGTTTCTTCTGTGAAGCTTTTATATAAAGGTTAAATTTCAAGAGTCTTTCTTTATACTTCCTTCTTTTAGTTCATGTTTGCTCACTTCGCTCTCACTATCACTTGCACTGTGATTTTTTTACTTTTGTTATTGTAACACATATCTGTACTATGTCCTTTAAGCACTAAAATGTACATATATTTATATAAATCCATTACACTCTTCAGACAAGTTCTTTCTTTGTCTTGCTGTGATAACTATCTATACATCTAAATATTTTAACAAATGTTTACAAAGTAAATATTCTGTTTTCTCTCTATGCGGAGATGAACAATTTAACAATCTTTCTGAAGCTGTTATTGTGAGCTCTATACAATATATTTTTAAGCTCTTTGTAGTAGATAGCAATTCACATTCTGCATTTTTCATGAATATGTAAGTACCTGACCAATATATGATTTTCAAGTAAGCTAACATTTACATTTTATCTCAAAGCTGATTGGGCGCCAATAGACAAATGACACTTCGAATTTTTTTTTTTTTTTACATTTTTTACATTAAATCAAGGTTCCAAGGCACCACACGGTTTCTTGTATGGTCGAAGGAGTTGTTTATGCCATCTTCCCAGACATTTTTCATTTTTAACATCTTTTAATTCATAGGTATGATAACCAAATTTTGATATAATTTCTGCAGGACCTTTATATAACAATTCCATCCTTTTGTTCCTACCTCGCAAGGCACTTGATAAGTTATGGTCTTTAACTAGTACCCAATCGCCTATCTTAGGTTCCCATTTATGTTTTCTACTCTTTTTCTTTAATTTTCGCTTCTCTGCCTTTTTCTTGATTCGTTCAAAAGCAATTTTCGCTCTTTCTTCTTCACTTAACTGAATGTCATTAATTTTCAGTGTTTTTGGTACCCCGATCAATATTGGTTCTGGTTCAATTCCTAACATTAATTTTATTGGTGCAAACCCAGTAGGTACATTAATGGTGTGATTGATAATCTTTTCTATCAATGGACAATATTTCACCCAATCCTTGTGATTATGATGTGTAAGTACACGTAAATAAATTCCTATATCTCGGAGGACACGTTCTGTTGGATTCCCTGATGGAAAGTATGAGGAACAATAATTTAGTTTTCTCGCGTCTAATGTCACCCTAATCTTTCTATTGGCCTTATTTACAATACATAGGGGATTCACAAATTCTGAATTCAAAATCTCAATAACCTCATCTTCTAACATTGACTTTATAACTGCATCTACCTCTTCTCTTATTGTACTAGGGATAGCTCTCGCTTTATGTGTAAAAGGTTTGATGGGTATCATCTCAAACGAATGAATATAAATATTACATTTACCAGGTTTCTCAGAGAATACTTCTTTATTTCGGATTAATATTTCAAACAGTTTATCCCTCTGTTGTTCATTTAGTTGATCAGCCTGAGTTACCTTTTCCCTCAACAATTCTTCTAAGTCTTCACTACTCTCCCTATCATAGTACCTAGTTGCATCAGAAACCCTCAAATTGTCTATGAAATCATTTTTATCCCATTCTACATTTTCTTTATTATTGACACTGTACTCTTTGACATTTACTTCAGTTAATTCCATAGCTCCTACTTTAACATATTCTACAAAGAATGTATCCCCTTGGATTTCTTCTTCCTCTTTTTTCTCGTACAATAGTTTCTGAACTACTATCTTCCACAAAAGGCACTATAATGGTCTCATCTTCAACTTTCATTTCTAGAATCATGTTTTTAAAATTCACCACAGCTTCCCAGGCAAAAAGACAATCACAACCTATTATAATATCTGTCACAAGTCTTCCTACAATCAGAAATAAAATTCCTAGTATTCTCCCATTTATTTCAATATTTATCATTGCTTGAAATTTTACTCTCTCTTTTCGTTTTCCCACAGCTAGCGAGCAATATATCCCATTAACTGGTAAAGACATTACTTTAAAACCACTACTTTGTAAATTATCATAAAAATTTTGTGAGCATACTGTGCTATTTGATCCCGTATCTATAATTGCATTGTATTGTTTTCCATTTACTCCAATTTTGATTTTAGGTGGATCTCCTACTTTTTCGTTTTCGTCAATTCTATTTTTCCATTCTCTTTTCTTTTGTATCATCATTTGCCTTCCAGGACTATTTATTTCCGAGTACTTATCACAATCATTACTAGGATACCCAGTTCTCACTGAAGGCGCGTTTGACCGGGTCTGGCGTTTCCCTGATTTTTAGGTATGGCTCCTGTACTATTTCCCAAATTGTTACTTCTGTTTTCCTGCATTAAATCGGGGTTACTTCCTACCATGTTTTTGACCGTGTTAATGGCCTCGACCATTTCCGCATTTTCGGGGGAATTTCGTCCATTAGAATACCTTTCTTCCTGTCTTGGTGACCTCGGTCTAAACTCATTATCTCCGTTTGTCCAATACCCATCATTTGAATTTCTACTATGTCCAAAATAACGTCCCCGTCTACCTCGATCAAATCTATTTGTATTCATATAATTCACCCTTATATTTCTTCCCCTTTGATTACCATTTCTATTTTGGTGACGCCCTTCCTGGTTATATCTACCTTGATTTTCCCACCGGAATGATTCCATCCTTGGTACTGGTCCTTTATATCTTTCCCTAATCTCACTTCTATTCTGATAATACTGTGCCCCTTGCCCGAAAGAATTTACAGTTTCTTTTTCTTCATATTTATTTCCAAATGCGTGTTTTGGCTTATTGACTTCTAAGGCTGATAATAATTCTATCATAGCTGCAATGCTATCGGGTCGGGCTATGATTAGGTAGTGTTGAAGCGTTTCCGGAAAATGTGGAGTAACTATATTTATTAGATCTTTTTCATCTAAAGGAGGATCCAACATCTTCGATTTTCTCGCTATTCTCATAAAATAGTTGACCATTGATTCCTCCGATCTAGGATTAAATTTTCCATTGCTTAATTCAACTCTAATATTAGCCTGCCTACTAGCTCCCCAATATCTGGTTAAAAAGATGTTCCTAAAGGTCCTGTAGTCATTATTGTTACCCATAGAAAGGCCTAGCCAATTGGCAGCATTACCCTTTAGACATTTTCTTACTATCACCATCTTGTACTCCTCTGGTATACGTTTCACCGTGAAGTACTCTTGTAACCCTTCTAAAAAGGCTTTAGGATCATCTGAATCTTCATTTTCAAAAACTGGAGGTGTCATTTCATTTAAGACATGGTTAGGCCAATGTAAATTTGAATTGTCACCTGTCCCTGCACTATTTCTGAGATCAGAATGAGAATTACTGTTACCTCTATTTTGCATCGAAATGTCAGCTGATACACCTGGTACTGCCTCGTTTCTTGCAACTTCATTACTAAGATTGTTGTGATTACATGCATTTTCATTTAATTTCAAATTTTCTAAGGCCTCTTTTACCTGAGTAATTTCTGTTACTACCCCTTTTATTTTGTCTGTAACATCCTCCAAATTTCTAGCCTGCCTTTCACTTTCTACATCAGATCTTTCCATTCTAACTTTACACCCCTGTAGCTCTTCTCTAATTTCTTCCCTGTCTTTATCTAACCTTTGTACTACCTCTTCCCTTTGTTTGTCTAATCTATATGTTACTATTTCCCTTTCTTTATCTAATTTTTCACTCACTTGTTGACCTAATTTCTTTTCAGAATTCTTTACTTCTTGCCGTATTATCTCTAATTCTCCCTTAACCTGTTCTCTATTTTCTTTTACTTCACTACTAACTTTATTAATTTGCTCCCTAACTTCTTCCCTAAAGGTTTCGAAAGCTCTCTTCTGATTCTCCAATTGCATTCCCACTTCCTGTTGTCCCTTCTCTAATTTCTTTCCTAACTCTATACTAGTTTCATCTATCTTACTCATCTTTTCCATTATCTTTTGAAACATATTCTCTATTTCTGACATAATTGCTGGCCTTTCTGAATTAGTACTAAACATTTCTGAGCTACCTCTAGGTGTTTCTCTAACGTTCTGATCTTCTACTTCTTGGCATATTCTGCTACCAATTACATTCTGATTAAATTCTTCCATCCTACTTACACTTTTCTCAATTTCCGGACTCTCAAAACCTAAAAAATCGGTATCACTGTCTTCCATTTCTAAGCTATTTACATGTGTTTTTTTACTCACCAAAATTTTCAATATTTTCACTATTTCACTTTAACTGCACTTAAACTTGTTCACTACACGTTTCACAGATGTTGACACGCTGGGCACCTTCTTGTCTGCTGGTTCGATGCTGGCTCGGTCGTCTTGGGGGGTTGGTCCATTCTTTCGACGCCACACGTTGGGATGCCAATTTGAAGCTGGTTATTCGTTGTGTCCTAGTTATTGGATCGCCATTTGAAGCTGAAGTCGTTGGTGACGTGGTGTTGCCCTTTGATGTGTTTCGCTCCGGCTAGTTCTGCAAGAGATCTCTTTATCTCGGGTCTGCGTAGGAGTAATGGACAACCCAAGGAAACTTTTTATATTATTTATTGCGTATTTTAAATATTTTCAGGAGCTATGCCGAAAATATTTGTATCTGTAGAGGAATCGCACTCACATCCGCGCAGCACGACCTGCCGTACTGGTCTCTGGTTGAGTAGTGACGCTTTCTAGCTTACCCACGCTAAGAAAATCGTTCTTCAATTTGAATGTCATGACGTCATCCAAGAAAAGCCTCGTATCCAAAATGCTATTTCCTTTTCCCGCAATTTAGAAATGTCCCTTTCTATTATAACATGTTCTTTTTATGAATTTCGAATAGATAATTACCTTTTTAGGATTAAACGATGTTTACTTTATATTTTATTAAATATATCGCGCGACTTTTAAGGTTAGTAGACTTGACTTTCGAACGTGTATTTAAACGATGTAGTATGACGTCATGACTCGTTAATTTCAAACCAATAATGTGTTTATCCTACAAATTTAACGACTATTATTTACTCATATCTTGCTCACCTTACAACACTTCCTGCTCTATTATCTATTTATGTTATTACTTAACACTTATCGCAAATCTCACATCCGGCAATTAAATTAAAACGTGTCTTTTTCAAAAGCCCATTCGATTGGAAATCTAAATTTCGGTATCATATGAACAGTATTATCATTATTAAATAAACCTGGAGAAGAATGACCTTACCCAAGCATATTGTTAACATGTGCCCAGCAGTAATGCATTCCTAAAATATTAATGATTACACCCAAGCTGCTTACTGTTTTGTGCTGCAACTTCAAGGATACAGTGTACAGAAACTGTACATAATATATCATATCATAAATATAACGTATAAATGAGTAAATACCTTAATTAATAATTAATATATTTCATATCCAGAGAGCAGAAAGATGTGACATATTAATGAGAAAGTTTTAAATGAAAAAGTATCACTGAGCTAAATATCAATGGACAAAATTGAGTGCCTAAAGATTTTAACATATATCAGCATAAAACATAGAAGTGAACAACAAATAAGTGTTGTAAATAATGATTCTAGGTTAAGTTCATCTAAATATTGATCTAAATAGTGTAAAACACATTTTCCCAAATGTTCAATTTTAACTGCTCGCAGTATAGGATTTTTTTAGCTGTTACTTCAGTATGTGAACAACTATTATCCTCAAAAGAATAATGTAAATTTGAACATTCAGGTTACAAAATATTCTGCACATAAATATGCAATGAACAAATTCTTTTCCATGGACACATATAAGAAAAATTTGTCTCTTTGAGTGAAATAGTGTTTTAGATATGTGTTCCTGAAGTCATAAGGTCGACATTGCTTATAGAGGAAAGATTTTTCCAGGTAGCTAACCTTACATGTAAAAGTGAAGTTATGTGGAATATATTTTTGAATTTTTTTTCCAGGAACATTTGCAGTAGTATGTATGATGGCTAGTAAACCTGTACTGTTATATTCTGGTCATGGAATTTCTCCATCTAATGTATCTGAAAGTCAAATGTTTGCAAACACAACAGAATCATTACTATCAACAGGATATGATAGTAATGTTTTCTACACACCAATTCAGGTTGGAACAGCTGTGTGCTTTGTCGTGGGTTTATGGCAGGTATGTGATTGACTGCATCAGCTATACTTTGCATGCTAAGTTACTATTTTATTTGTGCTAATATTTGCATAAGATTTCTAAAGATTTCTTACTGAAAATCTGTGTTTTAGAGTTTATGAATGTATGCATAAGTGAAAATGTTTAGAAACACCCATTAAATTGTTAAAGACATGTTAACCTTTTGCTATATGCATAGCTGAATATGAGTCCACATAAATTTATTTATTAAATATTGACAAATTTTTAATTTTATTGATTGGTTGATTGATTCTTTGCTTGAAATTTCCAAATATGGTTCAACATTGCAGTTATATATACAACCTGGACACTTTTGAAGGGATCTCAGAGAGGAGCCCTCCCCCCCCCCCCCCCCCCCTATAAAAATTTAGGCACCTACTTTTTTTATCTTCATTTGTCCAAAAATGTGCAATATTATTTTGCATACTAAATTATTTTAAGCTGTTTTATATTTCTCATGCTATTGTTTAGAGAAGGGGCTTACTGGGGCTTGGGTTCTAACAACTCTTTTTTTTTTTTTTTTTTTTAATATATATATATATATAAGCATCTGAATGGGAATTCTTGCAGGGGTGTAGCATCAATGGATGTAAGAGATGTATTACATACCCTGTAATTTTCCTTAAGCTAATTGCCAAATTGGGGTGTTCATTATAATTTTGTGATACAAAATCATTTTAATGTCATTAAAAGTCAAGT
Source organism: Tenodera sinensis (assembly GCA_030765045.1). Classification (NCBI taxonomy): domain Eukaryota; kingdom Metazoa; phylum Arthropoda; class Insecta; order Mantodea; family Mantidae; genus Tenodera; species Tenodera sinensis. The sequence goes on from CM060964.1 coordinate 59,358,610, forward strand.
TTTCGTATATATTATGATTTGGATTCGCACCACTCTGCAGCAGTGTGTTTCGAAATAAAGCTTGGGTCAACGGCATCTGTCGTCAGCTGCAGGAAACTGGTGTTGTGCACCTCACCCAAGTTATGCAACAGCCCAGACCACATCTTGCCCTAAGAATTGCTCTTGCATTATTGCTTATATGGTCATGAATAAAAAGTAATTCGTGATTTATTTTGCTTCTTATGTGCGCTCTTCAATAGTAGACATTTGAACATGATTTACATACTTAGTTACTTATTATTAAAGCAAATGTAGGTTAAAATGTGCACGTATTCTGGGGACGAGGGTATACAAGAAGACAGTTACATATACATGGTCACAACATGAATCAAAGCTAGAGCATAAACAAAATCTTGTTTCTGTGCCATTGCTGCAACAAAAATCAAAATAAACTGTTGTGTGATCGACAAACTCAACATAAGAAGCTTCCAAACACTAAAATTTATCTAAAAACCAATATGTAATTAAAGCAGATCCTTAAAGGCCGTACTCAGTATTACGATAAATATTAAAAAATGTTTAAGGCATTTCAAAATCAAAGTTTATGAAAGTGAATCCTGCCTGTGTCGTAATACTTAAGGCAAATGCTTTGTTGATCTTTTTCAAAAGAAAAGTGACTTTGAAATTCCAGCGGTTATGAAGACTTAAAAATAAGGCAGCCAAAAAACACAACTATTCTTGTAATCATATAATATGCCAAAAACAACTAAAAATGTTTTTTATAGATCCAAAAATAGAATTTGCATTGAATAATCAGTATAAGCTCTCAGTTAAGCAGCAGAACAATGAAGTGAAAAAGAACAGTTTTATTTTCTCATTTTGCACAGGCTGTATGTTTTCTAGGAAAATAGGCACTTGCTTTTCATGGTCACAATGAGAATGAAGGATCTTCAAACTAAGACAATTATATTGGATATTTAAATGAAAATTAGCAATATATGATGCCTCTCTGAAAGTGCACTTTTTGGTGTAACTTCTCCTGATGTTCAGAATGACTTAATTTCAAATGTGAGTGCCGTCATGACGAATGGAATTACGAAACAAATTTCTGATGCCTTCTTTGTTTAATTAATATTAGATGAAACTCCTGACATTAATAGTGAAGAACAGCTCTGTACCGTTTGTTATATAAATGTTGATGGAAATATTGAAGAGAGGCTTATTTGATTTTCAGATGTAAGTTCTGACAGAAAAGCAGATTAGCTTTTGAATCATGCTTACAGTATTATTGAACATTTCTTTCAGACAGTGATGAAAGATGAAAACTCTGAAGGGCAATTCGGTTTAGGTTGGGTCATATTTTAACGAATTTTACAATATTCATTGGGTTACATACCTGATAGTCATTCTACACCATTGAGTTGTGTTTAGTTTATCAAGCATCTTGGAAATGATATAAATTATGGACACTGGTGGGCCAAAGCCTGAGCTTGACATTGCACAGTGAAACCCCAGTGTAAAAATAACAGTTGATGTCACTTAAAAAGAATTTATAAATGAAATTATGTGTAATTAATTGTAAGTATATACATGCAATGACCGCCTCCGTAGTGCAGTTGGTAGCGCGCTTGCCTCTGGCACGGAGGACCCGGGTTCGATCCCCGGTACCAGCAGGGGGATTTTATCCCCTCTGGGAGGTCTGGCACGGGGTGCACTCAGCTTCGTTAGGTCCCGGGGGGACCAATTGAGGAGCTACTTGATGAAGAAGTAGCGGCCCCAGGTCTAGAAAACCGTATAACTGGCCGGGAGGGCTCGGGGTGCTGACCACGTCCCACCCTCCAGTACTGCACCTCACCAATGACGCCTGTAGTGGGCAGAGGTGGGGGACGCAGCGGCTGGGCGGTAGGCCTTGGCCCTTCGTGGGCTGTCGCGCGGGGTTTACATATATACATGCAATATTCTTGTAATGATCACTTCAATTTTCTCTTATTTTCAGGTAGTCTTGGGTATCTGTCGCTTGGGAGTCCTTAGTGTTCTTTTGTCAGACACATTAGTTAGTGGATTCACCACTGGTGCCGCTGTTCATGTACTTACTTCTCAAGTGAAAAACCTATTAGGACTTAGGATAAAGAGATACAGTGGACCACTTAAAATTATTTATGTAAGTATTAACAGCAGATAAAATAACTTGCAGCAAATGTTTTTACAAGTTAGTTCAAAGCAGAATAATGGCATGCATCAACAAAATCTCAAGATTTACAATGTTAAAATATTGGCCACTAAAATAAAATAATAGGCCTGGGAGCCTGTGCTGTAATGAATCACAAACTAGTATCTTTAGTAAGGTTACAGTTTACATACATCCACTGCAACATAGTAAGAAAAAAAGCTAAAATTTTAACCAAAATTGCTAATAGTATTAATAATTATTGCAAGTGTAGCTACAGACCTGAGTTACATGGCGTGCATTAAGATACTGCCTGTTCTGAGTGTTCTGTTGGCTTTGTGGTTAAGAATGCAAATTCTCTTTCAGCATGAAGCACTTTTTTTATCATTATGTTTTTATTCATAATATTGTTTCTCACATATGGCAATAATAATTAATAATATGAATATTAATATTTATATTCTTAATTAACTGTTATATATACTGGGTAAGTCTTCTCAGCCTGCAGATTGAGAAGTTTTACAGTCCCAGCATTTTACAGGCTATGCCATAAACACTGTCTACAGCATCGCCTTATATCAATTTTGGCTGAATTAAGTGCTTTGCACTGCTGTGGATGATGTGACTTGTTCTCATAGCACAACAGTGTGCACATTGGCCTTCAGTGGTGAAGGCCCTAGGTTCAAATACTGCCACGAGAAGGTATTTTTTCTTGTAAGTCCTAGGGGTGCAACTCCTGCATAAGGGGAGGGTAATCAGATGAAGAAGAAGGTACTTTTTATGTTTAGTAAATTTACTAAGAACTGTTAGTTTGGCGGGCAAGTGTTGTTTCAGTCGATTAAATTATGTAAATTTCATAAGAATGCAGATTGTTACTTATTAGAATATACTTTAATGAATATCATACATAAATACTCAGTAATACTGTAATTATAATTACAAACATAAGGTGTCATTACATAATTTATATTTAAAGCTATTTCATTCAAAAGAAAGCCAGTAAATTGTTCTGAGAGTTTACAAAATGCAGTATGTATATACAAACTAGATAACGTTTGCAAGCCCATATTATAATCATTGTGAACCTCTCTGGTTCCCATAGTAGTGCATTTAACAGTGACTATGATGCCATGCCTGACCATCATATAGATAAACTTTTACCATTTATCCCTTTCTTACATATGGTTGTAATAATTGTTTGAACTGTTTTCTATTCAAAACCATTGCGCCACAGTGAGCACAAATGGCTGAAGCTTCATATTTATAGGTAAATCCACTTTCTAGTGCATTTCAAAGAACATGATTTGCTAGAATGTTCTCAAAACATAAACACACACACGCATGCATGCACACACCCCACTGCCCATACACACACACTCCCAATGCCCACACATACAAACCCCCACTGCCCACACACCAACACACACCAACATGAATGCACCCACACACACCAACACACCCCCACCCCCACGTGCACACACACGTGCCTGCACCTACCCACACACACTTGCACACATCTACACACTCATGTGCGCATGCGTGCACGCATGCTCACACACACACACGCACGCTCAAACACATATATATCATCCAAAGGAGTCCCAACGCAAGATATGCAACCACACAATTTCAGCTCTCTCTTGTTTGTGATGGATATCAAGGGCAGTTTGTATGTTTTGTGGAAGCTTGAGGATTCACTGAACAGTGCACAACATGGTCTCATATTTGAATACATGTTTTTATTACCTCTGTAAGGATGAATTATTCTGATAGAATTATTGAATTCATCTTGTCTACACATATCAAGCAGTTTCAAATTGGTTCTTGCAAAAGCAGGATATCAGAGCGGCCTCCCGGTTCACTGTATTGTGTGGAGTGAAGTGAAAAAGATTTGTGGTCAAGTTTCTCTGCAGGAAGGATAAAAATGGCTTGTGGACACAATTTCAAGAAGTCTGTGATATTGTAGCATCTCATCCACCTTATTGTAGGGTTTTAACTTCATTTATGCCCCAAAGATTTAGAGCAGTTATGCATCCTGAGTGTCATATACACAATATTTATTTTTGTTTATTTCTATGTGTTTTTGTTTTAGAAGGAAACACTTTTTGTTAATTTACTTTTTATTTATTTGTAAATGATAAATGTTCTTTACATTTACATGATTAGTATAGGTTGATGTGTGTTGTCTTACTCTGGTAGGCCCTGTTTCTACTAGCTTCAGATTATTAAGTTTTTCCATAATTGCAATAACTTTTACTTTTTACTTTATGTTAAAATATCTTAATTTAGGTCTCCTATTATGATAATTTTGTTATTTTTTACAATATCACTCAGGCATGTTTCAAATTTTTATGGGAAATTGTTTTAGTCAGCTCTCAGTGAACTGCAAATACCTAGTATAACAGAAGGACAGTATAAATGTACAAGTGTATTACAGTCATTACCCTTAGTCAAATAAAAAGTGGTTTAAAGTGTACCAACTTGTCTGAATCTGATGTAATAAATATAATCTTTCTCTGTGATAGTGAGGTACTATCAATATGACTGCTGTTATCCCAAAGTAATATATGGTATGCAATAATTCTGTGAAAGAAAGCAAAACATGCTGATATGATATGTGTCAGGTAGACTTTTTTAAATTTCTTATAAGAAATATAATTTTTGAGAGCTTGGCAGTAATTTAGATGAGATTCTCATGAAAGTTTGTTCTCCCCACTACACCCAGGAATGTTACATCCTTAGAAGTTTTTAATATTGGCATATCTCTTAAACTAAATAATAGTTGTTGTGTTTCCTTTTCATTTAACAAGAAACCATTGGCTCTAAATCATATATTTGCTTGCAACAAGGTATCTTCTACCATTGCTTTAAGATTTTCATAGTCATATGAAAACAAAAGTATTAAGAATCATCTAGTTTACTTTCCTGTCAAACTGCTCCTAAATAAGTTCAATTGAGGTCAGATACAGTGATTGTAGGGGCCAGGTCTGGATTTCAGCAATCCCACCTCCTCTTTACTATTTACATATTTCTTACATAACTTTGATATGTGTTTAGAGTTATTGACTGCAGGGCTGGCAAGATGAGCACTGGAAGTGTGAAATGCTTTACCCCTGCTGTCACCCCTCCCTGTTTCCTTCTGTCTTGCAGGTAAACAAATAGGCAATGTGTGCCGCAGTAGCAGCCATTCAGGTTTCGGGTGAAATGTCTTTTGCGACTTAATCAAATTAATACTTCTGAACTCATGAGTTGGCTAGGAAAGCACAAAGAGGATTAATGACACTAGAGAATATGAATGAAGGATGTAGATGGCTCACTTGGCATTGTGTGACGAACAGCTCTTTCACCACATTACTTTTTTTTTTTTCTTTTTTTTTTAAATTAACGTCCTCCAACATTGTGTCATATCGGACGAACCACATTACTGATGTGGTAGCTCTAGTAAACCTTAAGTTGACAAAAGCAGTTCTATAGAATTAACATGTTTATTACCTTTGTTTTGTTTTGTTATACAACAGTTGTTATGCAGTTCCCCTGTACTACTAAAGACATTTAAACGTTTCTATACTGTATTGTCAAAAATAAACATTACAATTTGTATCAAAAGTTTATTGAAATTGTTTGCCATGTACATTTTATTAGATAGTGGTGTAGTAATAATGATACCTAATTTACACAGTTAGTATCCCTGCTGGTTTCTTTTTAAATATTAGCGTTTCAATGTCTGGTTGCAAACTAGAGGAACTTAAACATAGGACACATTGAAGATGTTTATCCGTAGCAGGATCTTGTTCAATGTCAATATGCTAAACAATTGTTCATATTGATAAGTAGTACCAAACATGGCCAGTAATTTACTTGCAAAAAGGCACAGCTTGGGAAGCATTTTCAGCAGTGATGTGTACAAATCCAAACCAAGTTTTCCTGAACTGCTAAATGATGTGTTGCTTTGAAGGTTAATGAATTCCAACTGCAGTTCATCTTGGGCCACCAAAAGATCATATGTAAGTGGATCTTTAATATCAGTAATTTCGTCTGTGGCAAGGGAAAATGAACATTCTCCCAGTCCCAATTAAACCTTCATCGTTCACTCATACCGCATGTGCAGCCACCACTGTTCTGTTTAAACTGCCATGCAGCTATAGCCACAAACAACCGGTTTACCTGGCTCTCCCTGGTTGTTGAAAGACAGTAGTGGGGACGAGAGGGATGGTAAATTCACACTTCCAGTGCCTTGCTTCCCAGCCATGGTCATGTTGAAGAACGCCATATTCAATAAGTCTTATAACAGATGGCACAGTATGGTGCAAAAGAATCCAATAATACTGTGTTTTCTCCAAAATACCTTCCACTTTCACTAAATGTCCAACTTCACTGTTCCTGAAACACCCCCACACCAATGTACTTCCACCTCCATGTTTCAAAGATAGGGTGAGACAATCTTCAAGCATTCCCTCTCCAGGGCAAACATACCTGTTGATTTTAATCAAATTTTGATTAATATGCCCACAGAACATTTTTCCTGTTGTTTAAGGTCCAATTCCAGTGTTCTTTGGCCCATTACAACCTTTTAAGCTTGTGCTGATGGGTTAACAATGGTTTCTTCACAGGTATGTATCCAAACAACAAAGCTGCAAACAGGCGATCTTTTATTGTTGATACAGTACTGGCTGTGGGTAGTCTTTATTTTACTGAAGATGGACACAGTTGAATGCCACCTGTCATATTTGCTCAAAAGTATAAGTCTATTGTCCTCCATTGCTGATGTTTTTCTTGGCCGTCCACTACATAGTCAATTAATGTGGTACCCAGTTTCTTCCCTGCGCTTCAATGCTGTGCAAACATTATAGTCAGAAATGCTCTGTGAGGCTGTTAATGGCATACTAACTTACTTACTGTGCAATTCCAACAATATTGAATGTTCATACAGTTAGGCTATCACAAAACTAATTACCTAACTGTCGACAGACCCTTAAACTCTACTCACTCACTCACAAAACTGATCACCTTGATTGTTGAAACTACTCTGAGTGCTCCACAAGTATTGAAGAGCTCTGGGTTATTCTAAGCTGAACTTTTCTCTGTGAATTGTAATAGAGCAGGGTGCGATGTAAACAAATCATGACAATGAAAAATATCATTTAAAACAAATATGACACCAAAAAATAACACTCAAAAGCACACTACAGCCATAAGTAGAAATTATTTTATAAGTTAAATGCAATATAAAAATATAGTGATAAGTAGGGCTAGGAAATTCATGCTTTTGCATGTTTTTTCATAGGGGTTAAAAACGTATGCTTTTACATTACGTGCACGAATTATGGAATTTTCAGTTATTTGGACATGATTTTATGGTGCATATAACTGCATATTTTCTTGATTTTTTATAAATGCATATTATTTCAATATTATAGCCCCTATATTGCATATTTTAATGATTTTTATGGTTTTTATTATTTTTTCCCATGTGTATAATACTTTTCATATTGGTAGTATTGCACATGTTGATGCAACTTGCGAGGTGAGTCATGTTGTCATGCAGTGAACCCCCTGTTTCCATCGCTTCATTATGTGTTTGTGTGTAGAGAATAATCAGTGCGTTATCTGAGAGGTTTATATTAACAAAGATAAAGTGCAGGTCAATATTTTGAGCAGCACGATTATCACAACACTTCCCTGCTCTCCAATAGTTGTGCCATGGTCTTCAAATGTAACAGTGTTGTGAACTGGTTCCTACCAAATTAAATTAGGTGTGTAAAATGTTAAAAAGCTCTTCAAATGCCGAAAATAAAACCAACTTCGAGTGCTAGATTAATTAAATTACAGAACGAGTTTTCGAGTGATTTAATATCTACAGATAATAGGCTACTGTATTGTGGAGCGTGTGAGAAAAATATAGGGAGTGAGAAAAGATTTCAAATAGTTCAGCACATAAACACAGCAAAACATAAGGAGAATTTAATCAGAAAACTCGCAAACAAAGAACCTGTTCAAAAACAGCTAGTAGAGTGTTTAGGAAGTAGGGTTACTGAATTTTCCTATGACCTGTGCCAAGCATTTTTAGCTGCTGATATTCCCTTGTTCAAAATCAATAATCCGACATTTAAAAACTTTCTTGTCAAGTACACTCGACAACATGTGCCTGAAGAAAGTACACTGCGTAAAACTTATGTAGGACATTGTTACAATAACATATTGTCAGTTATACAAAATGACTTAGCGGATCAGTTTGTGTGGTTGTCTGTTGATGAAACCCCTGATTCTGAGCACCGTTCTATTGCTAATATAATCGTGGGTGCCTTAAATAATGAACAAAAGACGACACCTTATCTTCTTAATGTGTGCGAATTGTCGGCCACTGACAATGTAACTGTAACCCAGTTTGTGATGGACTCTTTGAAATTATTATGGCCATGTGGAATCAAATACGACCGGGTACTTTAATTTGTTACTGATGCAGGTCCTTATATGGTAAAATCAGGACAAACCCTGAAAGGTATTTTTCCTAACTTAATTCATATAACTTGTTTGGCACACACTCTTCATCGCATTTCTGAGACAATACGCGATTCTTTCCCATTGGTAGATAGATTTGTGTCCTGTACAAAGATAATTTTTGTTAAATCTCCTAAAAGAGTTAAGTTGTTTAGATCAACAGCACCTAATATCAGACTTCCTCCTGCACCAGTGTTAACTCGATGGGGAACATGGGTCGATGCAGTTTTATATTATGCTGAGCACATAGAAATAGTCGAAGAGGTTGTTAATTCATTGGACTCGAAAGATGCTTCATCAATAGAAACTGTGCAAAATATTCTGTCAGGCACTGGGTTAAAAGAGGATCTTAGTTTCATATCTGCCCATTTTTCTTTCTTACCAACAGCCATAACGGCATTGGAAGCTGTAGGATCTCCTTTGCATGAATCACTTACTGCCTTTGAAAAAACAATATGTGATCTAAGTTTGGTTCCTGGTAGCATAGGACAAAAAGTGAAAGAGAAAGTGAATTATGTAATTTCAAAAAATTCTGGTTATAAACAGATGTGCTATATTCGAGACATCCTTGAATGAATGAATGAATGAATTTTATTTGTACCATTTCTTTTACATAACTTTTACAATTATCCTACTCTAACCTAAACTACATACAAATTTTACATAACCTTATTGCTACCTTGGTTTGCATGGCACCCAGGCCATTTGCCTCCCAGGTAGCTCTGATCAATCTATTCCATCTTCTATTAATTAATTGTCCCTCTCCCCCACTCTGCCTTCTTCATTTACACTCTTTACTTTTCTTGCCCATTTTTCTCTTACTTTCTTCAAAAACTCACCTATACTTCTAACCTTCCTTTCCTCTTTCACTGTTAACATTTTTATGGCTACCATTTTCCCCTCTATTTTTTCCCATTTTTTCTCCCAAACCTTTTTCCTCCATAATGCTAATTCCTTACATTCTGTCAAATAATGTTCTATACTTTCTTTCTCACCGCACATTTCACATATTCCTATTTTACCGCTTCTTGCCCCTCTTAAAAATATTGCTCCTGTTCTCATCCACGCTAGTCCTTCTTTTTCCTATCTGTTACAATAATCCACATATGGTTCTCGCCCCCATCCTCTTTTTATTTGCTTGTAGAATTGTAATGATTTCTTGTTTTCTAAACTTCCCCATATCTCTTGCCTTTCTATGTCTTCTACCCTACACTTTACTAGTTTATCTACATTACTTTCATTTCCTTCTTCAAGTTTCCATATATCTCCCATTCCTATTTTCTCCATAATTTTTCCAACCCCTGCCCACCAACTGTTTTCATTCTCTAGATTTTTTTGTTGCTTCATACACAATTTTAAAATTTCTCCATCTTCTTTAACCAAACATTTATACCAAAATTTTATTATTCTCTCCATTATTATTCCTTTCCTTCTTGTTTTCCCAAGCTCTATCAAGGCCACTTCTCTTGGCGCCGATCTCGGTAGTCCCAATAATTCTTTGCAGAACATTCTATACATATGATCTACCTTCTTGTTTATATCTGTGGCCCCCCAGATCTCTACTGCATAAAGCATTTTTGATTCCACTACTGCCTCATACATCCTTTCCAGCCACTTGGTTGTCATCTCTAACTTGTATTTGCAAATTCTGACTCCTGACATTGCAGCTCTCCCTTTTGCTTCTATCTTTCTTCCATGTGCCTCCCACTCTCCTCTGTTATTTAGCCTCACTCCCAAGTATTCAAAATCTTTGACCACTTCTAATCTTTTCCCATTTAATACCCACCTCTCCTCTTTTCTCAATTTAAATCCCTTTTTGAAAACCATGACCTTGGACTTGTTTATATTTATCTTTATTCCCCATTCCTCACAAAATTTTTGCACCTCATTTATTGCCCTTTGTAATCCTACAATTGTTATAGATCCTACCATTAAATCATCAGCATATAGCAATCCTGGTATTTCCTTATTCGCTATTACAGGACAGTGTTTGTTCGCTTTTTGGATTTTATCTATTATACCGTCTATGAATAAATTAAATAATATTGGACTAAGTTTACATCCTTGCCTCAAACCAATTGCTTGTTCCGTCATTTCTGTGATTTCATTCTTTCCCCATCTTATACAAAACTTTATCCCATTATATATTTTTTCTACTTCCTTTATAAAATTTTCGCTCACCCCCTTTCTTCTTAATTTCCATGAAAGAGCTCTCCTGTTTATTGTATCAAATGCCTTCTCAAAATCTGCAAAAAACATGTATACTCTTCCTCTCTTTTTACTAAGGTATTTATCTATTATTGTTTTTATTATAAACACATTATCTACTGTTTGCCTCCCTTTTCTAAAGCCTGCTTGAAATTCTGTCAGCTTCCTTTCCTGTTCTGCCCAGTTTTTTAATCTTTCTGCCAGTATCCCGGTGTAAATTTTTCCTAAAATAGATAGCAGACTTATTCCTCTGTAGTTTTCTGGCTTGTTTGGTCCCCCCTTCCCTTTATATATAGGTACTATCATACTTATTTTCCAACTTTCCGGAATATCCTCACTTTCTTTTATGACATCCTTGAAAGAAAACCATCTATCTCACCAAGAGACTTGACTCTCTCTGTAAAGCAGTTAACATCATTTAAATATGCTCCGGTAACATCTTGTGACATGGAGAGAAGTTTTTCACGTTACAAAAGTGTTTTGCGAGACAACAGACGATGTTTTACAGTTGACAATTTGTGCAAAGTGTTGGTTGTGAACTGCAATTTAGCAGTTAATACTAGCGGTGAGACCACTTCTGCTTCAACCTCTAAGGAATAAGGTAACTTCATTTATTATTTATACTAACTCGCCTTGTCTACTGCGAAGGGGCATTGTTTTAATTCAATAGTGCATATTTCTTGGCATATTTTCAAGTTTTTAAGAGCATATTTGTATGCATATTTCAGTGTTTTTTAGGGCATGAACTTCCAAGCCCTATTTATTATTTATACTAACTCGCCTTGTCTACTGCGAAGGGGCATTGTTTTAATTCAATAGTGCATATTTCTTGGCATATTTTCAAGTTTTTAACAGCATATTTGCATGCATATTTCAGTGTTTTTTAGGGCATGAACTTCCGAGCCCTAGTGATAAGGTTCAAACCCCTTGCTATAAAGCATTTTGTTATTTGCTTTCAAATATTTAGAAGAATATATTAATTATTAATAATTTTAGTGGAATCAATCATAATAAACACACAAACTAAAATACATTTGGTGAGTGCAAACTTTTTGTCACTAGTGTATATTTCTTAAATATGCAATATATATGTTAGAAAGCAAATAGTGCTGATAAAAGAAATGCAATCAATAGCATGATTTAATATAACCATCTCCTTTTTAGTTATTATTAATTGCTTTTTTCTTTATTTACAGACATACATAGACATATTCAAAAACATTGATCAGTCAAATTGGATGGCAATAACGATTTCTGCTGTGGCAGTAACTGCTTTAAGCTTATACAATGAAACTATCAAAGTAAGTGGAAATATTGTATCTAAGCTCATATGCAACAGCCATTATAAGATTTCAAAATTTCAACCTTTTTGTAACATCTGTACCTAATTTTTTCTATGTTGTGTCATAATTGAAGCAGTATGTTTGATAACTGTGCACTTAAGAGATCTACTTTATTGAAATAAATCAACAACTTCCCACATTTGTAGGTTGAGATCAAGGCAAATTTTTGGGCAAACCAATGGGCAAGTTTGTAGGCATTCTCTTTAAGAGTTCCACATTCAGCAGAAAATAAATATGAATTAGGAGCTCAGTCTTAGTTCTGTTTTGTACTGATAAATGATATGCAATAAAGCAGACATGGGCAATCCTGTGGTTATGATTACATCCGGTCACTGAACTTGCATCACTTCAGTTTACCTCCACCCCTTCTGCAAGCGAGCGGTGGCGCGATTTCCAGTGGTAGAATGTCAACCACTCTCAACATGTCAACATCAGTGAACAGTCGTAAACGGGCATTTCAGGTTGATTGGAAAGAAAAATTCTTCTGTTGTGCTCATGAAGAAAATGTGATTTACTTTCTATGTAACAAAATCCTTACACAAACGCATAAAAGCAATATAGAGAGACATTATAAACAATATCATAAGAACCATAGTCTACTAGTTAGAGATATGTAATTGTACTTTTAATATTAAACCGATGCAATAGGTGAAAATAATATTAGCAATTCTTCTTTATATTTTCTACTCTTTTCTATTTCAATCCCATTTAGGACTGGAACTTATGGAGCAGCCTGGAAAATTAAAAGCTGAAATATCAGGTGGAAATAGACAGGAGGCAAACAACTTGACTCCAAAACAAAAGGAAGTTCTTGTCAGTTACATAGTTACAAGGGAGGTTGCAAAATCATTAAAGCCTTTTAGTGATGGGGAGTTTGTTAAAAAATGCTTAGTCAATGTGGCAGGTGTTGTTCCTTTTGAACAATATGAAAAAATAAGTTTGTCTTGTCATACTGTAGGGGGAAGAATAGAAGATATTTCATCTCTCGTCGATCAACAACTAAAATATAGTATTTCCCAATTTATTGTTTATTCACTTGCCCTAGATGAAAGTTCACACATTAATGATCCTGCACAATTAGCATTGTTTATTTGAGGAGTAAAGATGACTTCTTAGTTGAGGAACATCTGATTGACTTGATTCCTTTGAAAACCAAAACAACTGGAAACAACCTTTTTGAAGTATTCAGTCACTGTTGTTTTGAAAAATACAAGTTGGATATACACAAGCTAGTATCAGGTTCGACAGATGGGGCACCTGCTACCATAGGAGAAAAGAAAGGCTTAATAGGAAGGTTGGAAAACTACCTAAAAGAAAAAGACAAGTATGGTATGTTAACAAATTTTCAATGTATGATACACCAGGAAGCATTGTGCGCTAAAACAATAATCATGAAAAGTGTAATGGACATCTTGGTAAAAACAGTAAATAAAATAAAATAAAAATCCCTTACCCATCACAAATTTCAACAACTTCTGCAGGATTTAGGGGTAGAATATGAAGATGTGTTACATCACTGTGAAGTCAGATGGTTGAGCAGAGGTAAAATGTCTACATGGTTTTTCGATTTGCGTAACACAATTTCAGACTTCATGGGAAAGAGGTATGTGTTTTATAACAGTATAGCTATGTTTTATAATATTTTATTAATCACCCAAAACTTATTTTGTTGATAATTTATTTACAGAACACAGCGATACCTGAACTAGAAGATGAAAATCGGGTCAATGACCTGGCTTTTCTTGTTGATATCTCAGACCATTTGAATGACTTGAGTAACCATCTGCAAGGAAAAAATCAGACCATAATACACATGTACGACATGATTAAATCTTTTGTGCTAAAAGTTTAAATATGGAAAGCAAATTTAATGAATACTCAACTTTGTCATTTTCCTTCTTTAAAGACATTACCCAGTATTTCAGTACAAAACTTAAAAAAAAATATGCAGAAATTCTGCATAAATTGAAGTCAGAGTTTGCAAATAATCGCTTCAGAGATTTCAGGAAGTTTGAAAATGACATTTTGTTATTTGCTAAGCCTTTTGCCATAGACATAGAGAAAGTCAGATTGGATTCACAAAGGGAAATTGCCGACCTACAGACAGATACTTTCCCTAAAATTCAATGCGAAAGGTTGGAGGGTATAGAAATATATAAACGTGTTTGCAAGTCAAAATTTACCTATCTTAAGTTATTCGCTGCCAGGATTTTGTCTTATGTTTGGGTCGACCTACATTTGTAAGCAAATGTTTTCACAAATGAAAATTGTGGAATCAAAAAGTAGGTCCTGGATACCTGGCGAACATCATGTAGCACAACTAAAAATAGCCATGACTGAATCTCCTCCAGACTTCTTAAACATGGTCCATCAGCAAGAATCTTAAGGTTATTATATATTTTCTTTGTATATATAGAAATAACGCAATAGAATGTTTTAGATTAATGTAATTATAAAATAGTGATGAAGGCGTGCTCAGTACATGCACAGCAGTGTGTGCAGTTCCAGTTCCTCACTGCACATTAAAAGGGGTGCTGTGTATCCCCTAACACACTACCTTCCCTCTGTGTGGCGGGTAGCATCTCCAAATGTGCCCACCACTGCAATAAATGATCAACTAACAAGGACTAGCTGAAAAACCATATTATTTACAAGAGATTAATTTCATGATTGAAATTGTTCCTTCATGGCATCTAGTTCAGCATTGTGATGAGGGAAAAACAGTGAAAGGGTTCTTCCCTGCTTTGCTTGATAAAGGGCCAGCACAACACAGAAATTTAAAATCTGTGATTCAAAATCCAGTTGAGATATGAATGCAATTCTACTTCCCAAATTATGGTCAACTAGATTATTATTGGCAATCTGTACAGGATGAGATTCGTGAGCCCAGCCTAATTGGAACTGAGGCCAAGTCTCAGAAGAGATTATAGTTTGCCTCGCAGCCTGTGACCATCTGTTCAAACATTTTTCACAGAAACTACAATAGCTCTTCTATTCTGGGCTTACATTAATTGTATGCTTCTGAGGTGAACTAGAGTTCTTGGTTTGAAAGTGTCATAAAATACAGGTGGCACAAAATGGGTGTTAGAATGCATAAACAAATGCCACTGGAGTACTGAGAATGCACAAGTTGCTGCTCCACTGCATCCACAAATAGTTACTGTTTGGTGTGCAATCAGTGCACAATACATTATTGGGCCATTGTCATTGAGAGAACTGTCTCAGCAGCCAAATGCAGAACAGGACTTTGCATTGGCTGTACAATGCTCCAAAACTACTGGTTCAAGCAGGATGGAGCACATCCACATCGTACTGTGGAAGTCTTCACTTTTCTTCAGGTGACATTCAGAGGTCAGATCATTGCCCTGGACACCTTACACTACACTGGTTATGGTGTAGAATGGCCCCCTGATAGTCCTCACACACACACTCTGCAAAGGAAGACACTTTGAAAGCCTTCTGTATTAAATTTGGTTTGTCTGATATAGCATACATGTGAGAATGACTCCTTAACCCTTTATTATGTCGTAGTAAACATAAACTTTGTAACTCCCATTTTGCACCACCCATTTCATAGTCATTTCATAAGCACTAGAGGTCTACATTCTCATGATAATGACTGACTGTGACTCACCAGGCCACCTATGAATGTCACATACAGCAGCCAAGATAGGTTTAGCTGAGCAGAGACAACCAAGTGGTTATAGTCAGATCTCAGATGCTCACAAGCAACCATAATGCTGCTGCTCTGGTGGGTCCCAGTTGTAGCACAACTGTCGGCAATTCATTGTTCATCAGAAGCATATTGCACAATGCACTCTGTCTGTCTATTCTGCTCCCTAGAGCCTCTATAAGTTGTGAATAGCTCTGAAGTAGCACAGCATGTGTTCATAGAAACAGCTCAAAACTTTTAAATAAGTTTAAGAGAAAAGAAATTAAAAAACCGGTCTGTTTCATTTATTTATTTACAAAAAAGAAACAAGAAAGAAAGAAAACTACTTTAGTGTGTTTTAGATCTTAACCTCCCTTTTACCCAATTTTTGACTCAATAGATTTGCACAAATGTATATCAAAATTTTCTGTTAACATACAAGGCAAAATATAGATTAAAACCTGTTTACTGGGGCCCTAATGATGAAAACAGGCAAACTGAAATAATGTATGAGGCAGCAGATTATGGTTGCAACCAAAATGTATATAATTCTATCTAACACAATAAAGAACCAGACAATATGGGACCTTTTACAATGTTAGACTGAAAACACTTAAAAATCACTTATATCCAGATCTCTGGTAACCCTGTACATGGAGTATGTACTGAACATTGGTGAGCCACCAAAGTAAATATTTTAAAGTTGAAGGGGAAAAAGTACAAATCAGCTGGGGAATTTAATGTCATACTGGCAAGTTGGCCATGGTAGCTTAGTGGTTAAAGCAGCTGCTCAATGCAGAAGATCTGTGGTTCAAATCCCGGCTATGGCATTGAATTTTTCAGTTTCTGATTTAACCTCTTAAACATTGCCCACACACGGCTTGTGTGTTTAAAAACACCAGCAGTAAGCTTGTTGGCATAAATAAATAATATTTAAAAGTTGCTTTATAAAGCAGTATAAACTGATTCCTATTAACAATAACAGTCTTTGGTTTAATAAAAGAGAAAGTCTTGTACCTGTTTATACAAATGCTCAGTTTCTCACAGCCAGGAAGGCATTTTCTAGAACGTATTTGTATTTGCATTTGCATTTGCATTGATTGTTTCAGCCTCGATTAAACAAGAAGCTGCCCATCCCATTTCCAATAGAATTAACTGCAATTATTCTTGGCACACTTACCTCCAGATTTGCCAATCTGGAAAGTAAGTTTGATGTTGCAGTAGTTGGTGAAGTGCCTACCGGGTAAGTGTAGAGCTTTTTAAATGGTCATTGTGGAAAAATTACTACATCTGAAACATTTCTGTTTTTGGAACTGAAAGTTAAAGTCAACTGGAGTTACTCTGTGCTCTTCTGCTGCTGTCTGGCTAGTCTGTACTGCATTTTTTCTAAGAATTTATCATTCATGAGCCCCATTGCCAAAAAAACAATTGAATGGTGCTGAATTATAATTAGTTTTACTTACAATGGATACATTCGACCTTCAACACTTAGGGCTCTGTGCTCAGGATATAAACAATTTGTCACACAGTGGTCTGAATCTTTTCCACATAAAATTTTAGGTCACTAGAGAACTAGAAACTTTTACATGTGTGTATGTTTTACCTTGACAATAATCAGACAGCCATTTCATAGGGCTACTCACACATCTGCAGCAGTTACCACTTGACTGAAATCTTAGAATTATACTACTGGGAGAACAAAAAACTTATGAACTGGCTGTGCAGAGTTTTGTCTGTCCACATCCTCAGTGCTCTTTATGGAAGGAGATGGTGAAGCTAGCCATTGTAGTTGTCCATACATTTTTGGCACCTCTTTAGGAAACTATCCATTACTCACTGTAGTTCATATTAAGAAATGCTGACTATTTTCTGGCAGATATTTTGTTATCATTCTTCCAGGGTTTGCCTTGTACACCTTATGTTTTAAGCTATCCCAGAGGAAGAAATCGCTTATTGGAGCTCTGAGAAACCTTTCTTTGATATTGGTGCACCATACACCAATTTTTTCATCATGAAGGGTTACTTCATGAACAATATTAGGATCTGAGTTATAGGGCCAATTTTTTTAGTCTTCAGTTGACGCCTGTACATATATGAATACAATTTTGCCCCGTTTTTTAGAGAATTAACAGACAGAGGTGATTTTGTCTTTTTTCAATAAGACTCTGCAACAGCTCATACGACCAATGTTTTGATGAGAACAATTGAAAGTGTGTTTCAGAACAGAATTATTAGTAGAGATCTGTGCCCCATCGGTATCCTGAACTAACTCTCTGATTTCCATCTCTGGGGTAACCTTAAACAGTGTACAAGACAAACCCATACACCCTGAAAGAATTAAAACAAAATAACCGCAAAGAAATTGTTAGCATTTTTCAACGTGAGCTACAGCAAGTGATGGATAGTTTCCTAAAAAGATGCCAAAACTGTATGGACAGTGATGGTGGCTAGTTTCAGCATCTCCGTTCATAAGTAGGTAAAGCCTATAAAAGTAGTTTTAAAAATATTGTATGGTTTCATCTGTGCCTTTCTATAATAGCAGCAGATCAGCGCCAAGGATGCAGACAGGCAAAACACTGCACAATTGGTTTTTGTCCTCCATTAGCATGGTGAGGTTGAGGTGGCAGGATGGGAAGAGGAGGTTGTGTTGTGAGGATTATCTTATCAAATAGAGTGTGGAATTTGAAGATAGTTTTTCAGTATGGAATCTGGAAACAGTTTTGTGTGTATGTGTGCATGCACATGTGCATGGTTGGATGGGTGTGTGTGAGGGGTTGTGCGTGTGTGGGGAGCACGTGTGCGTGCATGCATGCAATCTTTAATTCTTTTACCACAATCTTAAGAGGGGTACTTTTGCAATGTTAAAAAGCAAAATATCAATGATGATGGTGATGATACAACACCACCAACAACAATGCCGCCAACAACACCACCAACACCAACAATACCGACACCAATGAGAACACCAACAACTTCAATAACACTAACAACACCAACACCAGCAACATTAACAGCAACAATAATAAATAGAACAAAGCACACATATTTCAATGTCACAAAATGGCTAAATATTTCAGAATTATAGGAATAAGAAATTGAAATAAATTACAGTGTTACTAGATTCAAGGATAAATTGTATAAATGGCTATTAAAACACCTGCATATGGTGTACAGGAATTAAAAGATGAAATGTGTAACATATCCTGCACCATAGTATTCAAGTTAATAATTTTAAGTTCTTTTTCAATATAGGACATCTATTGTAATTTTACATAATTACTTAATGATGAATTGTAAATTGTTATTATTATTATTTTTATTATTATTGCTGTTTTTGTTACATTTTCTATCTGTAACATCACAAAACCTCTGCTTAAAGTATTGTGACACCCAAGAAAGAAATCTTTCTCTACTGAGATTCAAAATAATAGCAATTCAAACTGGCACCCTATTGCCTATCACAGTTCAATCACAGCATTACATTTCTTTAACAAATGAAAATATTCAATACCTTCCAGAACTTTTATTAATTTGTGGCTCAAAACAGTATAACATACAGAATTTAGAAGTGTCATAAGAAGGTTAAAATTAGGAGAATTGTGTATAAAGTACCTGGAAACTACACATTAAGTGGATAGTGAATGGAAGAGCGTTCACTATAAGTGGAAACATATTTAGTATTTTTATCTTGGTCACATTTAAAGAATAAACATTTTTAAATATCACATTTAACAAGAAATAATGTTTAAAACCATACTGAACAAAATATTAACACAATTAGATGTTGAGGGACAAAGCTATATAGCCTTGTTTTATGGTCCTAATGTGAAATTGAAGTTGCTTTAAAATTTGCTATCACAGTTTGTATTATAGTGAGATCATGAAAGAAACAGAAATAAACAGAAACGCCAGTAAACTTTTGCAAGCTATCCCTAGGTCTGTGCCCAATTGTTCTAGAACTCAACCTTTTAAGATTTTAAATTTTCATTTCAGATTACCTGCTCCAGCTTTACCTCCATTTGGTCTAATTCCAAATATACTTATAGATGGCTTGATAATTGCAATTGTAGCCTTTTCGGTGAATATGTCTATGGCTAGCATTCTGGCCCAAAAAATGAATTATAGTGTGGATGCCAACCAAGAACTACTAGCATCGGTAAGTTTAGATATTTGCCCTTGATTATAGTAACTGAAAATAATTTAGTATGTGGGCAGTTATGTGCTTATGTATTCTTAATTGTTTACAGGGGACTTCAAACATGTTTGGGTCCTTTTTTTCATGTCTGCCTTTTACCGCCTCACTCTCAAGAAGTCTTATACAGCAGACTGTAGGAGGCAAAACACAACTTGCCAGTGTTGTTTCATGTGGTTTCCTCCTTTTGGTACTCCTACTGATAGGACCATTTTTCCAGCCTCTACCTAACGTAAGTATTTAATTCATATAAAACTATAGCCATTTATTACTTCAACAATACAACTTTATGCATCCTTTTTTTCTTATCTTATATACAGTCAGCAGAAAGATAATCAATTGACAATTTAAAGACAACAAATGATAATGCCAGGCATTTCTGCTTGTGGACACCTCATGGACTGTGGATGGGTGCAAGCATTAGTTTGTTTACAATCAGAATTTCCTATTCCTTTCACTTCATTTCTCATTTATTTATCAAGCTTAATAATTACAAAGAAGTTATGTTATCATTAAAACTACAAGCATACAAGATATGAGATAAGAATAGCTGATATACAAATATGAAATAGATTAATGTAAGTTAAAAGTCATATCACTGAGGATCATAATAGTATTACTTGTTTCTAATTTTCATTTAGTTGGTCAAAGGAAGTTGTATACAGCAATTCATAACAGACTGTGATGATAAAAAAAAAATGGAATAAAATTGAGCTTACAACTTAATAAGAATAATAAGAATAGAAACAAAAATTAACTATTTCTTTAATTTCTATTCAGTACAGTGTCAAAGCACAAATGAACACAGTCAAAATCATATAGTCATAGAAAATAATTCATAAGAACACTGTTTTACATTTAATTATGCATTTATTTTATTTATTTATATTTGTAAATGAATCTTTACTATAATATGCTTTTCTATTAGAAACAGTTTCAATATAGTTTTAAATATGCGTGGACATATGCATTGCATGCACATGTGTGTGTGCATGGTACAGCGCAAATGCCCAAGTGAAGAATAGCCAAGAGTGCTTCGTCGTTGACTGTGGAATTCAGAACTACTACCTGCCGGGGGTTCGATCCTCGTCCTCTGAAATAGAAAATTAACAAATGTGTTTAATTCTCTACAGCTTTTTATTAGGAATGGAGAATCAGATGAAGGCACACTGCTAGAATTGAGTTAATCGGGACATGGGAACGTTGTGTAGTGCTTGGAAATAAACAGCATAGCAGCCTTGCTGGGTGCGAAGGTTACTTTACCCTCAAGTCATCTACAGCTGAATTTTGTATTGTTTAATATATTATTAATTGCATTATTCAAAGGCATACAAATCTTGTAACTTACACTATTGTGTTTTACACTATTATACGCTTATATATTTTTATATGGTAATAATCTACAAAGTTTATAGAGAGGCTTTTGAATGTGAATATTTAAAGCAAAATATTAATTTCAGAAGCAATGATTGATAATTGAGGCAGGCATATTCCCTGCTTAATTTTAGCAATTGCAATTAATATCGTATAAAGCATTCAGTTGTAAAATTGTAATCATACTGCAGCATTCATAAGACAGCAGGAAAAGTTACAACAGTATAAAAATACCTAAAGGTGAAGCTTCATCAGAAATAGATCCCATTATCTTGTATAATTTTATATTTCACACAGGTTATATAAATAATGATGTTCTCGCTAATAAAGAAAAAGGGAAATAAAAAGGAATGTTAAATGGGATTCAAATCAGTGTTAGCCCACACTTGATTTGAACGAAACCCCTTAGCCAGTTCCACTATAGCAAATACACAAAGTTGGTGTAAGTGATTAAACTCATGTCTGTAAGTCTAGCACCCAAGACTGGAATTATTTTTAGTTCTAGTCCACAACTTAACAGAAACACCATAAGAACATATTTTCTGCAGGTGCACTGAAGTTGAATCTACGTTTGCCCGTTAAAAATATTTTATTGCGCTTCTTAATTTACAGCACTATTATTTTGCCCAGGATATAAACAGTGTTTGAGGTATTGATATTAACAAGATAAGTGTCATGATAATGTGCAATATCAGTAGCCAAGCAGAAAGTCAGGGACAAATAAATTCTGTCTCTAAAATCCATGTTAGTTGTTTGTGGAGCAAAGCTGTTCATAAAACTATAGCCATTATCATTTATTTTCATTGCTATTCTGTAAAAACATACAAAAGCATTTTACATCTACTTTCAATTACTAGTGACAAATATTCTCCAGAAATAGTTTCACACACCCATATCTTGAGATTGTCTCCTTAGTGTTGTGGTAGTGCTGCTGCCTACGAAGCAAGGGACCTGGGTTCAATTCCCGGTACCAGCATTGAGATTTTATCCCACTGGGAGACCTGGTCTGGGGTGCACTCACCGTCGTTAGGTCCCTAATGAGCTAATTGACAAGCTACTTGATTGAAAACTAGCAACCCCTGTTTGAGAATACTGCATAATCGACCAGGAGGGACTGGGGCACTGACCACATCCCATCTCCAGTATTGCACCCCATGCCTGTGGTGGACAGAGGTGATGGACGCAGCGGTCGGGCGGTAAGCCATAGTCTGGGTGGGCTGTTGTGCCCCTGGGTTATACACATCTTGATATTGCATACATTTTGCACAAACTCATTGGAAACAAAGGAGTGTCCACTTAGTATTTTGAAGTACATTGGAATAGGAGAAGTCTTCGACTATTAGGTCAGAAACTATCCTCAAGCCCATGATGTTATTTTGACTGACAGACAAGTCAAAGTCCATGGGTTATTAGATGTGTCAAATAAGTGGCTTCATTTTAATACTTCTAAAAGAGATGAAACTGCTACCCAGCACTGTGTTACAAGGAAGAACAAGTGATTTTAACTAACTGTAGTCAGGGATAGGAGAGAGGATGGGATAAAAAGTTTAAGGTTAAAGTTAAGTAGAGGAAAAAAGTGAAAGTTAAGTGTGGAAAGAAAGTGGAATGAATAATAAGGGGCTAAGAAGAACGTGAATCATTCTGGTGGAGGATTTAATTAGCAATTGGCTAGGAAATTTAGGAAATAAATAAGAGGAGAGGGTAAAGAAGAAGGTTAGGGTGCACTGGGGTGATAAAAATAATATAGAATTTTAGGGAAAAGGAAAACATAAAGGGAGTAGGTGAGAAAAGTGGTGTAAATGATAATAGTAATAATAAAAGTAAAATTGAAGAAAGTTATAAACATTAGCAAAAGTGATAAACAACAGCACCTATCAAAATGTAAACATATGTAAGAAATCTTAGAGGCTGTCCATTGATAAAAGTGCCAGGCCCAAGTTCAAAGGCATCCCAAGATGTAAATGCTTGAGTACCCAGTAAATTCAATACAATACTGCTCTTTTGGAAAAAGAAAAGCAGTAAAGTTTTTTGACATATTACATAGGAACTCAAAATGAATATTCCTAATCACTCTAGCCTCACTTCTATATCAAAATTTATTTGAGTATGTTTCAGAGACTGCCAATCAGCATTATTTTATTTTACATAAAGAATTACATATGAAAAATTTTAGGCAAATTTCCCTGAAAAAGGCTTTCTTTTCTGGCATTTTTCCAAATATTTATTACAAAAATGTTAGGTAACCCTTAGCAGAATGGATGCCAACTTCATTTGATCATGATTTCATTTACTTTGTTCACTTTCTCTGCAGGCTCCAGTTGTTCTAAGGGACATTAAATATTTCATATTTGTATGGGCCATATTCATAAACTAATGGTTGCTCAAACTTTGAGTATTAACCTGTACACAAAATACAGAATGAGTATGTGGGCTTGTGGGCCGTGGTCTAGTGGAAATTCTTCTTCCATACGTTTTGTTCGAAACTGCGTCGAACATCATCAGTGGTGTAACCGTAGTACTCTACCATTTGTGGCAAACTGATCGGAGCCATTTGGTTTCACAGTTCGCTGGAAGTAGTAGAGTACTACAGTCACACCACTGATGATGTTTGACGCGGTTTCAAACGAAATGTATGGAAGAATTTCCACTAGACCACAGCCCACAAGCCCAAATATTCATTCTGTATTTTATGATATGGCTGTGAGAGCTTACACAATTTGATCAACCTGTGCACAGCTGTGAAGAAAAAACAATTCATCTAAACCAAAATGCATTTGTTTAGGTATTTAAGTGTGTTGAAAGTAATATAAATATGGATTTTAGTCATGTAAAAGAGAAGCAACTAAATGTATTGAAACACATACTTTTTTTTTTATTTTTCAGTGTATTCTGGCATCCATTGTGGTTGTTGCCTTAAAAAACATGTTCATGCAAGTGAAAGATTTGCCAGCAGCATGGAAGTATTCAACTTTTGATGGTCTCCTCTGGATCCTTACTTTTCTTGGAGTAGTCCTTTTGGATATTGACTTCGGGCTTGGAGTAGGAATTGCACTTTCATTGATGTATGTCATTATTATGGGCCAGAGACCTCAAGTAACCATCTTGGGTCATGTACCTGGATCAAATATTTATCTGGACTTAAATCACTATCAAGCAGTAAGTTATTTGCTTTGTATGTAAGTCACACCTCCCCTCTGTGCTCTCTCTCTCCCTCCCTCCCTTCCTCCATTCCTCTCAAGTGTAATTAAATTTTCAGGGCTATCTTTTCATGTACATGTTGTAAAAATGTTAATATTTAATATATTTTATTTAAATATTAACATCAAGCAAAATAATCTATCTTAATTTTATGTAAATAGTCTGTAAAAGAAAAACACTATGCAACATGCAGACACAGAATTTTATGGCAGCTGAGCTTTGGCCACTACTTAAGCAGTGCAAAATTGTAACATGTTAAAGAGCTGAGCCAAGTTAAAGTTGGGAGTGGGGAAGAAGAAATACAATGAACAATTTGTGGGCATAAATTTGAGTTGAACTCAAGCAAATGAAAACTTGGATGCATCTCTAAATTAACAAAGAAGGTAACCTAAAAGTCATATCTTCCTAGCATTAACAAAACCTCTGCAGGTCAAGCAGAAATGCATAATAATAAAGAAGCTGCATCATCTCGAAAGGTTTCTGGAAAAAGAATATACATTGTAAATTACAGTACATTTACTATAAAACTTGGCCGGCAGGTGTACGGCCCTCATGACCTTTAATTACATTTCCCTGCATGTGCATGCTAATCGTCACACATGCGTCTGTCTTACTTCTGTTAGTTAGGTTTCTGTGCTGTTCTAGTCCAGTTCACACGTGAATAACATTAGGAGTGTTTAGGTTTGCTTAAAGTATTTTCAAAATGAATTGATTGCAGTATACAGTACAACAAAGAGTGTTTATGTATGATACATATGTGTTTACATCATCTTGTAGGAAAGTTGTAAGGCAATTGAAACTAAATTTCCTTGCATGCATATTCTAAGTAGAGAGACCATCCGTTTGCTTCTAAATAAATTCAGGGAAACGGAATCAATTCATGTTAGGAAAAGAAAGGTAAAAAGGGGCGTGCTTACGGAACAGAAATTAGACGAAATCGGAGAAAGGTTAGAACATTCACTTTGAAAATCTTCTAGGTGCCTTGCTAAGCTAAGCCCCGGCACAACAGCCCATGAAGAGCCAAGCCTTACCGCCCAGCCGCTGCGTCCCCCACTTCAGCCCACTACAAGTATCATTGTTGGGGTGCAGTACTGAAGGGTGGTACGTGGTCAGCATCCTGATCCCTCCTGGCCAGTTATACGATCTTCTTCTTTTCTATAAAGTAGCTCCTCAATTGGTTCCCCCAGGACTAACAAGGCTGAGTGCACCCCATGCCAGACGTCCCAGAGGGGATAAAATGCCCATGCTGGTACCAGGGATCGAACCCGGGTCCTCCACACCAGAGGCAATTGCACTAACAACTGCGCTACGGAGGCGGTCAGGTGCCTTGCACAAGACAAAATTAAAACAAAATATCAGGAGAGAAATGAATGCTATAACGGAAGCTGAACTAATACATGTGAATGAAAATTTTCTTATAAGATGCCGTAGATGTATTGATTCAAATGTATGAAATTTCCAACATGTATGAGAAGTATGATTTTTGTTTATTCTGATAATTGTAAATCTGATTTGAGATTTGATGTCCATGCATGTGTGGCTGGGAGACGGGCTGCATGACTGCTAGTCGAGTTGTGCAGTATGTGCCCGAGAGACGGGCTGTGCGCCTGCTGGCCAAGTTTTGTAGTAAATGTACTGTATATTCCTGCTGTGATGATGCAACACTTCCTATTGGTGTGTTGTTGGTTCACTCTCATCACTACTTATACATTGCTCATTAGGTGACATTTTGGCTAAAAACCAACAAAATAGAACAACTCAAGTACTAACTGATCGGCAAGTGCCCATGAATGTACTATCACTAATTCTAAAGCTGTTACCTCTATTGAAGGCGAAGCTTAACATCAACTAAGGGCTTCTTCCTTACCACTTAGCTGACCATCACGTCTGGTGTCTGTTTTGTATCACCTCATGGCACAACAAGCAAAAGAGGCAGAAAGAGATTTGGTCAGGCAACTCGATAACTTTGGTTCATAGTAATATCTTAGTTGAAGATGAGTTCAAATGCACATTATTTTCTCTGCAAGTAGTTAACTTAGGAAGGTGCTTTTTGGACTGCAGAGTTCAAAATAAACTGTTCTTTATGAAGAGATAATTTCCTTTCCTGAAGCACCATTACTTCATTAACCAGCTCTACCTGCCACGTGGCATGTAGTTCTGTGTTTGCCATAGCAATCTTGCCTTGTAGTGTATTCATGTTAGAATGAATTAAGATTTACACAAAACAAAACTGCTAAATTGTGGTGAAACAACACGCTTATAGAATAAACTAAAGACAACAAAAAATGTGGATAAGCTGCTGTTCTGCCATGCACTTCAATAGAACTTTGCTGAATGTTTACATATTTGAATTATACTATCAAAAATATTTTTTTAAATTAATATTCAAAGATTGAAGTATTATAATTTCTCACTTTTCCATGTGCATAGAGTTATCTCCTAAGTGGATGACATCTGTACCCCTTCCACCCAGTATTTTACTTCCATGAGATAAATGTCAACAAGCAATTTACATTAGGGAGAAGGCTCAAAGAAATGTTACACCAATGAATAATTGAATTGAATTAATAATGTATATCCATTGTGCCTGAACTGTTAAAGAGTATTAATTGAACTTGAAACACATACAAGCAACTTAATATACTAAAAAGTGTTAAATAAGGCTAAGCTTGAGAATAATATGTATTGTAATGAAATATAATAGGTTTAAAGAACACTGATAAGCAGATTGTTATATCTCATCTTTTACGCTTAGCACATCGATCCCTCCAAGAACTTCAAAAATTATTTTTGTAGTCCTCTCAGTCTTTTGATTCTGATGAAGGCCATGGAGTCTACAATGGCTGAAAGCTCAATGTTTCTAAATCTGACACGGCTGATCACCCGTGAAGCCTTGATTAATAATGCTCACCGTGAAAACTTTAAGTCTTACATATTTGTAGTGTTAAAAATATATGCATTGCAGCCTGAATAATATTAAACAGTTATGGTATAACAAATGAAGATTTACTGAATAATGATTCATGGAGTAACTTCTTCCTGTGGGATAATAATAACCTCAAATGTTCTTTGTGTCATGTTAGGTTAGCGTTTTCAGTGAATGTATGTCTTTAAATCTCTTTAAATATTTCTTTTCAGGCAGTGGAAATTCCTGGAATCCAAATAATTCATATATCTGGTGGTCTGCATTTTGCAAACAAAGATTATGTGAAGAAGAAGTTGTACAAGCATATTGAAGTTCCTAAACTAGATAAATTGGTATGCCTCATTTAATTTTGTATAAATTATAAATGAGCAATTCACCCAAACAAGTTGTAACCAATAAGAAGTTAATTTTTACAGCATAATAAAATAGTTATTTATATGAAACAATTATATTTGTACATTGTTCTCTCAGGTTAAGTAAAGTTTTTCATTGTATGCAGGAGGCTTTAATGTAAGGTTGATTCATCTTTATCTGAAATAAAGATAAACATTTTGGTTACAATGTTATTCAGGTAAATGATTCAAATATTATTGCCAGTAAAATGAACACAGACAGTACAAATATAATTTTTTTATTAGTGTTATTACTAGTAACACACCAGGGCTTTACCTAATTCCATTTTGAAAATGTTTCTAAGAACATATACATATATAATCAAGAAGTGTGGTTACTGTTAAAGTATAGGTATAACCTATACTAGATCCCTTTTAAAAAACATACTTTTTGTATTACTCCATGACCACGTGCATAAACGAATGTTATAGACAAGAGTGTCACCTTAGTCCATGTTTTGCACAATATTACATTTAAAACTAAGTTGTATGCACAAGAATAGCTTACTAGTAGGTTTTACTTCAATAAATCAACTTTTCCTATTAAGTGAATACCTACTGAGATATATCAAGAACATAATATAAAATTCAATGTGCTCAAACAAAGACATGATTTTAAAGAACTTATGTGCTTACATTAGTCACATTCAAATCCATCATCTCAGCAGAAGCAGGCAATGCTGCAACTCCCAGGTTGAAATCTGAGCATGACCCTGAACTGTTGACAACAGTAACAGTGAGACAGTCCAGTTGCCACAGCATTTTTTTTTCTTCCTGGTTCACATGTCTGATGTTAGCCTGCCAAATTTCCACCATCACCTGAGCCAATACTTTGAAATTTGATGCAATATCACCCTTATCTACAATTATATTGGCATTATTTCATTTCACAAATGAAAACCCCATTTCTGAAAGCAATGTAAGGAAACTGTTCACTTAGAATTTGGTAAATCAGGGTCATTGTTTAGAGTGCTTAACGCTTTGTTTATTGTCAGTGGCTCATTGCTAAAAATATGTATGCACATTAGAACAAATTGCACACTTAACAAAATCATCTACTTGTCCCAAAACTGCTTTAGCTCTGTTCCTCCTTTTGCATAGTGTTTTTACAGAACCAGTTTCTTTAAGTTCTTTGGGGACGTAAACAATACTTGCTTCTTACACACCAGCGTACTCTGCCATTATTTTAATGAGTTCATTCACTAGAATATCCAGAGTGTGCTCCTTTAATTTATGAAACACATTTAAAACAATGTTTCTCACCACTTTTTTAACAGTTTACCTTTAGGGTGATTTTTATAACCATGAACACTCATTTTTACCACTATAGAATTTACACTAGCCACAAGCTTGCCATCTCCTCAATGACATTCTGATTGTTTTTCTCCTGCCACAGTAACTGCCTATCTCTTGTGAATGAACATATTTATATTTCCAAACAGTTGTAAAAACATAGTGCATTGTAATGCTACTATTAAACACATTGATTAGCACATTTTACAAGCAATAACATTAAGAAAAGATGGATTTATTTTCTCTCTTGAAGTCGAGTACTTCATTCTGAAATCAGTAAGAGTATCACTGCGGTCATGTGAGTGGAGCTGTTCTCACAATTGCTCATATAAAAGTGTGCTTCTGAAGCAAGCTGAGCGGACAGCTTTCGGCGAGACAATGTTGTAGCAATAAACTAGAAGTAAACACAAACATGTTCGGTATCTGGTGTTTACTGTTAACAGCGGTTTTGTCTTTCATTTCTCATTTGCTTTTAATCAGACATGGAGAACAGAAAAAGGAAATGATACATACTAGATCAGAAAGTAAAATTCTTATGAGAGGTGCAACTTTATCCACACTCACCCTGTTAATGATTGTATAGCTTTGTAAGTAATCTCTAGTTTCTTTAGTGACAAAAGATGCCATTCATTGCTAATTATAACTAAATTATAATTTATTATAACTAAACAGTAGGACATAGCAGAAAAAGTGTGTTTTATATGCTATTCTGTATATTTATTGACATGTTTTTACATTTCAATTGACATGTTCTATGTTCACCGGCCTCCATGGCTACTTGTGAACTCGCTGAATGCAACAAACAACAAAGATATGTATGAAGAAAACATTATTTTGAGCTTGGTCCTGCTTTCAAGAAACCAGTTAATTTGGCTTGTTTCACATTTCTTGCATTAAATGCATACACCTCATATTGTTACGGATGACTGTACAGTTCTGTTCCTGGAAGTTTTACACGTAAATGTAAGTTTTATTGTCTGTTGCGACTCTCTGAGCACACTGCAGGCATTGCAACAGTTTCTCGGCACGTCAGCACTAGTTGTGAAAATTCAGACACTCGTTTCACAGTTGCTCTCGCGTGAATACCAGATTGTTTTTACCTGGACCCCAGGCCATGTAGGTATTCCCAGCAATGAAGCGGCGGATGAGGCTGCTAAGTCTACCTGCCTTACACGGAGTACTTCTGTTGTCATATTTTATCAGTCTGGCAGCAATCATGGGAAGCGTTGGGCGGCACTCAATTAGGACAATTAGTGCAACCCTGGATGACATCTCCAAGGGATACCAGGCGGGCAGAAGTCATCTTAGCCTGCCTGAGAATAGGTCACACACGCATCACGCATGGACACCTTTTGCATGATAGCCAGCCCCTGTATGTTCCACCTGTGGTGTTCAGCTCTCTGTGACCCATGTCCTCGTTGATTATTCGTGTTACAGTCATGAGCACCAGTTGTTTGGCCTGGGTTTGACTTTGAACTCCATCTTAGGCGATGACCCGGTAGCTGTTAATACAATGCTGCGGTTCTTCACCAGTATTGGCTTCGGTAAGCAGGTTTAACTTGTATTTTATTTCGTTGTTTTATTTTGTACCTTTAGGACGTTTTATCTTGTTTTCACCTGCTTACCTTTTTAGCTCAGTTTTTACGTTTTAACTGTTTTAGCTTAGCTCTTTAGATCCGTTTTAAATTTTAACTGTTAGCTTTTTGTGTTTTAGCTTTCCGGTTTTAACTGTTAATTCTGACTGTTAAGCAGTGGTGAGTTTTCCCTATTTTTTATCATTTTGACTTGGGGCCCTAATGACCTAGCTGTCGATGGGCCCTTAAACCCTCTTAAACTCACTCACTCAAGTACATCTTACAGCTGTATGTCACCCAGTATCAATTTATATCCCAGGTGGCTATTCATCTCTACACAAGTTGGTTGAAATAGTAATTGTTCCATTATTTTTTAACGTATTTGAATGAACCAAAAAGAAACGCGTTTTTAAAATTGTAACCAATAAGGATAAACCTACTAAAGGTAAGCACTGATTGTGGTTGTACTTGATGCTGTGGTGAAATAACTTTTTTGAACCTTAGATGGGTAATTTAAGCATAACATGTGGAGGTGCTTAGATTTCTTGAACTCCGCTTGTGCAAACTGGCTGAAGACATAAAGTCAGCAGCTAGAGTCAAATTACTAGAGGAGAGCACCAAGAGCTTCGTGATGTGGCATCCTTCATCCTTATTTATACCTTCTTATATTAACTTCCCTGAATCATAAAGAAATCCTTACTATAGAAAATTATAGTTAAAGATGTGATGACTCACTGATGAATAGGTATCTTTGTAAATTTGCCCCTGGCTTAGTACTTGTGCCTCCGTCAGTGGTTGAAATTTGATGATGGGTTTTTGGTCCATTAGACTTTGAGGAATCTTGTTCAAAGGTTCATAAACTGCTGGATTGACTGTGGTCTTCTTATGACTATCATTAATACATTTTGAATTGAAATAAGAAAAAACTTCCTGTGCAATGTGTTAGAATGTAATCAGTAGAAGTGCAAAATATTCATATGCACATAAACATAAAATTACATGAAACACACTAAGAGAGGCAAAACTCATTCATAACATGCATCAGTTCTTAGACTAGATGTACAGCTTGGCCAGTTCCTCATGACAGTCCCCCACTCCTGAAGCATAGATGCACAATAGAAGAAACATGCCCACTTACATAACACTGCACAACAAATTTGAACTTTTTTTCTGTCCTTTAGATGAAACTGCGTGATTATGTATAGACAAAAGGTGCTTTACTCATATCTGAAAACCAAACTGGTCCATCACGTACCATTTTTGTAGGAGACCCACTTTCGATATTTATCGAAATTGATTACAGAGAAATGAAACACGAGGCTTGAGTACAGAAAACACATACACTAAAATGATTTTTTGACCATTTCCTCTTGTAGGCATCTGTTGATGTGTCCCTGACAATAGACCAACAATACTCAGCTAGCATACTTCCATTCCATAGTCTACTGAAACGTTTTTCAAACATAGAAATGTCCTGGTGGAAGCTTTCCCCATGCTCGTCACTTATTGCGCCAAGGCTTTGAGGAAAGAAGTTCAAAAAGTGTAGTTTTAATGACATATTGCAACCTATAGCATGAAAGCATTCTACCATGTCGCTGACAAGATCTTCATAGTTTTCAGCTTTCTAGTTTCCAAGGAAACGTGAGCACACTGATTTAAACACCAACCAGGCTGCTTTTTCTCCCTCTGACAGTTTATTTTCAAACTCTTCGTCATAAATGGCTGCTTTAATTTGGGGACCAATGAAAACCCCTCCTTTTACCTTTGCCTCACTTAATTTGTTGAATTTGTTCCTGAGGTGCAAGAAAGCCACTCCTCTGTCCAGAGCTTTTACAAAAATTTTCATTAAACCGAGTTTAATGTGCAGTGGTGGTAGAAAGACACATTGTGGATTCATAAGTGGTTCATGTGCTATATTTTTGGTGCCAAGAATGAAGCTTTGTCTTGAAGGCCACTGTTTACGGGTGTAGTGATTTTTACCAATGGCGACAAGCTGCATTGCTGTGTCTTCAATGTAAATTCGCCAAACACACAACAAAATACGTCCGGCTATTTGTACTATTGTACTATTTTCAACCAAATCTCAAATAGTTTGAAAACATTCATATAATACAAATCACTGTTACAAATCTTCTGCAATATAGCATTAACTTAAATCCATACCTGCACCTGCTCACTTGAAACTTGTATGTTTTCAGCACAACTTCCATATAAACTATTCAGAATTTGGTTCTCATTTTAACCCAGTTTGAAATTAATGAACAAATTTTATTTAAACTTGTATATATAAAATTTGAACTCTATACATGCAACAATTTGTGAGTTATTCCATGTGTATGGATGGACAAAGTGACATTAATAGGTCCTTCAAAAACTCCCTCCCTTCCCAGAATCAAATTCTGGCTGCACCACTGATAGAAGTACACTGCTAATTTTGCTAGACTGGTTTTGCTTAAGGGAAATTCTCTATTCTTAAAGCACACACAAACCTTTTGTGCAGAACTGCGTAAAATCATTTCCATTTCTGTTTTGTCTTGTGGTTGCTATTTATTTTCCTATCCAAACTTGTAATGTTCAGGTTTGATTCTGGATTTCTTTTCATCAGACGTGACTGAACATACTACCCTGGCTCAACAACAATGGTGACAGGCTTGTGTACCTAATTTATAATGACCAGTTTTTGTATACCTTATTTATGATGACCCTGTACAATTCTGGAGATTTAGTCCATGAACATGTGAACATATAAGATTTATATTTTCAAGATATGTCTTCTGTTTAATATATTTCTAATGAACACAATACATCAAAATGGCCTGTGCCAGTAGTGAAATAAAATATACTAAAAGCTGTTTTTTTTTCAGTTAAATACAAATACTCTGCCACTTTTGAACTGTGATGAAAAAGCTCCTTTGGAGAAGCCAAAGAATACATCACAAACTTCCAAGGTAGGCAATACACCTTGATTTAATGACTCTGTATAACTAACATGTTAATGGCATGTTTTGAAAAGTACTACTATTGAAACGTCACCAAAATGGATAGGTCTGAAACTAAAGAAACCAAATCAGAATCAGATTCCATTAGCATTTCTCTGATCATCTGAAACATCACTTGTTAAAGAGGTAGCAGACCTAGGACTAGAGCAAAAATAAGACACGGCAGAACAGAAAGAAGATGCCTATAAGAAAACAGGAATGGAAATGAAAAGAAATATCAGATAGCCACTATTATGATTCCAGTTGTAACCTGCCATACATACCAGGATGTCAATATAATAAATTTACAGTGGCATATACAAATATTTGGTCTTGCTATAAATGTTCTTTCTGCACTAATCATCTACAGATGAATAACTAGAAACCATCATCTCATCACTCACACTTTCAATACCGAGGAAGAATTTCATTCTTGCGAAACCACATATAATGATTCATTTACATTGTAAATATGACATATATATCTATATACTGGGTGTCCCAAAAAAGTACTGACAATGCTTAGTATGTTATGCAGGATGACAAACTGATTCATTTTCAGATAGGAACCCCTGTCCGGAAATGTACAGTTTGGATGCTGAAGAGTGTGGAAGTTTGAGAACGAACAGTTCTAACAATTTGTTAACATTCATTTTTGTATCTATGATGCAATGCATGCTACCCTTTAGCCATCTGTGTACTCGGATGAACAATCTGAGCATAATAACATTCCTGCACATGTGCTAGAGTTCTTGGTGTGCATCCTACTGCGTTACTTGTGTAGTTTCCAGTACTATAAAGTTTTTAACAGCAGTGCAACACCTACCAGTACGCACCTGCTGAAATGGCCCACTTGAGCTCCGGCACCCTTTCACGTAAATCTATGGAATACCTCAATGTCGCATATCCATATCAGTGGATTTGTAGAAATGGATCAGTTCCATGGCCAACACAGTAGCCAGATCTGACACCTCTTGACTATTTTCTGTGGAGTTGTATGAAGACTATGGTTTATGGCACTCCTGTAACGTCAGCGAGTACCTTATTGTTCAAGTCTACCAAGTGATTGAAAATCTCCAAAGACAACTGCATGTGTTGGGTCTTGTGTATGATGCTCACCATCACCGATATAGGCTCTATAATGATGTAGGAGGTACACAGTTCAAAGCCCATTTGTAATGTAGACAGCTCGATGTTGGGTTTGTCGACAAAATGTGAATGCACCCCCATCTCACAGTTTGATGTGCTACAGCGTCCAAACCGTGCATTTCCAGACAGGGGATCCTATTTGAAAACCAGTTTGCCATCCCACACAACATAGTAAGCATTGTCAGTGTTTTTTGGGGACACCCTGTGTGTGCATGTGTGGAAGATTTTGAATAAAATTCCTCCACCCTATACTTCCCTTTACATGGAAAATTGTTTGATTTTCTCGAAAATGGCTCTAATGATTTTGATTAAAATGCCATATGTTTGAGATATTTTCGGGCAAACAAAATGTATATGTTTAATTTTCTGGCTATAGCCTATGTGGTCCTGTTTACTCTGGATGACTTTTGCATAACTGGTAAACCACAAGAGATAGACCAAATCTAACTATACAACATAATGTAGATCTTGCTAAAACACAATTTATGTCCAAATATTTTTTGTAGAGATTTCGGAGATATTCCTTGTTATTTTTATAAGTTTTGGACAACTTTAACTTTCATCAAATGGAAGATCGTGACTCATTTTTTTTATATCTTAACCATGCAAAGAGAACGAAATCTCAAAGCTTTAAGAGTATCAGTCATCACCAAGACTAGAAGAGTACTATGGCCATGCCACTGAAGATGTTCTGACACAGCTTTGGACGAAATGTCTGGAAGGAGTTTTTCCACTAGACCACAGACCACAAGCCCGGATAATCATTTCCTATTTAATGACACCAGCTGTGACAGCTTACGTAGTTTAATCACATCAATTTTGCTAATTATACATGCACTTTATGTAAACATGTTGTTGTTGTTAGCTAATGCTAGATTTCTGACAATGAAGTCATTAATCCTCTTGCTCTCCAATATTTTTCACATTGAAGAGACTTAGCAGTAAATGTAACCGCTTTTTAGAGAGCACCATATTTTTATGTTTTGGCAGTTTATGTAAACATTGAATTCCATCAATAGGACAGGGTACCCCCATACTGTCACCATAGTTTTCAGACTTTCCTGGATAGGAATGTACAAAGACACTGAATAGAAAGAAGGTGTACATTTGAGTTCCCAATACTTTCACTGGATTTAACTCCTGGATTTAATACCTAGATTTTTAAAGGATGCCACATATCAAAGGAAATCACCAATTCTGGGTTGGTTTGGGTGGTTCAGTTGGTTAGACGTTGGCCTACTGTTCCCAAGGTCGCAGGTTCAAATCTGCTACAGATCGATGGTTTTTAAGTGTGCTTAAAAACGACAGCTCCATGTAAGTAGATTTACTGCCATTTAAAATAACTCCTGTGGGATGAAATTCTGGCACACCAGCAGCGCTGATGTGATCCTGGCAATTGACAGCATGTATAAACTTAGGCTTTCATGGTTGGCATCCTGACTATTAGCTAAGTTTATCTTTTCCGGCCTTGTAGGCCTTAGTCTAGAAGGCATCGAAGATGCTGATGTTTTGCCAAGTACTGCACTTGATTCGAGCTCTGACCAGCGCAGACAACGGATCATCTTACCCTGAAGATGCCAAGCGCAGTACTTGCCAAACGTCGGTATTTTCAGTGCCATCTAGACCAAGGCCTGCAAGCCGGGAAGAGATAAACTTAGCTAATTGTTGATTCACAGTGTCGTTTAAAAACAAAATATTTATTTATTTTCACCCATGCTGGAAGCCTCTCAAGAAATTAGAACAACACATGTAAAAATCCTCACAGAAAAACTGACCTATGTTATTTAACTAACCATTTGCCAATGTGCTATGTGTCTGACTGATGCTAATGGCAACCCTGTTGAGAACTGAAAGTAATTGAACCAGTGCAGGAAGCTTGTATTAAACCTCTGATATATAATTAAGTTCAGTACTAACATAAAATAAAGAATTTGGACGCATTAAAATATGTATATAATGAAAGTGTGATTATCAGTAATTGGTACTCATTTTTTGCAGTATAAAATATAACATTGTTTTTCCTTTGATTTCAGTTGACATGTTTGATAGTTGATATGATGTCTGTATGCTTCATTGATCCAGCTGCAGTAAAAATGCTATCAGTTTTGTACAAAGACCTAAAGAAGAGAGAGATATTATTTTGTTTGGCAAATTGTTCAGGTAAATATTAATCATTATAGTAGTATCTTACTACCAGGCAGAGAAACTTGGACACCAATAGGAGAGAGACAAATGACTTCAGGTTAACTGTGTTCTGGAATATATAATGTTGTTTACAATAGAAGAGTGGGTCCTGCTCCATTGCTGTTGTACATAAAAATTGTGGGTGTACCAAACTGAGTGCAATCAAGAATATGTTGAAGGGGAACAGTGCACTTGAGAATAACAAAGTATCTGAACTGCATATCAATTATTTATGCTTTGTACTCATATCATGTGATCTCGAGCTCACCTCCTTGCAATACAGACAGTGTTTAAGTGAAAACCATGGAAGATTTACTTTTGAGACATTTAGAAAATATGTTGTACACTGTAATGCTAATTGTACAACAATAAAAGCATATGAAGAAACAAACCAAGAAAAGAACTAAAGTCAATGAATACTGTATTTCACAATGAACATCTGGTATTTCTGTTACGAATATTATAGGTATAAATGACTTGTAAATCTTGCATAAAATGGAAGGATATGGTAGTTAAATTATATTCGAACCCACTCTCATGGCCTCTCTCCACTGAGTGAGACAGCCAGCAGTTCACCAGGGAATTTACACCAGCAGAGGCAGACTAAAATCCTTACCTTATAATAGACGCTGGAAATGTTGACCTTCTGCTCTCAAATAGGGAGCATATCTTGTGTAAATATTCTCACTGACTCTCTGAAGCTCAGTAGCAGGAATTCTTGTAATTTCTTGCACAATGTTTTCTCTAAGTTCCTGTAGTGTGCGAAGGATTGGAACAATACACTTTGTCTTTTAAAGATCCCCATAAATAAAAATCACAACTCGTTAGGTCAGGAGAACGAAGGGGCCACAAATCAACACTAATTATTCAACACCTCTCTTACTGCATTTAATGATATGGCAGCCAAATGTGCTGCTACAGAATCTTGCTGGAACGAACCATACGATTTCTCTTCTTCTGTCAAGTGATTGAAAAATGGCCTCAGAATTATCCTCTAATATTGCTCTGCATATATTGTTTCATCAAAGAATATGGGCCCTATTATTATTCTAGCACTTATTGCATACCACAGTCCAATTTGCTGACCATAATGAGGCGTTTCATCCAGTAGCACAGGTTATTCTGAAGCACAGTAGTGACTGTTGTGAGTATTCAAATCAAATCTTTATTGTCCTTTATAACACGTTACAATGGAAGTAATTGAAACATTGTTTAAGAACATGGTCAACATTTATATTAAAGTGCAAAAGTATTTATAAGTAAGTAAATATATGTGCAGTTAGATGAAACCAAGATTCATCAGTGAAAAACAAAAGCTGTGGGTCAATGAAACCCCTTTATATGGATTGGAAAAACTACTTATAATAATTCACATGTTTAGCAGGATCATTTGACTTTAATGCTTGCACTCGTGTGTAGTAATAGGGCTTCAGTTGTGACAGACGTGTAGCATTTCTCGCAGAAGATCGAGATACACCTGTTTGCCACACTAGTGTTTTCAACGATTTTCAAGGCGAATGCTCCAATGTGATACAGTTTATTTTCAGTTAACACTGACCTCTTCCTCAAATGTTTCTTGTCCAACACCGAACCCAAAGCTTCAAATTTATTTATGACTGCATGTATGGTTGTCCTTGCAGGTGGTACAGAGTTTGGAAACATTTCAACAAACTTCCATGCGAGGATTGCCCAAAAATATACATTGGCCAAACTAAATGAAGTCTTAAAACACGACTGAAGGAGCACGTTAGAAACATAACATTTAAACAGATTGACAAATCAGCCATAGCCTATCACTTCTGGCCAACTCAGCACACCATAGAAAAGGATATTAAATTACTAAAACACAAAAACAACAGAAAAACTGACAACTTGGGAGAAAATCCATGTTATAAAGAATGTTCACATACCCAGGAATTTTGATATACCACAAGCAGCCATAATGAAGTTTATATCCAGAACCCAGATAGCAGCACAGTCACTACCACAACAAATGTTTCCCCTTTAACCGTTAGTCGAGAAACTATTGAGAATGAAGACACTGGTCTTCGAAATGCATCTGGACAAAAATAAGTGTAAGTGAAACTATATGTGTCTATAGGTTGACTCATTTATTTCTAAAACATTGGAAAAGTTTCAGTCTATATCACTTCAAATATATTATCTGTATCATCAGTGTCCGAGTTTTGCTGCTTGCTTGTTACTTTGTTAATGTTGTTGTTAGCTAATGCTGGATTTCTGACAATGAAGTCATTAATCCTCTTGCTCTCCAATATTTTTCACTGATATTGAAGAGAGCAATAGCAGTAATAGTAACCGCTTTTTAGAGAGCACCATATTTTTATGTTTTGGCGGTCACATCGCTCTCTCACAACCCCCAGAATGTCTGGAGGACCACACCTGTCGTTGGTTTACGGATCTCACCGACCTGACCGGGAGAATTATCAAAATAAATTCACCGACCATATCCTCTGATTACCAATCAGAGGACGTATTACATGCCATGACAGGTCAGCATGTTAGGGGTTAAGGGTTTATAGAGAAATTAGAGAAATGGAGAGGTTGGAAAAATAAAGACTCCCTAGCCCTCGGGAACCTAACAGCATCGGGGTCGGAAGAGAAGAAGAGATGACCAAGGTATGGTCAGATAGAAAAGCTACAGTGAGGAGCAAAACGCCAGTAAGTGGAAGTAATGTTCTG
Source organism: Tenodera sinensis (assembly GCA_030765045.1). Lineage (NCBI taxonomy): Eukaryota > Metazoa > Arthropoda > Insecta > Mantodea > Mantidae > Tenodera > Tenodera sinensis. The sequence continues at coordinate 59,398,417 of CM060964.1, forward strand.
CTCAGCTTGGGTACCTTGTGGTCGCCATTCACATATCCCCTAGACGGAGACCCCTGAGTAAAGAAAAAAAATGTTATTCCACTTAAAATGCAACATTTTCAATTTTTAAAATTCGATATATTGCAGATAAAAATTATCCTTCTGTTCAGTTTGTTAAACTAAATGGTTATAGTTTTTGAGAAAAGCATGCTCAAAGCTGTGAAATTTAAACTTGCAGTAAAATGCATAAAACTAAATTAATGTGTTTTTCGGCTAACTGACCAAAATTTGAAACATTCCTGCACCACAATCTCCTTGTTCCAATGGTTCTTGATCCTCTTCAAGCTTCCTTGATTCTAGTCTCTCTAGTCAATTGTTGGGCAAATTTTGTGCAGTTATGAAGTTATAACAAATTTAGTATAAATTAAAGATGAAACTGGTACTTAAAAGGGGCATGACCCAGCAGACACCATATTTTAATCTCCATTTAATGGATTTAAATACTAAGAATATCCACACGAGTCTGAGAGGATAGCGTCACTTCAGACAATTGTGGATATGCTAAATAGAGACCTAAAGAAAGCATATGATGAAATTATGTTATTGAAACAAGAAAGAAAACAAGCACAGGAAGAAATAGCATCACTAAAGCAACAGAATATAAAACTATGCCCAGAAAATCAACATGAAAACGAAACATACGCCACAATCTCAAGATGGAAAACCAACAAAACGATAGGATCATCAGGTTATCAGTGTGATAATTCAGTAAGAACCACGAACCGATTCAGTGTGCTGGCTGAAGAGAATGGAAACGTACAAAAACAACAGATGAGACATCGAGTACAAGAAGGGATAGACAACGGTGAAACAAATAATTGAACAAAGGTTATGGTGTTCGGGGACTCGCTCCTGAAATTTGCCGGGAATGTTTGCAGAGACGCCGGCTATGACGTGCGTTGCTACCCGGGGATACACGTGGAAGAACTGGGCCATGAAATACAAAATGCGAAAATAAATGAAATAAAGCCAGACATGGTAGCTATTCATGTGGGAACTAATGACATCCGAAGAGGAATAATGGCTGAGGAAATTATGGGCGACACCATGGACATAATCAGTGAAATTAATGCGCAAAGCCCAGATACCAAAATAGTGATCAGTGGAATACTATGCAGACGTGATGTGACCAGACAAAAAGTGAGAAGAATTAATGCAGAGCTTGACTGGTTGTGCTATACTCGAAAGTGTGTACTACTAGACGGTAACTGGTGCATAAGGGATATGGATCTGGTCAGTGATGCAATTCATCTCAACAGAAGAGGAACAAATAAATTTGGGAGGTTCCTATATGAGGGCATCAGCAAATGTCAAGGACAGGGAAACTACTGAACAATGTGGTGGATGCAGTACTTCAGGAAGCTAAAAACATTGTAACACCTGAGCATTGTGATAATCATTTTTCATCCATAGCAAACAAAGGTGAACTTAATATATTGTATCATAATATTCAGTGCCTTAGTAATAAGATCCTAGAAGTAGAAGTATTTTTAAATAGTCTGGAAAACATACATGTCTGCTGCTTCACAGAACATTGGCTCAAAAATAACTATATGAGTGTACAGTCAGTCATTCTCAAAAATTTTGTTGTAGGAGACATATATTGTAGGGAGAGATATATTCATGGGGGCACTATGATTGCAATAAAAAAGGATGTTAAATATAAAAGGCATAGCATTACCTCTATCTTAAATGAAGAGAAAGTGTTTGAGCACACTTTAGTAGAAATTAGTGATTTAAAACTACTTATTGCTTGTGTATACCGGTCACCTAATGGAGACTATAAGGCCTTTCTGGATAAATTAGAAAACATGATTTCTATTGTAAAAAAGCATGCAAAAAAGATCCTAATATGTGGTGACTTCAACGTAGATTTTCAACAAAACAGTGTACCCTTACAAAAACTAAAAAACCTATTAACCTCATTTAATCTTGAAAATGCCATAGGAAGTCCTACCAGAGAAACGGAAAATTGCAGCACATTAATTGATGTCATGTTATTTGACAAAGCAGCCATGACTTTCAACCTTAGTAACATTAATGCAGGGTATTCTGATCATAATGCTATAATACTAAGACTAACAAATACATCAAACATTAGCTATAAGCCCAAGACTGAAGTACAATATAAACGTATATTCTCAAAAGATAATATGCTTTACTTTAATACTCTAATAAACAATGAGGATTGGTCCGATGTATACAAGGTACCCACAGTGGACCTGAAATACAACAACTTTATGACCTCATTTATGCATCACTTTAATACAGCCTTTCCATATAGGACAATAAAAAATAGCAAGGTGAGTGTAAGGAAAAATTGGATTACTAAAGGAATTATAGTCTCGAGCAATAGGAAACGTTATCTCATAGAACTAAGTAAAACTAACAAAACTGAACAGTTTACAAAATATCTAAAAAAATACAAGCAAATTTTTAATAAAGTAATAAAGGCTGCAAAAAAACTGCATATTGATGCATCAACCAATAAAAATAAGACAATATGGAATATAATAAAAAAAGAAACTGCCAGTAGTAAAGCATGTTTACTTTGTTAATGTAAACTACTATAAGTAAAGCTTTTAAGATAAAATTATTAATATGGGGTAGAAATGGTATAGGTGTCATCCCTTAAACTAAGGAAAAATTTCTGAGAACTAAAATGGAGAAATATGAGCAAGTTTTTTCTACATTTCATAGATTTGTAAAAAGAATTATTAAAAAGAGGAGATGTTTGGTAACTGTGCGATTTCCCAGCAGGTGTAGGATTACTAGATTATTTTATGGAGATCTAGGACACAATGGTAAAAAATGTAGAACATTTGATAAAAATGTAGGACACAATAGTAAATAGGACATTGTTGGTCAATGCAAAAATAATGTAAATTTGTGATTTAAATGCTATTTATATATATATACCCATAGGCATATACTTATATTTTCTTAAAATCCTGAAACATAGTGTTAAATGTTATCGTGAGCAGTCAGTTATACTTCTCTGAAGAACTAATCCTGCACAGAACATCTAGCTTGTTCCAAATATAATCAAGAAGTTCCACACAACCTATGTTTTTAAAATTATACTTCGCTAAAACAATACCCCTAACTGAATCAATAGATAATCTGTTCTTTTCATCTGTCCACTTTGCTCTTATTTGTGAAGATACTCTTTCAACATTAGCATTGTGTTGCTTTGCCTCCACAGAATACCAGCCTTATGCCTCAGAGTGCAAATGCTGCGTTACCAATCTCTCATTCAGTGTTACTAATGCGTGAAAATACTCTTTGACTGCAGCCAGTGTAGCTCCGTAGCGAGTTGAGTTGCAGCTAGAAACCAGTTATTCTAGCTGTAGCAAAATTTAATGGCAGCTGGCTCGATTCTAATTCCAATCATAGGCTTGCCACGGCATGCAGTATAGTGTAGTTAAACATGCTGTGAAATCATGCTGTAAAGAGAGGGAATATAAATATAATTTGCACCCATAACATTTATTTGCACAACAGGAAAAACTATAGTAATAGTCACCTATCGGATACCATTAAATTTTGCTTCCATTTCTATTTTCACAGTTGCCAGCTCATTTTCTAATGATTGCTGCTTGTTTCTGAAAATGTAGCACATTAGGGACTTTTTGAAAATTCTCCCCAGATGCTAGGCAAATAGTTAAAATGTAGGTCATGTCTGGGAATTTCCGGACATCTGGTAACCCTATGCAGGTATATCAGAGAATTTGACCTTGAGGGAAAAGTTTAAAGCTACCTCCACAGTGAAATGAGAACAGTATGCTATAACTCTCCATTTGACCATGCCTACATTATTTGTAACTTCCAGAAAAAGGAATTTATTTTATATCTTTGATTTTAGATATGCATAAATGTGTATAAACGTAATGTTTTAAACTTGATGTGATTTTCTTTCAGTTTCAGTTTATGAAAAACTGATGCACTGTGACTTCTTTGAAGACTTCCCAGATGCTCACATATTCCCTTCTATTCATGATGCAGTGCTTTATTCATGCCAGCAGCTAAATCAAACCTGATTTCTTGGGTTAGGAGAAAAGACTGTAAAGCATGTGCCCAGACTGAGTATCAGCTATCCTTTGGTAAATAGCCAGGATAAATTATTCAATGTTTTCAGGTTCATACAGTATATTTTAGAAGAAAGAGGATGGAAGAAAGTGCCTTATTGTGTGTTGGTGAGTTTTACGGTTAAAAGAAAAACAATGGCATTGGTGATATACACAGTATTAGTCGTACTAGAGTTCTAAGAGTATGGTTTTATATACTTAATTTTGTTGCTCTTAAGAAGGTACTTTGTGGTCTGTCTTTTTGGTAAAAGTGGTAGCATAGCTGTCAGTCATTTAATAGATCAGTGGTTTCATTCATAGTTAGGACATATTGCTTGACTAAGTTGTTTGCTATAATCTAGAAATGTAGTTGAAATTTGGGAACATTAACTTTGTAAAAACTTGGAACATGTTTCAAAGAGATCTATGCTCCTTATAAGCTGGCGTCTACTATGGATGCGACTGTTGCACTGGCATTCTACAGGGTATCAAGCAGTTTTTAACAGCTCAATGTTTAATGGTATGAGGATGGTTAGATAAGTCTGGTAAATTTCCATGAAAGAATGGCACCTTTTTGTTGCGGCTTTGTGGTTGGTAAGCTTCATTATTCAAAGGATCATGTAACAAATATGAACAAGCTACAGCATACAGTTCCTTGTTGACAGCCATTTGAATTGATCAATGGGACAACTGTGATTGACAATGGAAAAAACCGAGTTTCCTGCTGTTATTAAACATTTTGATGTGAAGGGTTGCACTGCCACACAAATCAAAACAGGACTGCAGGAAGTTCATGTGAACTTTGCACCAGCATTTAAGACCATTTACTTTTGGATTAATTAATTTAAACCCTGTCACACAAGCACTGAAGATGAAGCATGGTACAGCTGTACAGTTGAGGTCACCACACACAGGATGCCATTGACAAAGTCCATTACATGGTAATGCAAGCCCACCAAATAAAAAATTGTGGGATTGTTGACATGGTAGGCATCTCAACAGAGTGAGTGCACAATATCCTAACTGAAGAATTGGCTATAAAGAAGTTGTGTGTGAGGTGAGTGCCATAATTGCTCACAGTTGACTAAAAGCACATCTGGAAGTGCATTTCAACACAGTGTCTGGCAATATTTAATTACAATCTGCAATACATTTGTGAAATTTGTGAACCATAGATGAAACTTGCATGCATCCTTACACACCAGAGTCAACACAGCATACAAAACAATGGACAAGGCTGGTAAAGGTGCACCGAGAAAGGTGAAGACCATTTGTCAGCTAGTAAGGTGATGACCACTGTTATTTGGGATTCTCAAGGAATAACTCTCATAGATTACTTGAAAAGAGGCAGAATGATAACTGAACACTACTATGCTTTGCTATTGGATCATCTGAAACTTGAATCGACTGAAAAAGACTAAGATTGACACTCAAAAGTGCTCTTTCACCAGGATAATGCACTGTCCCACACATCAGCTATCACAATGGCAGTGTGCATGAATTGGGCTCTGAATTGGTTCCTCATCCATGCTATTCTCCAGACTTAGCCCCAAGTGACATTTTCCTGCTCCCTAACTTGAAACTGTGGCTTGGTGGGGAGAAATGTGATCAAATAAGGAAGTGATGATCACGTCAACTAATATTTTGCAGTTTAACGGCATCTACTTTTGCAACAGGATGAAAAACCTGGAGGATTGCTGGACCAAGTGTATAGCCATCAAAGGAGACTATGTCAAGTGATAAGGCATGCTGTTTATGAAACAAACATTTTTCATGCTTTTTACCAGACTTATCAAATCACCCTCATATTTTCTGATAAATATAATCTCTCTTAAGTGCTGCTTCATATATATAACTTATGTGCTGACTTTAGAATATGCTCTCAGGTGGTATGAACTACATGGGGATTTTTTAATTATTTAATGCAGTGAATATGTGTCAAGCTATTGAGCATAGTACATTTGTATATTGTGGAGGTTGTAGCTATTATATAAGAAAGAAGTAAGCACAAGTTGTGCAAAAGTTGTTGTTGATTCAGCTTATGCAATAGTCTATGATTGATTTATACGACTTCCCATCGCAATCATAGAAATCAGTGCATATCTCCATCCTTTTCTTCTCCCTGTCTTCTGACAACTTCCTCCAGCCATCTGTGCATGACAGGTTGAATTTCCAAGTCAGATCTTCAGTCAGGGTTCTCTCACAAGCTTGTAAGCTAATCAAGAGCTTGTGTACTTGAAGATTCCAAGTGTGGCGAAGCGATTAGACATTTTTCATTCAGAGGAGGTCTCTGTAGTTTATATCTAGCTATGCCTTTGGTGAGGATGGGGTTATTTTTGTCTCAAAGGGGACCATAATTATTTTCAGAGAGTCGGAGGCTCTCTTCATTCTGAATATGTTTATTTGAATTGTTCTGTTCATCTGCTTTTCTGAGAAAGTTTTTTGTAACCATTATTCCATGTAATGCCCATTCCTTTTTACCACCAAATAAAACATGTGTAACAGAAAAGTTTGTTAGTAGCTGTACATCCTGACAACTACAAGTAAAAACCTCCCTCCACTTCTGCCCACTACAGGCATCATTGGTACTGGAGGGTGGGACGTGGTCAGTGCCCCGAGCACTCCTGGCCAGTTATACGGCCTCGACCTGGGGGTGCTACTTCATCAAGTAGCTCCTCAGTTGGTCCTCTGGAACCTAACGAGGCTCAGTGTACCCCATGTCAGACCTTCCAGAGGGGATAAAATCCCCATGCTGGTCTTGGGGATCGAACCCAGGTCCAACTGCACTACGGAGGCGGTCCAACTACAAATATTGCGTGTGAAGTCTAAATTAGGCACAAATCTATTGTTTTTAATATGATATTTTTCTTCATAAGTCCAAGAAGAAAATGGTTTAGTTTCCAATTAATTCAAAAGACTCGTATGTTCATAAAAGAATCAGTTTTATTCATACTGACGATACTCTTTTCACTTACTTAATGCCAATTTCACAGTCACTTTGAATTCTTGCTTAGTTAAAATCAGCACAGAACTGAGAAAGAAGAGGCTGAAGGCATGTCTCCTTAGCCAGATGAGGGACGATACATCATTCTACTATTCCCCTCCCCTTTTAAAGTGTATCAAGGCCATTATCAAAAAAATATTTTAGCAGCATTTGTGATGATGCATTTGATAAGGCATGATTGATTCTACATTTTCCAAGAAGATGAAAATGTTCACTGTTCGATATATGTCTTTCCAAAAATTGATGTTTCCTGCCCATCTGTGAAAATGTTTGTGCTACTTGTACCACTTTCATAATATTCACTTTCTCCTACAAATAATATGCAAACAATATAATTTACAGTCCATTATACTTGCCATGAGCCATAGGTACTCCCTGTACCTATGAGCTGGAAAGTTCTTATTTGGCTTCCATCCTTCTGTACAATATTCAGATATGGTGTCAGTCTCTTATCCTTTTCTTAGAGAATATTTTTAAAAGAAAGCTACCTGTTCTGACAGCAAGAGGTGAGCTGAAGATGATAGCATGACTGCTACATCCAGGCAGAATGTGTAGAGGGCAATATTGTGTGGTAGCAAATGGTCAGCATGCTTTCTTTAGTCATTTATGTAGTTTCCATACCATGGAGTTATTAATTCTCATTCCATTAGTGCTCATTTGGTCCCCAGGGACTGCACAAGGCTGAGTACACCCTGTTATAGACTTCCTAAAATTAGAAACATTCTGTACCACTGAGTTTCCGTTTCTCTTGGCAGCAGTGCTACCACAACCATGGGAATATGCCACACAAATGTTAAGATATATTTATTGTTCAAGGTGTAGTACTTATTTATTATATAAAATATCACATTCTCTTAAATCTAGCACATACATTTTTCAGTCAAATTTAGTCTCCAAAGTCAGTGTGCACATTAAAATCAATGATACACTAGATATGTACATATATAAACTCAAAAGTGAAGTTTATTTTCTGCTTATGTGTGCTTCGGCTGTGTTTCACCTTATGGCAAGTGAGTGAGTGTCTGCCACTGCTTGTAACAGTAACAAAATCTGACTGTATTGTTATGTATTTTGTATTTGTGTGAGTAGGAGGAAGAGAGTTGAACCATAGGCAGTATCTACAACAAGTTTGAAACTCAATGTATAATACAGTAAAACCTCATTTATCCGGCCCTTGTTTATCTGGATCAAGTTTGTAGATATTTATTTTTTAAATTTCATGTTCACATTAGATAATAAATTTAAGTATGAAAGCAAGAAGATTACTGTAAGTATGCCAAATATCACTTTTTTGTTTGATTCAATATATGGTTCCTGCATAAATTGTACAATAAATTATGGTAATACGTTCTGTACTGTAAAATGCTACCTGTTGAGTTTAAGAAAGATTTAACAGTATCCAGTATCCGGGCTTGTAGGCCGTGGTCCAGTTGATGAATATGTATCTGACGTTTCACCCAAGACTGCGTTGGGCATCTTCAGAGAGAGTGACTCCTGGCTGGTTAACAACTTAGAGGGCGTTTGATGGAGCACCTGACTTATATATAGGTGAGAGGGATTGCCTCTCGTCTGTTATTGGTTGTTTGTACATCAATCAGTACTACATGGCTGTGGGAACTGCCACATGATTGGTTCTGTTGGCATTTTGGGGCTTCAGTTTTGTACTGTCTAGCACCAGCACCCAGGCTGTGTGTATATGTGTTGTTTCTTTACTATTGATATTGTTTTTATGTCCAAAACCAAACTAAAATTGAAGCTGTGTTGTAAGCCGATGCCAACCTCAAAAGAACATTAACACCAGAGGTTGAAATGTAGCACAAAATTAAACCTGAAATGTATAACAACAGCTGGTTATAGGGTTGCAATAATAAGCATGTGGTTTCTGCTTTCCATTTGTGACTTTTCATGGATATTGTTCTTGGTTCAATATTTGTGTACACCTCACTCCTCTGTGTGGCAAAATTAAAAAGTAGATGAAACCAAAATAACATTCAAGAAGATAATGACTTTATTAATGTCAGAAAAAGGAAATGCACAGCTTCAGTCAAACTTGCATTTTTCACTATCAATTGTGAAACATAATGAGCAGCAGAATACAAACAGATGAGGGCTCACTTCAGTCGTAAATTGTGTTATCTTTTGTGTGCATTCAAATTAACATTAAGGAGCTACTGTGCTTTTGAGCTAGAGGTTGGGGAAAAATTGTTATTTTTCAGCAATGGTCCCAAACATTGTGGTTCCAACTACTGTTCCAAACGTTATTGACTCAGGTTCTTTCACATCAAGTAATGCTTCTTCTTCTTCTGCTCCTCCTACTCCTCCTCCTCCTTTACCTCCTCTTCCTCTTCTTTTTCATCTTCCTATTTTTCCTCTTTCTTCTTCCTCCTCTTCTTCTTTAACTTCTTGCTCCTCTTCTTCCTCTACTTCTTTCCTGTAATTGTCTTGTATCAGTTTCCATGACACTACCTAATTATTATAATTGTAAAATATGATTTGAAGCTTTCCTGGCGACGAACATATTCAAGATGCTCTGGGCTTCAAGCCAGGTGTAGTGATGAAAAGACATCGACGTTTCGGGAGTGTACATCTCTCCCATCTTCAGGATGAAAGAAACTACCATTGTGGCAAAATGTAGTGGTTTATGGGAACGGAGGGTTAAGGAGGCTCTGTCCATCTCCTCCGAGAAGAGCACACTGAACCGGGACGCTGGATTGCAGTTTAGTCCATCCTGGAAACCAACCTTAATATTGGAAATCGACCGACTCAGAAAACACAGATTCCAACGGAGCGGTGAACCACCTCCACACTAGACTGGGTGTTTTCTACTCGGTACGTACTGGCTGATAGTACTGGTCCCTTCACTCTTGCTAGTCATTTTTTTTTTTTAAGTCATTCATCCTGAAGATGGGAGGGATGTACACTCCCAAAACGTCGATGTCTTTTCATCACTATACCTGGCTCGAAGCCCGAGAGCATCTTGAATATTATAATTGTGTTTTAAAATGTCATCTCAGGTATTTACAATCTGCTATGTATCACAAGAGCACAGTATCATAGACTAAATCAGATTGGCTAGAAGTTTTGTAATGGTTGTTGCTCTCTATTGGAACTTGAAAGCTGACACAATTCCATGGTCTATGTTAGTTTTGAAACATGTTACAGAAACGCTTTTTTTTTTTTTTTAGTTCCTAAATGTTAGTGTTCAGATGGATAACAAATTAAGAGCACCTTATAATCACCAGAATTTACTGATACCTATATGGAGGACAGTTCAGAATGATTGATGTATGTGCTAGTGTACCTTGAGAACGTGTGTTACTGGTCTCATTTAGTTTTGTTTATATTTGTTGATAACCCTTTTACTTTTGCTGAATGATGCTGGGGACAATGTAGGCTTTCTTTGATGCAGTGTATAATCCATTTGTCAAACTCTGCATTAACAGAAAACTATTAGGGACCATTGCAGCATGCAGTAGAGCTCACAGGCTTATTTAAGTAATATGAAGATGAGAATGTTAATATAAATTTTAGTGTTGTTGCTGTTAAACTTTTCCTGCTACATGACCTTGTTCCGTACTAGCATTAATTGCAGTATTTATATACCATACTACCCAAATATAAAGCATATGCCTGTTAAAACAAATACTAAGGTTCTTTCCTACTGTTGGTCAGAATCAACTTGGGACTTGACAGCCAGCTCATTTGTTTGTCTGCGAGGGTGTATTGGGATGCTTGAGGAATAACATGCAACAAGGGTGTCATCAGTTACGTTAGTCATGTTATTGGTGCAGCCTGAGCAAACATGCTGGCCATCAAGTACCTAGTTGAATCTGCTCAACTTTAGCTGGGATGGAAATGTTGGTTAGCAGGGGAGTTTAAGGTCATACAATGTCAAAGGTTATTAGTGCCTTAAGAATGTTGGATAACTGTGATTTTCATGGACACTGGAGGCCTTTGCACTATAACCTATGTGGGCTGTTTTGTCCTGGAGCTAATTAGATTAATGTAATAAAATCTAAAATATGCTGTGCTAAAGTATTTTTTGAGAAACATCAGAACCCTCCTTCTATTAACCCTTAACTGGTATCATCCTTTTCTGTGACAGAGCTGGTATTATGGTGTCTCTCAGATGGCTAGAATTGGGCAAAAAATGATTACTTTTTTCCTCTTATATTCTGCACTTTATTTAGAAATGGGATATATTATTGTGTAACTTTAGCAATGATACTAAAAACTTTGAATGAGTCATCCTAAGATGAATAGTAAATGCTGTTAACTAATCCTGTTTTTATAAAAATGAGCTTATTTTCTATTTTGAAGGTCTTGAAACACCTTACAGTTATTTTGACATGAAATAATATAATTAACTAGTGTCCCAAACACTCCCACAATTTCAATGCACATTTTCCCTAGGAAATTTTGTTTTTAATCAACTTTGTATCCTTTTATGCTAAAGGCAGAGAAGAATCTTAGTAGAGACACTAAATTATACCTTAAACATGTTATCAAATAACTACTATTAAACTGGAACAGCAGTAATTATGTCCTTACTGTTTTTTGTGATAAAAACAGTTGGGATATACTTTCTTGGCACACTGTAGTCACAGTGCATCACCAAACACCTGGCAGGGATATTTTGTTTCTTCTTCCACCTTGAGGAATAAGTTAAACATTTCTTGCAGCTCTCAAATTCTTGCAGAATCTCATGAGTGCCCTTTTCATCCTGAATATCCAAAATTTCTCTTAGGAACCTTGAAACAGTGGAATTAAAGGGCGTACAGAATAAGAAGGCACATGAGGCTGAGCTAGACGAAGGCAACGGCTCATTATTATAAAGTATTCCATAGAAAAGAGCTGAAAATTTTGAAGCTGACTGTCCAAGAAATACTAATTTAGGTGGCCCAGGATATCAGTAATTAAATAAGCACTGTCACTTAAATTTATTTAAATTGTCACATAACTCTTTCATATTCACTCTGATAGCAAAAATATTTACATGAAAACGTTCCTAGAAAATCGGATATAACAAAATATGTTGTTGTTGTTGTTTTCTAGTGCCTTGCATCTGGCAATGAAGCCATTAGCATTCGTGCTTTCCAATACTTTTGAACTGTAGTTTCTTCTGATCTTAATGCTTCACAGGTCTTCAAGTGGTCTTCGTTCATTTCTGCTGGATCGTTACACAGGACACATATTGGTGAGGCTGAGATACCTATTCTGTAGAGATGACTTGCTAAGCAGTCATATTAAAAAGCCAAAATTGTAAGTTTAATCACTTAGGCCCAACTTTCATCATAAAGAATAATACTCCCTTCAAATAATAGATTGTGAATGAAAATTACCTGCTTAGGGGAGGAATTTATATTTGAAACACATTATAGGATTACAGAGCTATCGTCTCGTTTTAAAGGGAGAGAAATTGTTATGATTGGTTTTAATTCAGCACCTTGCAATCCTTCACCACCTTCGCTACTGTCTCACGTGCATATCTTCCCTCTGTTATGCACAGCGATATGATCTGGCAACAGCGCACCCTAGCTGATTAGGTATTAGAGATACTCTTGTGCCTTCTTATTTCGTGCGCCCTTTAGTTCACATTATTGAAGTGACAGTGCAAACTAAGTGAAGTCTCTCCTAAAGATGAACTAAGTAATTAAAGGACAGTGAAAACTGAGAGAAGTGGCAGTTTTAAAAACTAGATGAAGTCACAATATTGCAGCAACCATAGGAACCTTCTATGGCTATATATGTGAGCACTCTTGTGAGGCAAGGCAAGTCTTAGAGTGCTGGAGTCTTGCACGAGTCTTGTGGTGAGCAGGTCCCACAAGTAAAGCCAGACATGAGGATGATGATTGTGATGATGATACATCTAAGGGCATTCAACTACTAGGTCACTGATGTCCTTATAATACAAAGCATGGCAAAATCCAGAGATAAAGATAATCCAAAATAAAAATCCTAGCAAAAGTCACAAATATAGATAAATATACAGAACTAACCATGGCAAAAGCCAGAATTAAATAGAATTTACAAAAAGGTCCAAAGGGCATGAAAACTCAATACCCATAATACTAAATTCTTAGTTGAAAATTTACTATTAATAAAAATTCAAGAACCCTTTCTACCACTTGGTTATCGTCCACCAGGACCTCTGCAAGACTGACTGGCAGTTGCAGATAGTAAATTAATATGTAAAATTTAATTTTACATTCAAATGTTTTTAAAGTTTATAACTCTTCTAAGTTGTTACACAGAAATGCATGCAGAGTGATAAACTAAACTAAATCCCTAGCGCAAAAGCCCATGAAGGGCCAAGGCTTGCTGCCCAGCCGCTGCATCCCCCACCTCTGCCCACTACAGGCGTCATTGGTGGGGTGCAGTACTGGAGGGTCGGACATTGTTAGTGCCCCGAGCCCTCCTGGCCAGTTATGTGGCCTTTGCGACCTGGAGTGATAAACTAACACATATTCAATAATAGAAAAAAAACCACAAACGTGATATATGTCACTGGGAAGATACAGCAAAAGCAAATGTATATGTATCACTAAAAACTAGAGCTAATAAAGCCCACTAAGCACTACAAAGCCCAAACAATAACTGAAAGGTACATAGACGCAGAAGAGTGCATCATCGACTGTTGAAGAATAGATGAACAAGGAATAGTAATAGCCATCTGCGGGACACCATGATCCAGTTAAGGGTTAGATTGAATGTGAAAATTATAAGCAGAAGATACAAGTATTTCACCTAGGTAGATAGACTACCCTGGTCTACATTTTGTAAACTTTTTCTGTTTTATTGCATCTCTTTGTGTTTAGTATTATATTTATTATTATTGTTAATGAGCTCAATTAGAAAATAATGTTCAAATATTCACAAAATATCAGATTTTCTTATGAAAGTTTGTCCTAATACCTGTGTAATATTGTAAATCAGAATTATCTTTTTATGCTTGACATCTGTTAAAGGAAAAGAAAAGAAAGAATTATTTTCATTTTATTACAGTTTATGATTTCACCTTTCCTTGTGTATTCTGTAAAATCTGGTCCTATAATTTCCAATCCTTTTAGTAGCTTAAAATGTTAAATGTATTATGGGTAAGGCATCTATTGTTTTTAAGGTAATTCACTATTACTTGCTACACAGACTGATTTCACAAAATATCCTTTCTTATAACATAAGATATTTCTGAATAAAATATTAGGGTATTAAAGTTACAAGTGATTACAGCAGAATTGATCTTCAAACTTGTTCAGAAAGAATTGAAAATTTATGTTGTTTTCACCAAAGTTGAACAAAAGCAATTTAAATAAATAAAAGCGATCCTTCAACACCAAACGCAATGCTGTATCTGGGGATAGAAGAGTGCATGGAACCTTGTCAGTATAATGTGCACTAGTTTATGTTGCTAAATACTAAACTGCCACAGCTATGCCCAGCCCTCGCCTGGTATGTGGTTCTAGAATTTCACTTAATGATTAATGTTTATTTCCCCCTTTCCTTTGTTCCTGAGCCTCAAACTGTTCATAGTTCAGTGTTTGACTGCTAGACTTTTGACATCAAATCATTAGAGGCAGACTCAACCAGTGGAGAGTATGGACCATTGTTATAAACATGCCTTCTAGCCATTCAGGCAAAATGATTCCCTACTCCTCCCCTTTCGCTGTTCAGCTAGGCTTGACCTCTCTGTTCAAAGGTCAATGCTTATATGTCAGACTTGAGATTAGCTCACCTAGGGTTGGTGTGGAACACAGATTATACAGAGTTTCTGTCAACATTAAGTAAAAAAAGGCATAATAGGAAACCAGAAGCAGCAGTACATTTCCATGCACTTAACTGTGCTTTCATAATTATGTGATTATTATCAGGGGTGGCTCCAAGGCTAATGCCTCCATGCCATGGCACTACCTTAATAAAATGAACAAATACATATATTGTTTGTATACTCCATGGTTACTACATCGAGAATAAAATCATTATCCTTATTACTATTAAAAAGGTGCAATGAAATGGCTTGTTTGACAGTGGAAAACCATAGAAGTGAATGAAGCAACAGCGACGTACAAGTTTGTAACCTTATATTACTATTCTATGGATCTGTGCCACTTCATATCTTACTCAGATTTACAGTGTTCTGGACTTTAAGTCTGGGCGCTAGCAGGGACTGGAGGGGAAAGGAAATAGATCATATTCATGCCAGTTAGTATCTGTCACAGCTATTGTTAGTGGCACATGCAAATTATTTGTACCAACTTTATCACACACTTAGCAAATTGTACCAATTGAGAAATAAGCCATCATTTACTACTGCAGCGTAAAAGCAGAAAATAGTATTTTATTATATCATATCAGTTATTAATTTTCCACTGTTTATACTTGAAATTATATGAATCCATGTTTTGTATAATGCTACCTGCACTACCAGTAACCCTCCACATTTTAAAGAGAGGTTTGCTAGGATGCGGGAGCAGTAAACACAAACATTCTTGCATGCATGAGTGAGTGATTATGTGTGTAGTGTGCAGTTTGCTTTGTTTAAGATGAATAAAGTTAGTTCTTTACTAAGTAGCCCATTTTCTGCATTATTGTTAGAAGACAAACCAAAACTAAACTGCATGGGAACACCTACTCCTGATCTGCACATAAACACAGAACAAAAAAAGTGTAAAAGTTAACTGCGCTAGAAAATTTGCCAAGGAAATTTACACAAAAAACAAATGTATCTGTGAATATGAGGTCAAAAACGTTTTGTGCTTTCCATGCATCCTATTTGGTGGCGATAACAGTTGATTAAAGAAAGGTGTGGTGGATTTAGTTCAAATGTGGAAAAAATTAAGATCCATGAGAAATCCAAGCAGCATAATAACAATGTGATGAACTTAATTGTACTAAGCAGCACAGACACCTAAGCTAAACTTGACCCCTAGTATCAGCAAGCCATCCTAAAGCATAACCAGCAAGTAGACAGAAACAGGTATGTGCTTAATTTAATAATCAATTGCATACATTCTGTGGAAAGTTAGCACAGTAAAACCTGCCTAAAACAGAACGCAATCATTCTAATTGTAGTTTTCCATTTTCATGGGTTTCCATCTTACAAAGGGTTGTACATATCTTACTAAAACAAAGCACAAAAAATATAATCATATACAATTAGACTGAAGGAATAATTTGAAATAAAATTCTGTAAATAAAAACTCTGATGTGTTGCACTCACATGACTTTCTCTATTCTTGTACTAACCATACTTACAAACTGTTATTTCTATTCATGTTAGTTGAGATATTTGCGGAAATAATCTTATTACTTATTTTCTTGTAGATGCAAAGAGGATGTGAGAATACAGTAGGCTTTGAGTGATAGTCAAATGTTTTAAAACTTGCAAATTCTGTTCTCTTTGCACTGTTAACATAAAAAAGTGAATAATGATGTTCCATTTGACAGAAGTATAAGTTCTCCAAAACTCACACAAATAATAAGAAATATCTTCAAAATGGTTCACTCTACAAAAAATGTTATTCAGACATAAATTGTGTGTTTTGGCAAGATTTACATTTTTTGTATAGTAAGATTTGGTCTATCTCTTACGGTTCACCAGTTATGCAAAAGTCATCCAGAGTAAACAGGACTGCATGGATTATAGCCAGAAAATTCAAGATATACATTTCATTTGTCATAAAAAAGATATCTCAAGCATATGGTATTTTTAATTGTTAGAGCCTTTTTCAAACAGACTGACTGACAAACAGACGAACACACATGCGCACACACACACACATACACACACACACACACACACACACACACACACACACACACACACACACACACACACACACACACACATACATACACCTTTTTCTAAAAATGCTTCTTTTTGGATTCAGAGCATATTTCTGGTGAAATCTTGTCATCGAATTTTTGGGTGGAATACAATACTTCCTCTACTTGCTATACGTAGTAGAGGAAGTAAAAATAGGTTCAATTCTATGTTTTACTGTATTTTAAACTCACATGTCATACATAATTGCAGTTTCTCCACTAGTTTCTTTTCCCTGATGTATCTGTCAAAGTGCAATGTGGTGACTTCTTCATAAGAGAACACTCTATGATCTCCCTTGCAACCTGCATCAGCTCCAGGAGTTCTGGAACATTCTTGGAAGCTCCTGAAGGTCACTCACAAGAGATAATGCTTCTCTAAAAGTGTGTATTTCTGGCTCCCTTTCATTGGTTTCGTCGTTGTCCATTCCTTCCATGACTTCACAACTCCTGTTTCCAGCAGCAATATCTGCTACACTTTGAATGTCTTCAGTCGCAGCAAGTCCGTTATCAAAGCACATAACTATGTATTAAGCATAATGAAAATCCGACTTAGGTTATTTATACAAACGGTTCCGGAAAAACTATTCCGTTTCCCCATTAGGCAGTTTTCCATTTTAGAGTGTTATTTAACATAGGAAATAGCTCCATTCCGAGATTTATTTTTCGGCTGTCCAGGTTTCCGGTATATAGGGGTTCCAGTTTAGTCAGGTTTTACTGTATTAGTATTCATCAGACATGATGAGTCAGAGGACTCGAATAATAAAGGCATATTCTGAAAATTAATCCAGTTCAGTGCTGAGCTGGATGGGGAATTAAAGTTACACTTGTCATCTTCCACTGCATTTAAAGGAACATCTAAAACTATATGGAATGACTTTTAAGAATACATGCTACAGATATATCATGATGAGTTCATTCAAAAACTAAAAGCTTTGCCATTATAGACGATGAAATAACAGATGCATCATATCAATTACAGCTGATTATGGTATATTGTTTAAGGTAGACCTCTAGAAAGATTTTGGACATTTATTGTGCCAGAACGGCATAATGCACACATACTTTTTCAGAGCATTTTTAAGGAATTAAAAAGCACACTAGGACAAAATACAAAAAAATTAACCCATTAACACACAGCTGTCTATTTATAGTCCATCACAGATGTTTTTTTTTATTTTGCACACATTCTCAAGAGTGTTTTGACCATGCATGCTATTGATGTTATCTGATTATGTAAACACATTATCCTCTTAAAAACTAGAATATTATTTGCTATAATACAATAAACTGTCAATAAAGGTTTGTAATATTGCATAACACAAAGAACGTGCTTCTGTAAATAATTCTAATGCTGAAAATAGGCTAAGAACAAGACCATTGGGCACAAGTGTTATCTCATGTCAGCACATGGAAATCTTCGCGTGATGCAACGGCCAGCGACATTGTTACTTCTGTAATAGTATACAAGCATCTGTCATGTGTGTTATTTGTCTTCTACAGTTTTTCTGTTTTAAACAGAGTGAACTGGCGTTCAACAGTGTTCTATATTGTCTTCACTGAAGCAAGGATAACATGCAAGTACTTGGACTCATGGGCATCGCGAATGGGGGGCAAGGGGGGGCCGCGGCCTCCCCTTGGAAGTTGGTGAACTTAATGTGCAATCAATTACTGACTATTAAACTATTATTTTAATTAAGAACAATTGTTATTTAGCATAAATCAATACGGTTATATGCAACAAATATACATTTTGACAAAATAATGAATTAATAATATATGATTGCAAATTTCCAACATGTGGCCCCCCCCTGGAAAAAAGTCTGCCGACGCTCATGCTTGGACTCCTAAAGTACACATGTCTTATAGCTATTTTTGGTATAGTTTTGCAATTTCACACTAAGAAAAACTGCAAACGATAACAGGTAAGTCTGTTTTTTCTATTTTCCTTTCCATTATTTTTAGATTACATTCAGAGACATGGGGTGTAATAATTGACATCATATTCAAAAGAATTACACTGGACATTGTAAGTGATGATAACTTTTCCAGTGAAATTCATGATGATTGTGATAGAGTTCATGTGATTCTTCCTCCTGATCCAGATAGCCTGACTGGTGAAGATGCAGTACTACAGGTGTAACAAATGTGAATGATGTTCCCCGCCCAGTTGAAGTACATTTAACTGGGTCTGAAAAGAGTGAAATACAGAAAACGAATGACTAGGTTTGGAAAGTCAACCAAAAACAGAAAACTTTACAACCGACCAACAAGATACAAAAAAATGTGCTTCCAAGTACATAAAAATTCCAGAAAATGATTATTCTTTGAATGAAAAATGGAAGAAATGAAAATAAGTTTGAAGGATTGCTCACCACTTGAGATTCCACAAAAGGTGTGATGTAACACTGCCACAACCTTACCTCATTTGATATAAGGCTTTTACCACTCCAAATGTTTCAGTTAATATGTGGCTTGGCTTTAAAGGATCTGTAATTGCTTTAAAAATGAAGTTTAATCATAAAATATATGAATTTGATGGAAATGTATTCATTCAACATTACAGTATGTTTTGATACTGTTAATGCCCAATGGTCTATTTACAGACCGGGTGATTTTGGGACACTAGGTGAATAGAAAGGCAAAAAAAATATTTTGTTGACATATTGTATACTGAACCAATACATTGCATATGTTTTTTTTTTTTTTTTTTCTCTCCAACGATGGTGCATCAGTTATCTGCATTAGCATCAGTGGTGTACAGAAAATTGTTCACAACAAATATCCATATGCAAATTTGATACATTGTTATGCTCACCAAATGAACCTTATAATAGCCAAGCCTCAATAAATAGCCAAACTTGCATATTTTTTACACTTATCTGCAATGTGTGCTTTTTTTTCTAACTCTCCACAGATAACACAAATACTTGGCAAAATAATGCAAAAAGGATTACCTGGAGTGTAGGTCCTAGACCATCTAAAACAAGATGGAATTTTCATTCTCATGGTGGGAACACATTGTATGAAAATAAATAGAATGGAGCTTATTGTCATTATGAACAAAACAGCAGAAAATAAAAACATCAGATCATGACCATCTCACACTATCACTTCAATAATGTGTCATTTCACTTTCTTCGCGTCGTAAATAATGAGATACCCACGACGCAGCCTCTTGTTTCGGATGGTTCACTTGCTGGGGAATAAAACACAAGACGTCTCTAATCCCTTGCAGTTACAGCAATCACTGCATGTCGTCAGTCATCATCAACTTGTATGCAGAACAGCATTTTTAGTTGCACCAGAAACACTCAGTCCACGAGAGCGCTCGCTTATATAGCCGTTGGAAGTTTCCGCATAGTTCCGGAACATTCAAGACGGCGAAACATCCAGAAGGTTCTAGTTATCAGGCGATAGCGCTTATCGTGTTTACGCTGGGCCAGCGCGCTGCTAATCCGTTTACATTTCAGACGGCCCGTCGCCGACCTCCCAATAACCGCTGCGTCACATTCCTGTAGGACCCAACCAAAATTAAAAGCTACCTCACAACTCCTTAAAAAAAGAAAAAAAAAATGTAAATTAATGCTACTATATTTCCAAGACTTTAAGTACGAATCTGCACTGTTTAAACCGTATGCTCAAAATATTGCGCATGCAATAGGAGTTGGCAAAGATCATGGGTTACGTTATAACTTCCAAAAACCACCAGTACTTATTTTGAATGATGTACACGGAATTTTTAAAAGCCACCGTTACTTTGTTTTCAACCCCTTAACACTATACTGCATGGTCAACCATGGCACAAATTTGGGCTATAGGACTTGGCAAAAATTATAGGATACCATACAACTTTCAAAAATCACTCCTATCCTTATTTTCAACCGCGTGCTCATAGAATGTACCTGTGCAATGCCGTGTGATCATTTTATAAAGAGAGAAAAGTTAAGAGTCGGTCGATGTTTTATAATCAACATCTATTTTTCTCGATGATCACCGGCTATGTATCTTTTCCAAAATGGTTAACATAGTGACCTGGGAGTAGGGAATCTTCTTATTCACTATCTTCACCTGTATTTAGCTGTGTATGTTAAGAACTTATATATTCTTTGAAACTATGAAACTTTGTTATTAAATAACTATGAGACCAAAGAGGAAGTCCAACGCTTTAAAATCTCAACTACGGTGAGTATTTAATGCAGGGAAGGACAGGTAGTGCCGGTGTGACGTCAGCTCACTTCACTGAACTTGCTCGCACGGAAGACGAGTTCAGCGCTCTGTACTGCTACCGCAGGGGAAGAGTAAATAGATTGAGGCATGCGGGATGCAGCAATGTAGGAAAGACAGGAAACATATCTGGTCTTAGTAACACAAGTAAGTCTTGGATGTTGTAATATTAATGTTGACTCATTTAATTACACAACTGGTCACGGATTGTACACAATTACATTTCGGCTCTATGCGATGAGAAAATATATAACAATTCTAGTTTGTGAAGGACAGTCGTTTTATAGGTAAAGTTTGTAGAACGTCAATTTCTCTGCAAATTAGAAGAGAGCTATACAGGACAAAATTACGTGGACACTTTCCAACACTTTCTGCTTCGTGTTTCTATAACTAGTTTATCAATGTTAGGACGTAATGTCTGGGAAATTTGTAATTGACGATTACACGTTAGGTTACAAACATTGGCTGCTCCGTGTTGCTTGTACTGGCCATATTATTGTTATCGAAAGCGCTATACCTGATCGAACTCTCCAATTCCGTGCTCACTACGCCGTTTATCTAGGCAACATTATATTACATGGCTCTCGCCTGACGTCACACGAACTTGTTCTTCGTTCCAATACGTCACACCACTTGAAACTGTCTTCCTCTGATCTAGAGCTTGATTTGAACATTCCGATCAGTGATTTATTCCTTCAGCGCCAAAGAATACGTATAGGCTATGCAGCATTCCCAGAACTTGGAGTGCAATCTAGCGTAGTTAAGGAAGTCAAACATTGTCCGACATTTGACATCCTTTACCGTAAATATCAGGGGAATTTTCATCCTCTATCCGTAGGTAATAGATGCACGAAATTACAGTTTTAAGGATTGAAGGGGAGGATTAGCCATAGGAACCCTTACACATCACTCGACAATAATTTAAAAAATAATTAGCTCGCCTTTCTAATTTAAAAAGCAACTCGTGCAATATCAGGCAGCTAGCTTATAACTTTCTGTGCACCAATTTTTAATAAAGTAAACGAAGCTCAGTATTAGACCACTTTTGTAATTCTCATGTGTGGTTTTTTTAATTTTAGAGTTCATTTTATAGGTTATTTTTTTAACAGTTTTAGGTCATAAAAACCCGTACCCTACTTATTAGTGCTCACATCTTCAGTTTAAACACCGTTACCAACATTATACATCTTGTAATTTCCTGTTATTGAATGTCTAAATAAAAATAAGATAGTTTAATAAAATGTTAAGGATCATAACTTGTACCTTAGGCCTGGTATTATAAACAAGTTTAAGTGGAAATTTAGTTATACCAAACCAAAAGTTAACTGCAGATGCCGTTTTATAACCCTCTGGTTAAGTTAAATCGTAGTGCAATGGTGTTGGATAACCTGAAGATCGAGAAAAGAAGACGATTGTTAGTCCTCTTCTTACACCACAACTAAATGCTGTTGGTACGCCTGCCAGCTTAGAAAAAAGTTAAAATATCCTGAAATAATGGCTATTCACTATGAAATTTAGGCATAACGTAGCAGGCTACCATCCACAACGAAAAATAAGCTTTGCTTACGAAGGTTATAGCAATTTAGGTACATTAGGCGTTTTGCTTGGCATGTTGTTGTACTGAACAAGTTCTGATGTACACTCACTTGACACTGCTTATTACGGTTTATTTTCGTATAAATTTTACAATTTGTTAACCAAAACTCGTTTTTCTATATACTTCCAGTTAATCGTGGCCGGAACAGAACATATTCTTGTGGGTATACAGAAGGCTGGGCGAAAGCAATTGTATTACATGAACCTAGCATTTATGTTTACGCTTAATTTTCAGACATGTTGTTGTTTAACATAAATCCAATATTAAAATATTTGGTTTTACAGCTTTCTGTATCCGGTTTCACATTTGATGTAATGAGGTTAGGACTGTCTGTTTCGTAAGTCTGAATCCATTTAAAAAGTCATGGTCATTCCACAGCTGAAAATCACTCGGTCCATTTAAGAAGGTTTTGGGTCTTCGTGGTTTTCAACTTCGTCATAATATGTAGCAATTTCTCAAATACCTCCCCGGTACAGCTAGGACCGCCATCTTACAACATAGCATCAAGCTGTAGTTAAACGGAGAAAAGGTTCTAGCAAAGTTAAACTGAAGTTCAATTGAAAATTAACTTTTATAAAGCGAAGAAAAACCTAAAACTGTGTAGTTCAAACCTAATCGGAAGTTTAAACCTCCTTTATAACAGAGTTGCCACGTCTTTCCTTGTTCTCAATTGCAGTAATTAAAAGTTTTCTTGTGTATACTCCAGGGTGCAAAATCGTTAAAATTTGGTTGGGGGAAGCATTTTTACATTGTCATTTCAAAAGAAAAGTAAATGTTAAAATATGTCAAATAAAAGTAGTTGCGCTTCCCGAGGTGAATTCAACACTTCCAATGGATTATTGCTGATATTTTAATTTATATTCATAAAGCTTAATACTTTATTTTTGGTCATCTAATGGAAGAATATTCTTGAAATGAAAATATTTTATAGGTATCCAAGTTAGAAAAGAATGTTGAAAGGGGATCTTAGCATTGCTGTGTGACGTGCTGCTTCCCCCACTCTTGCATCTCCCTTCATCACTGTCTCCTTCTCGCTGCTGCGGGCCAACTATTTATAATAATTCCGTCTATTTCTGAATCTATATTACCATCTGGTCTGTCTACATTTCTATGCTTGAACGTATTACTTGGCAAAGCCATGAGGCGTATCGGAAAGAATGTGAAACTGCCCAGCTGTTTACGCGAGCTTATCGCACAAACACGGCGAGACAGGGTATGTACACGCTGTTCAGATGCAATCATATATTCAGGATAGCAACGTCTGATATATCGGCAGGCCCGAGAGCTCATCTATTTGTGTTTTATCACTGACTATACCCCAAGTTACTACTATTTCGCTGTTCTAATAAACAAGATAAGAAGCGATCGTAGCGCTCAACAACCAAGGTCAATACGCCTCAACGCTCCCGCCGGGATATATGAGGGGGGGGGTGGAAATTCTTGGCATAAAATCATTGGTGTAGAGGGAGAATCCTATCCATCCCCCCCGCCGCCCGAGATTTCGCTCACTGGTATAAACACAGCGCTGGTTAATGCAGCGTATTTGTATTTCATTATGGATTTATCATGTGTACACTAATAACAAAGGTGGTAACAATTATGATTCTGCTGATGATAACAACAATAAAATATCATCATCATTACTATTATTACTCTTGCTGTTACTATCTTTTCATGTAAGAATAACTGAACTGATTGCTAAGAAACTTCGTATGCAACATTCCTTATGTTACAGTATTCGTAACACTCTTGCACAGTTCTGCACAAAAAATCACGAGAAAAGTAGTATGTTTTTATCAAAAGGCTGCCTTTTCATTTGTTTGTTTGTTTTTGTTAGGGTATGAAACTTGACTGAATGATTGAATTAATTTTCTTTACAGCAGTGATTTCTCCAAAAGCCATATCTGCTGTTAATTGGTTCAAGTTCTACTGGCTACTACATCACCATCTACAACCACAGTCCCAAAAACTGGCAGACCGCCCTATATTAACTGTTTGGTTTCACAATTTTCATCCCGCATCGATAACTTTTATATTTGGAGACTTTCGCAATGAAGGATCGGCATTTTGAACCTCGTTGATTTCATATTCGGAAGATGCTTGTCACTTAACCATGGACGAAATATAAGCCACATATTCACCTCCGTCAACACATCTGTACATAAGGGCATCCAAGCAAGAACTCAGAAGTGAGAAAACGATGTAAAATTGTTGGATCTGACAACCGTTGAGCGGTGTTTGACACCATAACAACCTTTGTTTTGGTCTTATAAATTTTTACGAGTGGAATAGGAAGGTCTTTCCCTTTCTCCTAGGTAAAATGGTTACTATGTTCTGTCCACAAGTATACTGATTGATTTTACATTAAGTACATCATAAGTAAATGCTAAAGTTAAACTATTAATTCTTTATTGTTTCATTCTAAATTAAATAAGTCTCCTTTGCTTTTAATTACTTTTATTAAACTTTAAACATTTCTCAAAAATACACAAAAGAAGTGTGTTGTGAATTAAACAGCACTAGCAAAGTTAATGTATTTCCCGTAATGCAGCAACAACTCGGCGCCATCGAAAAAAAGCGTACAGTATACTCCTCAAGGGACATGACTTTGCCCTTCAAGTGTTAACTTCCTCACAGGAAAGAGTGCTGTTACCAAGTGTTTCTGCGTTTCATAGCATTCCCCTACAAATCCTTGAAAGATAAAACGGAATCCTTCACCAAGTTCCTCAATGTACTCATCGATATGTATCTCTGGTTTGAAGGGTGACTTCTAAACCCCTTCCATCCGGTATAGTTACGAAAGAGAGGAAGTCTGGCAAGTTAAGAAATATTGCACAAAATTACGTCACGTGTACTAGTATTATACATACATAAGACTGATATCATCCTTGTGTTAGAATCAAACAGTGCCATAACAACAGACAAGAGTCCTCTAACCATTCATCGAATGGGATGTAGATCAGTAGATACTGCATTTCTCAATTCAAACACCTCTCCCTCCGATTATACGAGCATGTAGAAGACAACTTAGAATATATCAGTATCAGTGATAACAATGAAATAATATACAAATGGATGGAATACATTTTAGATAAGTGAAACACTTGAAATATATATTCTCACTATGGTCATTTCCAATCCGTGTAATGGGTTCAGAATTGCACAGTTCCTAGTCGTCTTGGATCTAAACTTTGATATCGCGTATTATGTTCTTTTAGCTCAAGCACGTGAATAAAAGTGGTATTTTGAATTTTTCGGAAAATAATTATTGAAAGTAATACCTCTTAAGCTGGCGAACTTACACAACACAGTGCCATGTTTTACTAGTGCTTGTTTGCCGTCTCAAAACACAAACACCTACTCAACTTGCGTATATTAACTTAATGCCATTTATTTACGAATATCTGGTAATTTCGTCTTAAGGAAACCTATAGGTGAAATTTCAGAAGTCCAAAGTTTTAAATCGATTTATTTGATATCTTAATAAGACAATCAGAGCTTGATGTACGATATGCAGATTAAATTACATGCATATTTTCACATTAGCTCCACGTCCATTGAAGGACTTGTTTCATCTTTAGTTATGACTAGAGATAAAACATTTCCTTCAATGGACGCGAGGTTGACTACGCATAAACCATACACTGTAGCTGACTCTGAACTTTGCGCCCAGTCCGAGGCCAATAAGAGCAGGTTCCAGGTGCACAAGACCGGGCATCGGCAAATATGTACTCAATGAGGCCTCGCAACTATGACGTGTCAGGGGCAGCGCTTATTCTGTCTCCCCCTCCCCCACCCTCGCAGCCTTAACTGGCACTGCGTACACACCGATCACGGGCGAACTGTCCTCTCGTATTTACCTGCACTTCTAAACATGTCTGTCAAAGTGTAATTTAATACTAAGACTTAAAGATAAATTTCTGCGCTTTAGAGTCCTGGTCTATTAAATTTTATATCTAGAATAGCACTTTGATTATTTATTTCTTCTCTCATCATGTAAGGAACGTAAGTGTTTGTTGTACTCTAAAGTTCAAAAAGGCACTCATCAATGGAACATCAAGCGGCATTATGATACATGTCATAAGATCACCATACAATTATAGACAAGCATGTATTCATAAATTTATACCACGATTTAAAGTAGCATAACTCTGACGTAATGTCTTTTATTCATTTTTTTTTTTCAGAACTAGATCGGACGAACCAACTGCAACAGCTCAAAGAGCAATATTCAGATAATACACCTAATATTAATTCAAATAGTACAACTGATAAACAACTTCACGCCAGCTATGCTGTTGCTTTGGAGATTGCTGAGTCACTGAGGTGTTTTAGTGATCGAGATTTCATAAAAAATGTGAGAGTAAAGTTGCCAACTTAATTTTCCCTGAACAATATGATATTTTTAGTAATATTGCATTATCACCACGAACCATACAGAGAAGGATACATAAAAGAGCAGAAATAACCGAAAAAAGACTACCAACCGAGGTCCATGAATTTATAGCCGTTTCTCTCGCGTTGGATGAAACCACTGACAACGTTGACACAGCACAATTGGTAATTTTCACTCGTGGAGTTACTAACAACCTCTCGATACAAGAATATATGCTTGAAGTCATTCCACTTAGGGGACATACAACAGGGACAGAATTATCTCAAGCATTTAAGAAATATGTAGAAGGAAAGAAACTGAATCCAAAAAAAAAAAAAAAAAATCATGCATCGCGATTAACAGATGTTAATTTGCGTGCTATCCTGAGAGTGGTTACTTGTGATATATCACTAGATTTTCATGGTACATTGCAAATAGAAGTGAATTGAAATACATTGCTCAAATATCTAGGCCTACCTAAAGTATCTAGACCACTCGTAGCTGGATTCAAGTATGTGTACTATTCTTTATTGTACTCTGTAGCGAGCGAGTCCAGCACTGACACTGAACGAAGGTCAATGCCATTCCCTGTTCTACATTACGTCATGTGTATTGTGGGTTGCATGTTGAGATGTCATACTCACCCCTCATTGAGTACATGTTTGCCGATCCCTGCACAAGACAATACAGAGAACCCCCTCGCTATGACGTAATGTGTACGTATATAGTGCATGTTGACGTTACGCTGATATCTTGGTTACGAAGGAAATGTTTCATCTCTAGTTATGACATGCATAATACCTCAGGCGCCCATTATCTCACTCGGTGGCGCGCACAGCTCCCCTAGATGAAGCACCTGATTATATCTATCCAATGACAGGAGTAGGCAAATTCCTGTACTAGTAAGGGGTTTCTTTAACGTTAACGATTAAAATAAACTAATGTGATTAATTTTGTTACAGGTAGTATCAATTTTTTGAATTATGGGAGCTAGCCGCAGACATGAGTTACGTGAATTGAAACTAGATAATGTAAACGATGTATTATCGACAATGTTGGTTACTATTGCCAACACAATAAAAAAACAACACGAAATCTTTACAGTGATTGGTAAATATTATGAAATATTCAAGAAATTAACCTTTGCCCTGAACACAGCAAAACCCCATCATTCTTCATACAGTACGTAAGCACAGAATGCACTGTGCAGAACGTCGGGTTAAATAAGCTAACAAATATGGGAAAAGAAATAGCTCCGTGCCTAAACCTCCCCAACCCACATACCAGTATGCTGGATGGCGATTGCTTCCGCAGTTCTTCTGCGACCATATTATTACATGCTGGTGCTGACACCACAAGATTAAAAAGGCACGGGGGACGGAAATCCATTACCGTCTTAGAAGGCTACGTAGAGAATCAATTCAAAATAAAATCGACATCTCAAGCAAAATATTACAACTACTTGATAAACAAAGCATTGAAATAAACATTCACTCAATTTCAAACGTTCCAATTGGAACTATTTACGAGATAAACTTTACAAATTGCACAATCAGCAATATGTATTTCAAATAAATATGTAGCTTTTAGGTTAGAATTTAATAAGCATTGACCTAACCTCAAACAGCAGGAAGTGTTTATTATTGCTACTACTATTTATTATTATTGTCGTTGTTATCATCATCATCATCACCATCATCATCATCATCTCATTATTATTATTATTATTATTATTATTATTATTATTATTATTATTATTATTATTATTATTATTATTATTATTATTATTATTATTATTATTATTATTATTATTATTATTATTATTATTATTATTATTATTATTATTATTATTATTATTATTATTATTATTATTATTATTATTATTATTATTATTATTATTATTATTATTATTATTATTATTATTATTATTATTATTATTATTATTATTATTATTATTATTATTATTATTATTATTATTATTATTATTATTATTATTATTATTATTATTATTATTATTATTATTATTATTATTATTATTATTATTATTATTATTATTATTATGTTTATTATGTTTATGTTTATATCCCATCTTTAACTGCAAAGGTTAAACCGTCGGCCTCTTATGTGGAACATGGTGCTTATCGGCAATGGTGGTGCTCGTTAAACATTGGGTTTTTGTATCTTTAGGGTTTTTAGTACATTAGATCACACGCACATTCAAACTGTCATTCGTACTTCCAGACTTTAGGGAGGATAAGGAACATTCTTGGTTGGAGAAGAATTCTTTATCTTCCTGCCGGGAATCGAACCCGGAACCCCTTACTATGCATAGGACGTTATTGATGACCTGTTATAATTAATAGTTATGAATTTTGATCTTCTTTTCGCAGATGGGCATCTTTAAATGTGTTGGTCTTAGCAAAGCGATGCAACTAGTGCCACCTATGGAGAGATAGGTAAGTATACTTTTTCTTACTGCGGCAAAATTTCTAAAATTATTTTATTGTGGTTTAAGATGATAATATGTTTAAGCTAACCGTGTTTGCCTGTTATCACTGCAGCTCGTGAGTCCGGCAAGGGGTTGATGGGTAATATTTTATATTCCAACAGAGATCCATCCAAAATGGGCGTTTTTATCCTACGTTTCCATGGTGAATTCAAGTCGATTGAATACCGCATGGGAACACGGAATCAAACGAAACTCAACCACTAGATCCGAACCGCTTATTTAGTGGGATCGGATCGAAATATTATTGCATAAATGTTGTTCGATCTCATTTCCGGGTTGAATTCAACGTGGAAACGCGGAAATGGGAATGGACTCAAATTGAGTTCAATTCTGCATGTTACATTTAATTTTCAACTTGGTCGTAGATGCAGACGGAAGACTTGATGCCTACCAAGGAAGAAATGTCGGGATGTTATTTCAAATCCCTTCATTAAATATGCTGTCGTAGATGAATCACCTTCACAAAGTGAATAAGGAAGCGTCCATGATGTATAGCCGGAATGGGTGAAAACAGACACGAGATTTGAATACCGGGATGCAGGACTAAGAGAAAGCGGAAGATTATATCAGACTGTCACTTGAGAATGTGCATTTAGACCGAGCGTGATAGCATGTGAGACTCGCATTCAGTAGGTCCAGCGTTCGATTCCCGCTGGGCTTTCCCCGGGTCAGTAGACGAATACTCGGTGGTTCCTCTTCTAGCATGAATTTTCTCTTTCCCTCTCACACCTTTTACACATTTCAGGTGGGCTTCGGGGCGCTGCAGTGTCGGTCGGTGTCAGACACGTGGCCGTGCCGGATGGTAGCCTTCTTTGAGCCGCCTAAGGTGGGTATAGTTCTCCCCAACTCCGCCAGAAAGAAGCCTTCTCTGAATAGCCCGACGATCTGATCAGATATTCAAGCTTGGAATCGTCAAGAACCTCTGCGCGTCTCTGTGACCTATAACCTCTTGTAATTTCTTCACTTTATCCGTTTCTCTTGGGGTTGCGTGGTAGCCATGAAAGATCCGCCTTTGATCGAAGTGTGCGAGGTGTTCCTCTCCATAGTAATGTAATGGTATAGCGCGACACAAGTGCGGATGTGTATCTTTGCAGAACCAAAAAGAAGTTTCACTTCGTCTTGTATTTTCACTTCCGTGTTAACGCATGTAAATTCCATGCAATTTTTTCGACGATAGTGAGTAATACAAGTATATACGTGAAAGTAAAACAGATTTCTATCAGCTGTTCAAAAGCAGTATGAAGGTGGACCGCGCTAGCCGCTGCGAACTAGCCATGCTTGATAGTGTTGACTAAGAAGTCAACAACTGAAGGTGAGATGGCTGCTTTCGTCGAAAGAGTTATATTTAAATGCTACATGAATTAAATCGTAAGTGTCAACAAATAAAGGGAAGTAAAGACGGAAAGATTTAAATGGAAAATTTCAACTATCAAACTTAATTATCGTATGTTTGCTACAATAGATATAGACCCGAACATTTGAAAAATTAGATACACTATATTAACATCTACGTGCAAGAATTTTAGCTTCGCACGCAGATAACATAAGGAGGAAGTCGATAAAAGTATTTCTCTTGTATGGAGCAGAATTCTGGAAGATTGTAAAGGGAATAACAGACATTCGTTTAAGGAAAATATTGAAGATCCATTTGCTGGAAGTGTTGTGAAATGAAAAATTATGGGAACGTTGTTTGGAAACTCTTTTCAAAATACAAATAAAAAGGAGGAAGAGGAATTGGATTGCCACGCATTGAGAAAGGGATATAGAGAAGCTAATACTGGACATAAACCCAAAGTGTAACAATCAAGATATGTATATATGGAGCCGTACTGCTGTAAAAGGAAACAGTGTTAAGGGACAAATTAAGATAGCAGCAAACAGGGCCAGATGACACTATTTTATGGGCGCCATATGTTCCGAAAGGATACAGGAAGTAAATCAAATAAGTCAAGATTATCCACCGATATCACAAAGTATAACTAATAACTTCACTTCAATAGAATTGAGTTGCACTCGCTACACATCCAACGCGTTTCAGCACCTTGTCTCTGCCATTTTCAAGGTAAAGGCGATTTTATTGAAGTGAAGTTATTAGTCTCTACATACTTTGTGATATTGGTGGACTATATTGCTTCACTGTTAATAGCTTGAGGTGTGTATAATAAGTCAAGATTGTACTTGAGAATAGAAATCCCCTGCTCCAAGCCTTTAACTAAAACCATGCATGTTAGTGAGATAAGGCCTATTGCATTTAACTTAGGCACGTATCTCTTATATATTACGTGACTAATCACCTCTTGTTGAGGCCCAAATGACCTCGTTGTCGGCGGGCCGTTAAACCCCACACACTCACTCACTCACCTCTTGTTGACTACTGTTGTGGAATAGGTTGT
Organism: Tenodera sinensis; assembly: GCA_030765045.1. NCBI lineage: Eukaryota > Metazoa > Arthropoda > Insecta > Mantodea > Mantidae > Tenodera > Tenodera sinensis. The sequence continues at coordinate 59,430,447 of CM060964.1, forward strand.
TCTGCGATGCAAAATATTCCTTAATACATTTGAGGAGAACTATCAGGCTTGCATTATTATAACCGTATAAATTAAACATGGTATGTAACGGAGTTAATATATCTGGAATACATGTTAATTCTTATCATCAAATAGTTGGGAGGATGCTTCGGTTTAAACTTGCCACTCAGGATGACGAAAGCACTGCATGTATATAATGGTAGTATGTTTATAACACTTTTATCGCCGACCATTGCATTCCACACGACTTGTTTGTTAGCACAGATTATGTTTGTTAGAATGTGAAGGTGCACTGTTTGCCACAGCAAGGTGCGCGGGGAGGGAAATTGCCGATTAGACAATGGTCCGATACTATCCCTACCCTTGTTTATGCTACACAAGAAAGCTCAGCTATAGAGCATTTAAAACATATGGCGTCTAATGCCTTCTACGTTTGCGAAGAATACCTTCTCGGTTTTACCATACCTAGTGAATTCTATTTGTGTAAGTACATCGAGTGATGTTTGCGGAAGTAGGTACCAAATAGCGATGTCCAAACAGAGAAGGGTAGCACATTCCTGTCAGGGTCTTCCTTTCCGTTGGCGAACAGCACATACGTCAAGGGGAAGTCAGTGGGGCAAGGCTAACTTACAACAAACATGGTTTAGTACCAATCAGTCAAGTAGAACGAACCTCGACAGTTTGTGCTCTTGTGTTTATTACACGTCGATAAGAGTACATATTCTTTGAAATAAGTTGTGTAGTGTGCTCTGTTGGTTGAATCCAAGACTACAATACCCTCTCAGCTCGCAATTAGGTCAAGTTTACACACGTGGAAATAACAAATCTAGTTTTCTTCCGATTTACTTACAATAAGTAGAGGAACTATTGTATTCCACCCAAAAACTCGATGCCAAGTTTCACCTTAAATACACGTTTTGAGGACCCTGAGCCAAAAACACTTTTAGAAAAAGGCCCGCGCGCACGCGCGTCTCTCAACAATATAGCTCAAAATGAAAATACGATTAAAACGAAACTGGTATTTAATTTCAGGACCTTTTGAGGATGGACACTGAGATTCTGAAGAAAATTCACATACCTCAAACGTGTAACATTCTTCACACTTGATTATTTTCTCAAAACTGGCTCAAAGGCTTTTGATTAAAATAATATATGTTTAAACCATTTTCCTGGGGAATAAAATGTATGTCTTGAATTTTCGGGAAATGTCCTGTGAATTACTCCTACTTCTGAATGACTGTGTATAATTTTATTAGTAAACTGTATGAGTTAGAAAAAGTCTTAGTACACCAAAATGTAGATCTCGTTAAAGCACGCAGTGTTTCCATTTTGTCTTTTTCCTTTCCTTTTTGCATTAACCAATTTCGAGACATTCTTTGTTATTAGTTTAAATTGTTCAAAACTTTATACTTTTCTCGACTACGAATCTTTTCTTCTTCTTTTTGTATTCTTCTTATATCTACAACTAAATGTGCAGATAAGTAATGAAAGTGTATCTGTATTTATAAGTGTAGTCCTCTGTGGTCCAGGAGTAACATGCTAGCCTCTGGTTCTCCAGGTCGCGGGTTGAAACCCGGCGGAGGGCGATGGATCTCTCTCGGGCGTGAAAATCCTCAGCATGTCTACCTTCAGAAGGGAAGTAAAGGCGGTGGTCCCGTGTCGTAAATTTACAGCAGGTACACACACACACTCACACAAATACACACGCACGCGCCCAAGTACACTCACACACACTCACACTCATACACACACGCGCGCACTCGCGCACTCACATTCAGACACACACACACACACACACACACACACACACACAGTCACACACACACACACACACACTCACACAAATACACACGCGCGCAGGTACACTCACACACACTCACTCACACTCAGACACTCACTTACACACACGCTCATACACGCGCGCGCGCTCACACACCCACTTACACACACAAACACGCGCGCTCGCACACAGGGGCCTTTTTCTAAAAATGCATTCTTTTTGGATTCTGGGGCTTCTAAACATGTATTTTGGTGAAACGTCGATATCGAAATTTTAGGTGGAATGTAATACCTTCTCTACCTATTATGTTCGTGGTAGAAAAACATGACAAATATAATAAACTAAACTACCCTCTTACGTAATTTTTTAAATTCTATCTATCAGCTAATGTTTTGATTAAAGGCATGCAGTTAATAGTTATTGTCAACCACTGTTTCTATTGCTGGATTGCGTAATTATTTCAAAGTTTTTATTGTTGGTCTTTTTGAGAAGGAATGAAATGTCAGGTGGTCATAGAGTACCATCCTGTCGGCTTAGTAAGATTCATGTTAAAAAGTAAAAAAGAAATAGTTAAACAATGTTAAATATTACGTTTAAAAACACAAGGTATAACACCCAATTTTAAAAGAAATTTGTTTTAAAGATTGTTCAGAGATTTTGTTACCACGATGGTCATAAAGTATTCCCCGTTGGCAGTATCAGTTCTGTAATAAGGATTGGCATAATATTCATGTCAAAAAGTAAAAACGGAATAGTTAAGCAACGTTATATATTACCTCTGTGAGCATGTCAAGATATAATACCCAATTTTAAACTAAATTTGTTTTAAAAATTGCTGAGGTATTTCGCTACCAGTGGTGGTCATAAATTGCCACCGTGTTGGTAGTATAAGTTCTGTAGTAAGGGTTCGCATTGCTAGGGTTAATGCATAATGTAACATTTTCAGTCTGAGAGATCATAGAAACTTTCCATGTGTTAAAACCGTTCTTTTGTCTATCACAGTCGTTTTGTAATTCTGTGACATAGGTACATACGTACTGAGTGTGCGTGCAAGAGAACTACGTTAAACTAGCGATGCACGTCAGCTGTTACTGTGTGCCATCTTACGTAATTGTCTCCCTGATTTGTTTCCATTACCTTCACGTCAGTCAGGCATTAAGACTACGTGAATGCACAGCAAGCCCTGCTGTCAGTTTCACATTAGTATACAGCTGTCTTGGTAAATTTGTATGCTCACTGAACCACACATATGTCCACGTGATGCACACAATGGCCTTCAAGTTTCTTTCCTTTATATACGTTTTCTGGAAATTCACTCTGAAAGCAATCGAAATAATTAATCATTTGGTATTAAACAGTGCACATTCGTTTCATTTATACCTGCCTCGAGTTTCAAACAGTGGTGTGTGATGACAATATATGGCAGCGATGTCCAACCCTGTCTCTCTGGAGACGCTTGCTTAGCTGCTACTTCCTCGCTACCTCTTTCAGTTGGAGGGTGAACCAGATATTGCCTGTGACATGTACAAACACAACCAGACAGTCAGTATCCAGAGACGGACAAAAACAAGCGATTCCATAGCAGTTTCTAAGACATAATTTGAATTTTCTGGGAATGTCGTCAGAAGACCTCTTCATTCTGAATGACTTTTGCATAAATGGTAAACAGTAAGACACAGACAAAAGTCTTACTAAATAAAAACGTGGATCTCGTTAAAGCACACAATTTATGTCAAATACGTTATTTATGTATTTATTTACTTGTCTGTCTTTTTATTTATATATTGAGTGAACAATTGCCTATATGCCCTTTACTATTTGGTAAATTTGTCAATGCTTATACTTTTCTATTCTTTATCTGACTACCTTCCCCATATGGAGGACTTACAAGCCAGTGCCCAGGGTCAGATGCCTGTCGGGTAACAGACGAACCTATGGACCGGTCAGAGTGAAAACCTGGAAGCAGGTGGTGAGCCCAGCACCAGGTATGAGAATGAGGAAGAGCATGATAATAGGTATGAATTACAGGCGAAATGGATGAATGGAAAGGTAATGATGGAGCATTTGGTGGAATGAGTGGTGGGGGAAACCGGAGAACCCGGAGTAAACCCGCCCAGATGCCACCTCGTCCACCACGAATACCACATGTGGGTCCCTGGGATCGAACTCGGGCCGTCTAGGTGATAGGCAATCGGTGTAACCGCTCGGCCACGGCGTCGCCTATGCTTTTCTCAAATAGGAATATGTTATTCGTTTTTTTATCTCTTGGCGTTGCAAAGAGAACGGTATTTCAAAGGCATCGCATAGCAACGTGCTCTTAAAACATTTGACTATCGCTTAAAACCTACTGTGATCCCATATTCTACTTGCACCTACAAGAAAATTAGCAATAAGGTACTTTCTGAAAATGCGTCTGTCGATTAAAATGAAGTAGATAGAAATTTTCACAATTATTTTGTTGTGTAACGACGCTGTCAATTGCCAAGATTACATATGCGCCGCCGGTGTGCCGGAATTTCGTCCCGTAGGAGTTATTTTACATGCCAGGAAATCTACTGACGTAGAGCTGTCGTTTTTAAGCACACTTAAAAACCATGGATCTGGGCCGGATTTGAACCCGCGACCTTGGAATCAGTAGGCCACCGTCTAACCAACTGAGCCCCTGGTTTCAAATTGTCTTCCTTCTTCAGAACAGGGACGTACGCAGAGAAGCCCCATCCCCAGACAGTTAAGACCGTAGGGTAGGATAGGGTGACACGATACAGGGGGACACCCCACACACTCCGATCTACATATAACTTTGTGCGCTGATATCCCCCAAGAGGAAGGGATGAAGGAAGTGAAGGAGCCGCAGGATGCCACATGGTCACAGGCGGATGGGCCACAGAGACACACGGAAGTCCCTAAAAGTGCTAGACGCGGTGTCCTAGAAGGGTCCTCCACGCGAGAGAACAGCGACCACACAACGCCACCTAGCGCCACAACAGAATCCGCGCCATCTATCCGGCATCACCATACTACACGAGCCCGAAAGCACACCTGAAAGATTCTAAGGAAGGAATGCAAGGAAATGAGAGAAAGGAAATCGTGGTATGAAAGTAAGCAGCCCAGCATTCGCCATAGTCACAAGGGGAAACACGAAAAATCCAAGTCAGAGTGCGCCGTCATCGGGGATTGCACTTCTGAATGCGGGTAGTGCAGGACAACGTGGCGCCACCTCGCTGGTCCCAATATCATATATTGACGTAATACAAGTCGTTTTACAGTTTCTGTTACAGTTGGTTTCTTTAACTGTCTTAAACTTACAGGTTAGGTATACGATAATGTAATGCCACAAAAAAGAAAAGATATGTAATATGCCATATGGTGTGTGTGTGTATTGTGTGGGTGTGTGGGTGGGTGCGTGGGTGGGTGGGTGCGCATGTGCGCGTGTTTGTGTGACAAATAAAAATACCAGTTAACTCGTAATAAACTTTTTGTTAGTACGTGAAATGTGTTAAAAGCCTCGCTTTGCAACTTTGTCTTCTAAATCGCTCGCAACTACCTCGGAACTGCCTCACGTTTATTTTCTGCCATCTTGTTGTAGTGCCCTCTTGAAATGGGCACATTAAATCAATGCACTGGCGAAACTTGGCAGATAAATATGAAAAGTTTCGATGCTTTCTTATAGTTGTAATTTCTACTTTCACATTATACATTTGGTCTTTTTTAAATATATAAACACTTTAAAGCCACAAATGGTTCAGGACAAGTAGTTCTATACCATTCAGATAAGCACTGTGCTGAACCTTAAACACAGTTTTCTCAGTTGCTTTCTTTCCGCATTTTTCGCGCTTCAAAATTATTTGAGCCATAATTTAAAGCTTGTGGGCTTGAAATTTGCAGCAGAACTTTAGAAATTGTGGATTTAAACATTGTTGTGCAGTAGTTGAAAAGTATTAAATAGTTCAGCTGAAATTGATTTTTTCCATAATACACATACGTTACCATACCAGAAAGTGATTAAGTAAGAGTGAAATAGTAATATCTTAACAATGGTTTGACATAGCCCGCCAAAATATTGTGTGCACTATACGTTTAACGTTCTGAGTGATACAGAATGGTATAGTTGCGGTGGGTTTACTTGTCTCAAGGACCATGTAAGTGGAAGGTCGCTTCCACTGCGCAAGTTAGGGGCATGATGGAAAAGATGTTTTGCGATCAGAAACGCTGGAAATCCATTGATGCTTGCTTCTTCAGTCCAGCACTCTTTGGATGGAAGGAGTTAAAATCATTCCCACCATCGTCATCACAACAGAGACAGAAGGGGGCGAATACTGATTCTCTTTTCAACATTTCTCTTTCGTTTTCTTTAGGCGGTAGACAACTTAAACCAAATGCTGTATAAAAAAAAGGTCGAAGCAGTCGGAAGATTTTTGGATTTTTCACACATGCAAAAACGTATTTCTTCTTTGCGATTCTACTACGTGTACATAAAGCATGGATACCGGTTTTAGATAAACTTTCAGACACACACAATAGTTGTAATAAAACCCCACCTACAACTTGCCAATCACTACCGTAGCCAGCGCAACAATGCCCCGCCCACCCATATAAATAACAGTAACGGACGTTAACGGTACTTCTCTGCTTCCACATTCAAACTCTGACCAGTGCAGACGGAGGATCGTGTTACCCTGATGATGCCAAGCACAGTACTTGGCGAAACGTTGGTACCTACCATGCCTTCTAGACCACGGCCTACAAGACACCAGCCGTGAAAGCTTAAATACATACATTCATTTATGTTTATACCTTATGACCAAATTCTAAAATAATTCAATTTGTTGGCAAATCGACATTTTCGCATAGGTACTAGTCGTACTTACTATGTAGATCGTTCGGCTTTTGTAACAACCTTGTTGAATAAAATGCCATACTTTAACGAATTTCTCTATATCATTATGAATGCTTTTGAGAGTATACACACTTGGAGGTAAGCTTGTTTCACACTTTTAAGCAATAAGGGTAGGAAATGCTTACATGGTACACTTGTGTTGCCAGGTCATGACTGAACTGCATCTGTTACAGCGCTTCTTTGTAGCGATTTTCCATGGTTGTATTGAATATAAAATGTCCTTTTTAAGAAAACTATTAAAGGCAGTCTGGGGGATCCTAAAGAAACCCCCCCCCCCGCCCCCGCACCACGGGGTCTGCGGGGCCGTTATTTACGTCACTGATACAGAATTGCTTTCTCCAATCTGCTGCACAGAGTTTCAACCCACGGCTTCACCGTCTGTATCACGTGGGGTTGGCCTCAATACATTAAACAGTGGTAGATATTCGAGGATGGCAGGGAATATTTATGTAAAATTATCATTCGATACTTTGGTTGGTAACAATGGTTAAGCGGCTTGCTCCGCTACATATAGTTACAATACAAGTAGTAAGCACCTTCTATGGTGGTAGTGAAATGAGTGTGGCTCCCCGCAGTCTGGTGGTTAACAATCTTACTGGATTATGAGTCATGTGGCTGCTGGGTGATTTGGTTTAATCGCTAGGTACTGCTCTTTGCCTTTTGGTCTTATAAATGCTTAAGAAGTTTATTGTTGGTCATCATGACCCACCAACTCCTTTATTTAGTCAATATAACTGTTCATTGATCTACTTGTTATCTCCCCCTTCACATGAATAAATCTGTAAAACTAACCACAGAATGAAAGTATGACCCATTTCGTGTGTTTCACTTATTCCTTTTACAGCTCCTGATCAAGAAGGCCCCTTAAATCCAACAAAATTACTTGGACAAGAAATACAAACAAAATGTTTCGCTTTGATACTTAGAAACATAATAAATGTATTCCTCCCCATTCAAGCAGACAACTAAAATTTCCATTCTGTTTGAGGATGTTTAAATATGTTTTAGATGTCTACCTCAGGCCAGCGTTTGATGTTGGCAGAACGCGCACGATAAAAGCGCTATTTTCGTTGTAACGGCTAATAGCAGTCGCAGTTAGTTTGCGATAACAGTTACAAGTAAAAATTGCTTATTAATACGTTAGTTTATTTTATTGTTACCGATGGTGGTAACTGCTAATTGTGTCTCTCTACAAGGAAGTATCTGTTACTCTCTAGCAAATAGTTATAATTGTGAGTCATGATCAAAACACAAATTCTCTATACATATTTTACCATGACAATTTAAAAATATTATATTTCAGATTTAAAATGTTATCCACTCAATACGTTTTCGTATTTATTGACATAATGTTATTTGAAAATAATATTCTCCCATATAAATCATATTGTGCGTAAATGTTACTATTGTAGTGGAAGTTCGGGCAATACTCGTATGGAATACCAATTTATATTTCCGACATATTTGAGGTAATAGTATTATAATTTGACTAATTACGTATTTAGTGAATAAGTTGGACCTTTTAGTGTCTTCTTATAACTTACTTTGAAGAAAAGAGTAGCATTTGTAATGAATTTTCGATAGAAAATGTCCAGTTGCTTGTTGCGGGTAATATGGAATACTACATAAATTTCCCAATTAGTAATTTTTTCATGTAACAAATATATAAGCTCTTTTTTTGTTTGTTGCTAATGCTTTTTTCTCACATAATAATCCACTACAAAATATAGTGCTGATTTTACTTTGCAATGAAAAATTGATTTGCAGAAATCGCAAATATATTCCAGCTTTCCGTTCCTGCGTACTCGTTGTGCACCCATATGTTACACATTACGCACTGGACCCAAACTTGCCCTTTTCTATCTTCCGAAAACTCGCCACAACAGAAAATGCACTCACTCTGCATCTCCATCCGAGGGAATTGTTTCTGTTGGACTGTCGAGATCGGAGGATATGTCTAAGTGAAATGTCTCAGGACTTTCACTGCTGGAGTTTTCCACAAGGAGTTCCACTTTTGTGATTTTCATTGGCGGCCAGGATCTCTTCTGTTGTCTGGAGACAGGTCATCGATTTTTAGGTGCCGCGCAGTTTCTAGTGCTCTTGCTTTTTTACTTTGTTAAGTGATTCTTGAAGTTGGGATTTGTATAGAGATCCAGTTATGGCTGTTGCTGTCCCTCTTTTTCGTCCCCGGTTTGAGATTCTGGCTCTTCATAGGAGAAGGTGAAATATGGTGTGGTAAGACCAAGTGAACTAAGAAACACGTGCCACGTGCAGAAGTTGAGAAGAACTCACGTTGAAGCCTCGTGCTTCACGCCCGTCCGGCCGGCTGAGAGCCGTGAAACTTCTGCTCTATGCTGGTTACCCAGTATCACCGATTATATTGGCCCGTTCAAATCACATTAACAAGTTTTGTCAAGCAGCGGCCGGGCGATAAGGGTACCCTCTGCATAGTGGAGACGCCCTAGGGATTATTACATATTCAACAGGTCTCTTTCCATTGTGTCTTCTTCACCTGATAAGTGTCGTTTTTCACCTATAAGTAGACTTCATCGTGTGCTCCACACTGGTGCTCCCATGCTCTCAAAATATAATTCCTCTTCCTTGTTAATCTTCCGCCATATTTATACCTTGCTTTCATTCAGATTCATAACACGACCTAATGTTTATCTGCACTTTCGGCATGTGTAACCTCGAAAAGCGCACATGGTTTCCCTTATCAGCATAATCACTTCCATCACAACTGCTCAGTTACTTTGTGCGAAACAGTCAGAACAGTAATATGCGGAGTCAAAGTGCTATAGCACATGCAGTGTGTGCTACTTGACCGGATTTTTCACATACTTGACTCCTTAAAACCAAGACAGTCATACTCAAGTCTAGTATATCCTAGAATTAGAACATCACACTGGGGTGTTACAAGTGGTAAACGGCACCAACCACAACTGGTTTAGCAGGTTTCTTATCAGATTGAGTACACTTCACGTGAATAATAAATTATACTACCTCTGATTGGCTACAGACAGGCATCCATGGTATATTACTGAATATAACCGTGACAGTTCCGTCCTCCACTTTGGCCAATCAGGACTGTGTGTAATGGGCAGTGACATCAGCGATATCTTCAAGGGTGTCCAAGCAGGCAGTTTTGCAAATATTGTGTAAACCACGGTGTCATCCAAAATGTATATTATAAGCCAGGTTTTTGTTTGTTTACCTGATCACTTACATACCAGGTGAGTCAGCCGCCCCTTATTTTTTTGGAAGGTAGGCCACCCATCAAACGCCATGTGCACTTTAGTCCAGTTTTATGCTGACTAAAACGTCTTATTTGACGTTCTTAGAGAGACAAATGTGCAAAATTTAAAGGAACAGCGGTTTAAGGGACAGAACATACTCCTCGCTAAAGTACACCTCAAAAACATGGTACTCGTTAACTAAGAGTGAATTCCGGGTTTCCAGCCGGTTTTACAAACTTTTTATTAGAGTATGCATAGCAACGCAATTCAGTAAACGCCTCCGATAAAATGGACCTATCATATGATTACACTGACATCAACTACAAAGAAAATGGCGGATTCTTGTACCTAGAGCCTGGGTTGGCTGCAAGAAATTGGGGTATGCGCCTCATCCATCATGGACCCGTACAGTTAAAACGCACATGTTATTAAATAACGGTTTACTTAAATTTTGGCGTAAACTACGTCTCGTACATCTCAAATAACATGCATAATAGTTTTTGCCATTCAAGCAATAATATTAAAACGCCCAGCAAAAGGTAAAAACTGACTTAAAGGGCTAAATTATGCACGAAAAGTCCCGAGATGGCAATGGCATAGCGCCTGGCATGCAGCATCTGCGGTAGAACTCGGAATGTGCTTTCAATCAAGGGTCCAAATAGCTGGATAGAATTATAACTGTGTACTGTGAGCTAATATTAGGACACGGGTTCGCGTCTCTACCTTGCACAATTTTTTTTCTGCTCATCAAAACTTGGAAACCGAATTCGCTATGACCTAATTTCGAAGTCCCTGGCGGTTTAGGACATTATAATTTAAATCGTTTTTGATTGTCTACTTTTGTATGACTTCAGCCCCATTGGACTAGCATGACGCAGTGTTTATTATGAATGCCGACTCGCTCCATTCTCCACGTGTATGCTGTCACACCATATTTTGTGACAGTCCTTCACGTTGTATTCGATAGACGAATACACGCATATGATTTTGATCTACGGAGAAGCAAGAGCCAAGCACAAGCAGCTCAGCATCTCTACCAGCAGAGATATCCTCATATACAAGGACAATACCATAAAATGGAACTAAAATAATTACGAATTAAAATAATAGCAGCTTTAAACACAATAATTGTTCAACCAATGTTATTAGTGAATATTACAGGTAAAAAATTAGTACATGCAGGGGATTTGGACTGTCACTATTGAATTATATCTCCTAATTTTGGTAGAATGAATACTTGACAGTTTAAGAATAACTGTTCCCGTAATAATAATGATGATGATGATGATGGTGGTGGTGATGGTGATGGTGATGGTGATGGTGATGGTGATGGTGATGGTGATGGTGATGGTGATGGTGATGGTGATGATCATGATGATCATGATGATGATGATGATAAATACGAAACCAAGTGAGGCAACGTGTGCAACTCACATTTGGGAGGTCCCGGGTTCGACCCCGGTGACCGACCTCTCTGACTTGGGGATTTCCGTTGTTTCCCCTTGACTAGACGAATGCTAGGGTGGATTCTCTTCTCCACGGATTCCTTTCCTCTCCTTTCTCATTTCCCTCCCTTGTCACCTTTCAGGTTTCGCTGGTAGCGCCGTACGTTCCGGCAAATGCGGACAGATGGCACAGATGCTTGCGCTCTTGAGACACTCCTTCCCAGGCCACTCCTGGAAATTGCTGCCCGGGTCGCAAGAATCGCTTCACTGGCTAAGTTCTCTGGCAAGCCTCCGGTCTCACTTCGCCTCATCCCTTCCCCCTGGGGGGTGGTAGCCCAAAATATATCTACGTTAGGGTCGCGGTGGGTCAAGGTGTTCACCCTCCGTTCCTGCACACATCACATCACAATAATACGAAGCCTAATTTTCTGTGGGTCACAGAAATGCTAAGCGGAAGGTTTCCTCATATCGACCGCTAAATCTATACAACTCGTCCGCGCTCTTTGGACGCTAGTAGCTTCCGATAATCGATCACAGTGAATACTTTTTTACTACTGTAAAACACGACGGCAAAAACGAAAATTTAGGCAATACGGGCTCTTTTATTTTACTCAATTTCCGACTACAAGGCACCACCAACGTTCCTACAGATATTACCCACTCAACTGTTAATTCATATCGGAAGCGCGACTGTTGCTATGTGACTTCCTAAAATTCAAAGAATTTTCTGGATTCTATAACTTTCAGAATTTTCTCTACGTGGCTTAGTAGCTACACCTTCCCAAACACAGATGTCTGATTTCCAAGAATACCTTGAGCCAATGATATTTTGTTGACTGTTTTAACGTGCGCTAGCTATACTAGCCTAAATAATTGGCTTTACCTAACCTCCTAAATTGCATCGTTAATGAATGAAACTCATGACAAAATCTTATATTGCCTTCTAACGACTGAAGTCCTGACTTGTTACATAATGCATTGATTTTAACCTCTGAAAATTATTTATTGGAATTATTTATCCATCTCGCTATCATTTCTTTATAAGATTATAAATGTTACTAGTCAATAATTCCGCTATCAAGTAGATATTCCAGTTACATGAGTGTTTGAAATTTGTTGCTAGCTATGACTACATTGGAGTTTGTAAGGGAATTTTCTTATTTTGTTTACTTTCGGATTATTATAAAATGAACTCTTCGTGCTTCTTTTGACAATGAACAAGCATTCTTACGCTTTGTCACGAAATGGCGTTTTATATTTAATGTGCGTGTGACTGCTGTCTGCAAACACACAAGATAAACATTTTCTCTTTCTTTCCGTTTTCCTTTCGTGTTTTCTAAGTTAAATATCCCACCCTTATTGAAAGCTTCGCCAAACATGTCTGCTTAGTCCCCATTTACAATATCGACAGGCTTGATTGTCAACATCCAAAAATGTACATTAGCTAATTATAGGAAAGGGCATATCAGCAGGTCAAGGTTATAAGCAGGTCCCACATGCTGGTGACCTAAATAGTTTCAAAAATTACCTATAAAACGACTTTATTTTTTAAATGACTTAGTAATAACCAAAATGTTTTAAAATTTGGATTTAGTTAACGTGTTGAAAATGGTGCACAGAAAGTTATAACTTAATTTATCCATGAATTTAACCACTATACCTACAAGTAAAAAAGTAGGCATAAGAATAATATGAGATAATTTAGAAATTAATTAAAAATGTATATTTGTTCCATGTTCTTGTTTGAATAGTCCGAAAAGAAAATTAGCGCATAGTTTTAAAACAGGTCTTAAAAAGTATGGTATTAACTCTTTTGTGTTTTCAGATTACACAAAACGGACTACACAAGCTGTCATAATAGCAAACTGACATTACACACTCAATAGCGCAAAAGAGGGAAAATTGATCTATCTCAACCCTAGTTTATGGCATAATTCATAACAGTAATCTTATCTGCTCTCCTACCGGTAACCGCGCCCCCAACCAAAAGTCAGACTAACCATTAAATAGGAATGTGATATCCTTTTCCAAGAATACGAGTAAAGAATATACAAAATTGCTGTTATTTCTCAGCTGAACAGTGATACATTTAGCGTTTAAAAATTATGCTTTTGTAAAATGTGAATGATATGAAGCTCATTACATAGGTGTCTAGTCAACGTAAACGCAAAATGGCTAAATAAAGACACGAAGGTTAAGAAAATTATAAAATAATGACGTAAAATTAAAAAGAGAAACTTAAAAATAGAGAATGGCATAACATGTCCAAAATGGCGTAATAAGTGTGTCAGTGGCGTATCCCAAAATAAAATTTGCAAAGTCATACAACTTGAAAGATAGAAATTATATATATTATACACCAATAGCCTCCATTTTTACTGGTCCAAGAAGATTTGTCCTTCCCGAGCAACAAACACGGCCAGTAGAAAAGCTTACATAAAGTTACAGAGCCGCATAACCAAACTCTAAGTTTAAAATTAAATATGGACGCGAAGTTTTTCACTTTGTTTTCCGTCTTTTAGTTTTTCAAGTCGGGAGTAGGTCTCCCTTTTTAAGTAATTTTAACTTATCAACTGAATAAATGGGATTTCGATGGGTGAAACTTTTTTCTAATTATGTTACGTTGATGCTATGTGGAAATTTAACATTGCTCATAACATTTTGAGTGAAATTAAACCACTTTAAAGGTTATTTTCTTAGTTTTTAGGCATTTTATCTGATACGGCTTTTATTTACAGATTATAAGTGATTAAATCAAGATTTTTGTCATTTTTTGCATTGTTCTAACATTAGTAAAATGAAGTTTCAGAACCTCAAAACTTAACTCTTGGAAATCTATGTGAATGTGTCTCTATTTGATAAACATTTGGGTTCATCCAGCTAAATGGTTCACGTTCATAATAAGGCATACTTGTCATCTAAAGAAATGAGGGTGAATCTACCTGCTACCTTTGAGGGTCATACCATAGGTACTGTTACCATGGAGTCTTCACACAGCAGTGGTTAGTGTTTGAGGTAATATATGGATTTCATCATGCCGAAAGTAAAAATGAGTATCTCCGCGAAATTGAAAAACATTTAGAATTCCTGAAATCAGTTGCAAGCGGATTGGTCTCTGCTAAAACGGAATAAGAACAGTGGATGTGATACAGTGTACAAGATTATTGATATACTGTTACATAGGGAGTATTCCCTCGGTGAAGAAGAGCTAGAAATCCACAATATTTATTGCTGTAAGCATGCTTCTGTATCTTCTGTTGATGTTGAAAGGAGTTTCTCAATGTGTAAGTCGTAATAGTGGACAATAGACAGTGCTTCATTTTTCGAAACTTACAAATGCTGCTTTTAATGAATTGTAATTCAGTATTCAGTGATAAACAAGTGAAATGTGTAATAGGATCGACAAATGAAGGTAATTTTTCAGTTATTCTTCATTCTTTTAGGCCATCTTTTACACAATTTATAGTCTTAAAGCCATCATTTTAAGGACATTTTAAAATATTCTTTAGGTGACAAGGCGGCGCCATGGCCAAGCGGTTAGTGCGCTCGCCTACCACCTAGGCGGCCCGGGTTCGATCCCAGGGACCCGTATGTGGTATTCGTGGTGGACGAAGCGGCGTCAGGGCGGGTTTTCTCCGGGTGCTCCAGTTTCCCCCGCCATCTCATTCCACCGGTGCTCTTTCTTCATTCCATGTATCATCAGTGTCACCGCCTGCGGTGCCGTAGTAGTAAAAGCGGGCCTTAAGCACTACAACAACTACAACAACAATTTAGGTGACAAAAGTCATGCTCCAGTGATTAAAAAGTTTATTAAATACATTTAATACATCACTTTTAGAATCACCAATACTTTGAACATAAGGAGGCGAAATTCTCTGAAATGCACTCAAACGTTGTTCGCACCTTGAATGCACTGACATGTGGTGGATGTATTTCTCCGTATCGCAAAGGTTGCTGCTATGACGCCATAATAATAGGTTATTTGGTGAGAATACCTCAGCACCTCAGCTGGGCTGTTAGAAGAACTAAGCCCTCACAGGCACACCATCCACTATTCAGCCCAGTAAGCGCTTCTTTGGTACAGAATTATAGTTTTCTCTCCTAGTGCTACTGCCTTTGCCATTTAAACTGTGCTATTTTAAATTATTACCGAGTGTTAGTCATTTAATCATTCTACAACGCATGCAGTGCATGCATGACATTCATGGAGAATATGCCACTGAAATATGTACTTTCATAATTTGGGACACATGATAAGGATTTACGTATGTACACGCAATGCCTACGAGGCAACAATTCAAAGATGGCATGTCATCAGACATGTCCCGGTTATAAGAAACAGGGTTTAGAAAGTGGTGCTGCGTCACTTAATTAATCAGATATTCAGAAAGCCGTTTAACAATGCAGTTGCTCATGAGGAGGAGGGCTTATGATCCCACTGAATGATGCATTGATTCACCTTCAAGGGCAGGGGCCAAGAACGATTAATTCAGCTGTTCTCTTTGTTATCGATGGAATTAGTTAACTAAGTGCTGTTACGTAACAGTACTGCACTGCTGCTCAATATACATATATTGCAGTCATGTCAACCTGTAATGAACAAATTTTGGGAGACTAGGAAGAAATATATCGGTACATTGGAAGAGAAACGTATTTATTTCAATATTAATTAAATGAAAGGTATATAATTATACGTATATACCAGGTGGCCCATTTCATCCGCCATTGGGGGATGCAGATAACCCTTCGTACGTTAAAACAGTTGCAGAACACAACGGAGCAAATCCACTCATAGAGACAGCAGTGGCGTTAGCGAGCTTCCTTCTGCCTCTTAGCGAAGACGAGAGATGAGAGGTAGCTCCTAGGTTGAACTATTGTGTGTAGTCCGTGGTAATAGACTATGAACAACCGAAAAGGTTCTTATAATATTTTTCACTTTACTTTCAGGGACTTTACTTTCTAGGGAACTCATTCCCGTGTGTTATCTAACATTACGGATTACAGAATGTAAAGTGCCGTAACAAAATACACGCAAATATGAGGACAAGTAATGTTTCATTGGCACTTGTTCGTTTCTTATTAATGTTATTGTTGTATTTCATTATTATTAGTTATTGTCATTGTTATTACTCTATATATAGGTCGTATATTGAAGAACGAATAGATTAGGTCATGTGAATGTGTTACATAAAAGTGAGTGGATAAGACCATGTGAATGTAATGCGAGTACATTGCATTTCTATTTCAGTCATGTAGAAAATTGTATAAAGTGTATGCTGAAGGTCGAGTAGAGAAGAACATGTGAATGTGTTACGTAAAAGAAAAGGGAGTAGAGAAAACCGTGTAAATGTAACACGTTGCATTTCTGTTTCTGTCATAGAAAAGTGTATGGATTGTGCGTTGAAGGGCGAGTAGAGAAGGGCGTGTGCATGTGTTAAGTAAAAGAAAAGCGAGTAGAGCAAATCGTGTGAATGTAATACATTGCTTAGTAAAATGGATAGCATAGAAAACCTCCCCATGAAACACTAAATTTCTTCTTCATCGGATTACCCTCCCCGAATGGAGGACTTACACCCCCTAGGACTTACAAGCCTATGCTTATAGTCAGATGCCTGTCGGGGAGCAGACGAACCGTGCCGAATTTCGCGGTCATCGAGCAAGGGAAACAGATTAATAATTTCGCAACATGAAAATCGGTGAATAATATAAGAAACATTAGTTAAGATTTTGTCATTAGGCAATTTAAGAGTTGAAGAATAGGCAATTAGTTGTAAGTCAGTGTAGCTAAGGCAATCAGGTAGCGACGAATTCAAGTGAACAAGAAAACCTTTAACTTAAGGCGTTCCTATATGTACGTTCGGCTATTGCACCACGTGCAGAAATCCAGGTAACCCAATTCCGAAAATTAGAAAGACTAAAGGGATTCCTAGAATCTAGCAAGCCACCGAATGAAACATTGTATTTCAGATGCGAATAAGCAGCTTGAAAGTTGACAACATATGTTGGAACGTTGTTGGGAGTCATGAAGTAGGCGGGACTTTATTTGGTAAAACAGTATATGTTTCTGAAATTAGCATCTTTTCTTTCCCGTCGTATAGAAGTGTTTTACCGTGATCGATCATCGGGAGTCCGTAGCGCCTGAAGACTGCGCTGTGTGGATATATGTACACACACACACACACACACACACACGCGCGCGCGCGCGCGCGCACACACACACACACACACACACAAACACACAAACACACACACACCGGGTGGAAGGGAAGTCATTACATTAATTTAAACCAGTGGTAGATCTCGGTATTTGGAACCAATTTTGTATCTTACGTTTTTGTCTCTGACCATTTCCTATGGAGATATTTTAGTTCTATCAAAAACAACCTGGCAACACCGCAGATTGTGTGGGTGGTCACTTTCCCTAGCTCCGTACACAAACAAGCAGCGTAACGGTGCGTTTTGAAAACAAACTCATACCCTGCCGTGTCCTCCGTGTTTACTATGGCAGTGTAGGCCAATCACAAGCGTTAGCTCCCGAAACATTACCGAAAGCGAAAGCTGTTTACGTCCACAAAACCGGTGAATTCCCTGACCAACCTCAACACAACGTTGCCGAGTTACATCATCTCTGAAATAGCAGCTCGGAGTATTCCTTCACGTCTTTTAAGTGATTAATTATTTGGAAACCCTGTGTGATGTTCTATAATTACTACCCAAGCTATGTCAGAAATAGCTACTCTAAGCATCTTACAAGTAACAAACTGTTATCTTTGCACATTCTTGTGGAATTACGCATCCAAATTTGATAAAAACTGTTTATTTTTTCGAAATCGGCTGATCAAATAACAAAATGCCATTCGACTTTTTCGTTTGTAATGCTTCTAAAAGCACATATTAGAAGGAATGTAACGACTTCCCTTCGTTCGCCGCAAGAGGATTCTCCGAATAGCATTTCAGCAAATCACGGCAATTTCTAATTGTTATTACGGAAACTGTTACCACTTTCTATAACTCTATGACACCAGTCGAGCTCGGCGGCGCACATTAAAGGAAGCTGGGAGTCGGGCTCGCCGCACCACTGGCGGTACAGGCGTCAAACGCCACTGTTTGTGAACACGTGATAACAATCAGAGCGGCAAGACAAAGGGGTTTTCAAGATTATTCGCGAAGTCCACCTCTACTTTCGCTTGTTGAATCTTTGGAAGTGGACGATGGTCCTAACTCCTATATGCTCCAGGAGTGTGTTAAACGAAGCATGCATCATATTTTACATTAAATTGACCAAACTTACTGAAAACGGCATGGGTAACCTGCTGGTATGAAATGTGTTACAACAAGATGCTTTAGTGTTAATTCAATGCACCCTCAATATGCCAAGTACTGGCACTTCATACAAAGAAGGAAGACATGTTTGTAACAAGCTGGCCTATTAATCACTGTGTTGACCTTCCGTTCTGTCTTGTGACGGCGTCAAGGACAGACCAAATGTAGCGGTAGCACCCTCAATGTGCACGGTATTGGCAGTTCATACCAGAGAAGGAAGACGTGCTTCTATCAGGCTTGCCTATCACCGAAAGTGCTAAGAGAGTTCCTTAACAACTTCCTCGCGCAGAAAATGCTGACAAGAGTTCCTTGGCAACTTCCTCGCGCAGAGAATGATGAGAGTTCCTTAGCAACTTCATCGCGCTGAAGATGTTGAGTGAGTTCCTTAGAACTTCCTCGTGCTGAAAGAATAATAATAAGTTGGACTCCTTTCAAAATACAGTAGCATCAAAAGTGATTCAAATAGGTGCGTGCTTCTTTCGAAAATTAAGTGAAGATTTGAAGCAAAAGTTATTACAAAATTAACAAACACCTGTAGAATTAGAGAAAACACCAAGAGCGTAAATACATAATATGTTATGGTTTTCAATTATTCCAGACACTATCATTCTCATTGGTTGCTCGGAACGTCGATGAAGATGTTATCTAGTTAGGAAGTTTGCCAAAAAAATCTTGCGAAAGGAGAAAACAGTATTTTCCTTTCTTCCGTCCGGAAATTCAAAAAAACAACTTAATCTGATCTGAAACAGAATTCTGGGTTAAACTGGAAGATTTTAAGTCCTAAAGTATCTCACTCAGAATAACATGTGTGCATAAATATATGGTTTATTTCGTTGTAACGTAATTTTATGATGAAATATACGATCAGGATAATACCTAATATATTGGAGCGGTTCACGTGTCAGATAATGATGACATACTCCGTGTACCTTGAACTATTAGCGAGTCACATTTGAATGACGCTTGTCAAACCACGTGGGGTAGGGATTCTGTGCACTCACTCGAACAATCTAAATGACAATGGTTCATGCATTACGTCAAAACAGCTTGCTGCATCTTCATATTTTAGGAGTGGACAAGATGAAAAAACAAAGAAGTTTCATTGCTCTTATATCAGCCATAAACCTGAACAAAGCAGAATATGAGCAATTTCACACGTAACAGACTGACATTCATAGTGCATTTTTCCGGACAAACCAAAGTTTCACACCTACGAAGGGTTTGGAATCTGAGCGTGGGCCACATGTTTCGATAAAGAAAATTCAGAGGGTTTAAATGGTCACAAAAGTTACGGTTGAAGACCAAATTTATATGAAATATTTATTCGTAAACATTTCTTAACAGACTGACATTTTTATCAACTCCTCACACTTCTGAGTATTTTAGAAAACCTGTTTTGTTACTGAAATTCATTTATTCGCGTAGGGGAACTTATCTACTATATTCGACAAAACGTGCCGTCAATGAGGTAACCTGGTAAATGGAGCATATTGGGATAAAACACTTTCAGAGCAGTTGTAACTTTAAGCATATATGCTGCAGCACCGGAATACATCACTAATACCTATTCGTCTTGTATACTTGTTGGCCAAAGAACCTTTATTCTATCATTCACAAACCTCGCAGTAATAAATTTTTCCAGCATCTAAATAGTAAAGGTCAAAATATACAACTACATAGAAATCCAGCTCTAATGATAATATATGATACATATTATGACCGCCGATTGAAGTCATCAACGGACCGGCGATGCGAGTGCATCTGACTCGTCTATCTGACCGCGGACGGAGGCTAATAGCGGCCCCCTTCAGAACAATGGCCCGTGCAGTACAATACCCATTATATGCTCTTTCTCACTCCAGAGGATTCCGTTTGATCGTTTCGAGTAGGTTCCTTTTCTAGAACGCTCTCTTTGTATTTGGGGTCTATATAAAGAGCGGAGGGTACTGACGAGCGTCCGGCGGGTTGTCGAGTTGAGGTGAGAGAGTAGACAATACAGATTTTTTTTTCAGTAGACAGTTGACAGTGACAATTGTGTAGGATGGAGTGGAGTGGACACTGCCGAGTGGAGTTCAGTTGTTATTGAGATTCGATAGATCAATTGTGGTTTTGTTCTGAATGTGTGCAACAGAGCCTCAAGTGAAGATAATGTTTACGCTACGCTAAGCACCTAAGAGATAAAATGTGTTCAGTAGAAACTGTTTTTTGCATTTGTTTTAATATTCAATAATAAAAAAAAGCAAAATTGCATAGTGCAGTGGTTAGCTAAGAACAATACATCTCTAAATTTTGTGAACAATAGGAAAGTGAAAGGAAAATTGTTATATTAAGAAACGACCAAGAAACCTAAAATTCTCAAGAACTGCTACTGAGGTCAAGAAGAAAGCAGTAGAGTGTCCCACATATACTGCTGGGGAATGTTAAGTTGCTTGGATTTAAGTAAAGTACAAAAATATACTGTTAAACCTTAAAATCCATTTTCTCAGTTCCTTCTTTTTTCAGCATTTTTCACAATTCAAAGTGCTTCTTGGACCCTAGTTTATAACTTATTAACTTGAAATTTTCAGGAGAGCTTCATAGATTGAGGTGTTAAAATGTGTTATGCACTAGTTTAAAAATACAAAATAACTGAGCTGAAATCAAATGTTTTTCACAACTTATACCTATATGTCTTGGACCCTAGTTTATAACTTATTAACTTGAAATTTTCAGGAGAGCTTCATAGATTGAGGTGTTAAAATGTGTTATGCACTAGTTTAAAAATACTAAATAACTGAGCTGAAATCAAATGTTTTTCATAACTTATACCAAAAAGACTAAAAATATCAATAAATTGTATATAAAACCTTTTTTCTCGTAAATTAAGCAATGGCTGTATGACAATGTCTTTATATCTGTATACCGAGCTGAAATTAAAAATTTAGGAGAGATACAATAAACTGTTGGGCCCAAGGGTCATTTTATATTAGCATATCAAAAAGTGATTTATTATTAATAAATATATTAATAATTTAAAAACTGTTTGGCAAAAGACATTGCAATATTGGGTATACTATATACCTTATCTTCGGAGTGTGTGGAAGAAAATTCAAAGCAATCAGAAGAAAACTGTGGAATTTTTAATTTTCATAGATATTGGCTTAATTTGTAACGACTGTTCTGAAAGTTATTACCGTTGATTCAGATTTGCAACTAAGGCTCTAAGTGGTGTAGGATGTTTTACTCGTGTTTTTAGCCCTTTTTAACAGTAACCAGTTTTATGTCTTTCGTAATTTAAGTGTTTATCGGTTTTTAATTTTCCTTTTTTAGCTGTCTTAGCTCTCTTTTTAGTAATTATAATGTTCATTTTTAGGTATTTTAACTTTCACTTTTTAGCTTTAAAAGGGTGAGGTTTTATTTCTTTGTTTTTATTTTTGGACTTCGGGCCCTAATGACCTAGTTGTCGACGGGCCCGTAAACCCCACTACTCAACTCAACTCTAAGTGGTGTGCTATATTTTGCACTGAGGTACTTGAAAGAGAAATAGATTTTCCCATCTCAGACATAATTTTCCGTGCATGGCGCCGTCATGCGTTTACATTGCAGTGACTTGAAGAGCGTAATCACCCGGCACGTGATTGGCAATGATCCACCCATTAAATGATGAGACGTAGAATCTTTGGGCGTGTGTCCTCACTGAATAGCAAGGGTCATTTGGAACTGAGTAACATGGGATGGTCATCATTTTATTTCCTGAACTGATAAACATAATTTGATAAGAGGTCTCCAAAGATCAGCTGGAATACATAACATATCTAGCATCGAGCTAGTGCGGTATTTTTGTAGTACGATATTCTAAACGTGTGTTAACAACAAAAATGAGATCGCGCTAATTTTAACTCAGCACCTTTGAGTTCAACATATGTTGTTGACTTAAATAGGTAATTCCAATGTGGTCACACGGGGCAAACAATTGAAAATAGGCTTGGACAAAAACACAATAAAGGACTCACGCCAACGAGAACTGCCTGAGTTTGTGTCTTTAGGTAAACGGAACACTAGCCTGCCAGGGAAGATCTGGTTTACACACTGAACAAGCGTTTAAATCCGTTCCATATAACTTAGGAAACTGTCACGTGCACTAGTCATCTCATTGGCTGCTATCGTGTAATAGGTTGTTGTGTGATATAAACTATGAGTAGTTCCGTATTTAACATGTCCATTTACGTCCGTAAAGTAAGTTTCTTGGGAGCATTTACAGAAACAAATAACACATTTTTATGGACATATTTATTGGAACAGATGCAGAAAGTGTTGAAGTATTTTTCAAAATATTCACCAATATTCACCATTGGAATTTAGACATTTGTCATATCCTGAGACCAACTTTTGTATTCATGTGTCATAGAAGTCTGCCTCCGGGATTGGAACCACTGTGTGCTAACCATGTCTACCTCTCTGTCATTCTGAAAATCCTGACATTGACCAGACAGGAATTTCCAGGCTCTGATGTGGACGATTCAGCGTCTCCCAGCCGAACTTGTGCAGGAGATGCATGTAACCGAACCTTATCGTGTAGCAAAGCAACGCCGGCGCTAAGCATCCCTTACCGCTTGTTCTAAATGGTATTATGCTCTGTGCATTCAAACACTTTATCATAGAACGCACTTCACGCTCAGCTGGAGTTGCAATAAGAACGTCTGTCTTCTGTTATTGCAACGATGACTAGGAGAGGGCGGACCCATAGCACTCGTGATACTTCTGATGTTACTAGAAGTACATTCCAGTCCCTCCCCTTGGGGCTTTGTTAGGATTGGGTTAGTCTCGGCGGGGCAGTGATTGCTGATACCCTGGGATATTTGGTACGTTAGGGCGGTGATGCTCAGGCGGGGCTGTGAGACGGCTCAATGTCCTCCGGCACTACCCTGGAGAACTAGAGCTGATATGCTAGATTGCCGGCGGCCGGACCGAGGTTATCGGTAGTCTTCTCGGATGGGTTGACGCGCGTAAATGGTTATCCACTTCCGTCCCTGTGTAGAAGAAGGGGGGCCTTTTGGTCTCAAAGTATTACCCTAATGGAAATACCCACGTAAAGAGGGTACTTAGATGCAGCTTTTCCTGGTTACCGGGAGGGGGGGGGGAGTTTCGGCTCCGGTGGGAGCTCGCGAAAAACTTATTGCAGCTATACTACTGTGGGAACTCCGGAAATTCTGCTAGCCCATGTACCATGTCAAAACATTCTATCACGTAAATACAGGAACTTCGCGAAATATATGGTTTGCTAGCTGAGAAACGACTGGGAATCTTAATTTATGGGCGTGTCTCGTGTGTTAATATATTGAAAGAAAGTTATCAGACTTAAATGGTCCAAATCGATGAATCAAATATATGTATTACGTAATAGTTAATACGTCTAGAAGGCGTGTAAATTCTTACCAACAAATAGGTATCAGGATGACCAAAGCACCTGCATCTCTCATGACACTGTATAAGGCTTTTATAGCCTAGCCTTGATTTGCACAGGGTTTTAACATCAATATTCAACGGTGCACAGCCAGCTCCAAATGGTTTCCGATGGACGAGAGAGTGTAGGGGCAAGAGAGGAAGAATGTTCTTATGAATTACCTGCGCCTGGTGTGCCTGACCCGGGAGCAAACAAGAAGCTAAATACTCAATTTTATTCTATCCAAACGAAAGAAATCAGCACATTCTTTTCTGCACGTATTTAAACAATATTGCTTTCTGTGGTAGCGTCAATGCCATTTAAGAAACATGTTTAAACAATTATTTAAACAAAGATAATGCATATAATGTATTTCTCTTTAGCAATAATAATAATAATAATAATAATAATAATAATAATAATAATAATAATAATAATAATAATAATAATAATAATAATAATAATAATAATAATAATAATAATAATAATAATAATAATAATAATAATAATAATAATAATAATAATAATAATAATAATAATAATAATAATAATAATAATAATAATAATAATAATAATAATAATGATGATGATGATGATAGTAATAATAATAATAATAATAATAATAATAATAATAATAATAATAATAATAATAATAATAATAATAATAATAATAATAATAATAATAGTGGTAGTGCTAGTGCTAGTGGTAGTGGTAGTGCTAGTGCTAGTGGTAGTGATAGTGGTAGTGCTAGTGGTAGTGGTAGTGCTAGTGGTAGTGCTAGTGCTAGTGGTAGTGGTAGTGCTAGTGCTAGTGGTAGTGCTAGTGGTAGTGGTAGTGGTAGTGCTAGTGCTAGTGGTAGTGATAGTGCTAGTGCTAGTGGTAGTGGTAGTGCTAGTGCTAGTGGTAGTGCTAGTGGTAGTGCTAGTGGTAGTGCTAGTGCTAGTGGTAGTGATAGTGCTAGTGGTAGTGGTAGTGCTAGTGGTAGTGCTAGTGGTAGTGCTAGTGCTAGTGATAGTGCTAGTGGTAGTGGTAGTGCTAGTGCTAGTGGTAGTGCTAGTGGTAGTGCTAGTGGTAGTGCTAGTGGTAGTGCTAGTGCTAGTGGTAGTGATAGTGCTAGTGGTAGTGGTAGTGGTAGTGGTAGTGCTAGTGGTAGTGCTAGTGCTAGTGGTAGTGATAGTGCTAGTGGTAGTGGTAGTGCTAGTGCTAGTGGTAGTGCTAGTGGTAGTGCTAGTGGTAGTGCTAGTGCTAGTGGTAGTGGTAGTGCTAGTGCTAGTGGTAGTGCTAGTGGTAGTGCTAGTGCTAGTGGTAGTGATAGTGCTAGTGGTAGTGGTAGTGCTAGTGCTAGTGGTAGTGGTAGTGCTAGTGCTAGTGGTAGTGCTAGTGGTAGTGGTAGTGGTAGTGGTACTGGTGGTGGTGATGGTGATGATGATTATAATGATGATAATGATGATAATAATGATATTGATGATAATAATAATAATAATAATATAAATAATAATAATAATAATAATAATAATAATAATAATAATAATAATAATAATAATAATAATAATAATAATAATAATAATAATAATAATATTAATAATAATAATAATAATAATAATAATAATAATAATAATAATAATAATAATAATAATAATAATAATAATAATAATAATAATAATAATAATAATAATAATAATAATAATACATTTATAATACCATATAATACATTTATAATTACCATTTAAGTTAGAGTTTGAAAATGTGGAAACAAAAATACAATACATAATAGTAAGCAATGTTGGAAGCAGCAATCGTTGAGAAAATTCACACAATTCATATAATTTGCATTGCAATAAAATTGTTAGTGATTTAAGTGAACTACTAATGCAACGATCATCTACTGCATGCACCACACATTTATCGTTTTAAACCTTACAAGTATTTTCACAAATTGTTAGGACAGTGTATGGAGCTAGGATAAACGATTTTATACTTTTTAGTCCGTTTTAAAAACGTGGTATATTACAATTATTTAAACATTTAAAATTTGTTTCCATTATAGAGTGATATGACGCCAAGTTGTTCCACATTGTCTGTTTTACACCAAGTAATAAACTAGGTCAAAACAGTTTTTGCATATAATAACTACCCTATATCTACTCATATTCACTATACCACGAACCTTTAAAGTGCTTTTTGTAACATTTCGCACCTTTTTGTTCCACTTTTTGTACCGATAAGTTAAGAATAGGGGTTGGTCTTCTTGTTAATATCACATCCCTTTTATAACAATCAATCCACCGCGAAAACGATGTGCGTAATATACTACACACTATATCATTTTGCGGATTCATTTCTCCCCTAACTTTAATTAAACAAAACAGTAATGTGTTGCAGCGAAGCTAACTTCAGTAAAACAAATGGCCAACGATAGTACACAACCATTTAACGCGAACAGTATTTTACACAGATAGACTAGTCTCTACAAGGGTCTGTGGTTCGTTAAATTGCTGTTCTATATCTACTGTAGCTGCACGTTACCCTCGCAGCAGGTCTATTTGGCAAGACGCGGAACCTTATATACTGTTTCGTTGTCATGACAACCGAGTATTAACATGCAGCTCTATATCGGCTGGCAGAAATAGCTGCACCTTTTGGCCTGTAAAGGAAGTGCCCTCTTCAAGGCTGAAGTGCGAGAGAGAAGGCAAATAGCTGGTAGCTTTCAACCATCCCTTTACCCTCACAGGTATATTCCCTAATGGTTGTACAACATGCGTACAACAAATTAAACACCTATATCATATTTAATACAACTAAAACTGGTGAAAAGGAGCTTCACTGGCTTCACCTCAATAGCCGCCATTGGTTGGTCGGCTGTTGCAGAAAAGAATGTGCTGATTTCTTTCGTTTGGATAGAATAAAATTAAGTATTTAGCTTTTTGTTTGCTCCCCGCTCACCACACGAAAGCCGTCCCGGGTCACGCAAACCAGGCGCAAGTAATTTATAAGAAAATTCACCGTCTCTTGCCCCTACCCTCTCTAGTCCATCGGAAAACATTTGGAGCCGGCTGTACATTAGTGAATCAGGGCAGAGGGGAAGGAAAGGGAGAACATATGGTAACGGGGCAAGGTTATTAGAAACAGAGTTTAGATTAGCATAGCACTAATAAACACCTTATCGAGGACTTGGTCATTCAACCTGTTCCGGGTTCACTAACTTGTCACTCATTCGTCCATCTTTGTCTGCGCCTATCCAAATCCCTCTGCTTTCATTCCAGCATTTGCCTTACATATCTTTATTTATCCTATTTGTGCGTTATTTTTAGCTTTATCTTGACTCCTTTATTTCCTTATGCAATTCTAATGCCTATAAACTAGCCTGTCTCTCTTCGGTTCTTTTGTCAACTTATTTACTGGAGCTTTAACTGTTTAAGTCATATCGTAACGTGTTTGTCGGAATGTATCTACTTATATGAATTAGTTTGCCAATGACAGAGAGGTGACCTTAGAAATGCCTACTTTATCATGTGCTATGTTTCCGTTGATGGTGGCCAGATTTAGCGTTTGTTGCTGTACTGTTAAAGTAGGTTTTATTGCCTTTCTGTAGCAACATGGAAACAGAGTCAAAACTGTGGGGCAAACGCCGCTGGCCCCGAACACTAGCTAGATACACAAAAGATAAAGGCATATAACTGATATTTGCATTTGCCCTGCGCTTTATATTATTAGTTAACGAAGAAACTGCCACTTTTTGTAAATGCTTTTTTTTAAGGCAAGCAGAAAGCCATCAGTAAAGCATCGTAAGGCCATTTCTTGTGTAGCAAAGATAAAAAGCTGATTAAGTTTATTATAAGAATTAAAGAGTTAATTTAACACCCAACTAAAAACTTCAAAAACATTAATTTCCTATGTTTTACTTCCCTTACTACTTGTCAATGAAGTATTATATTCCATAAACAATTCGAAATTGATATACACGTTTTAAGGTCCCCTAAAATGTTCCAAAAAGAGCCCTTTTAGGATTAGGTCTGCGTGTATCTGAACAGCATAACTCAAAAACGGAATGTTGGATACATACTAAAATTTAAATTCAGCATTCTCCAAGAAAATCCTCCGACTTGCCATTTACGTGAACACTTTTCCATAATTTTAATTTTCTCAAAATTGACTGCAGCCAATTACGTTACAATGCCACATGTTTAAGGTATTGACTTACATAGCTTATGAAGTGAACTTTATTCTGAATGAGCTTTGTAAACCTTTGTTCGGCTGATAAACCACAAGAGGTAGGCAAAGAAATTCCCAGTTTCATAATCCAAAATTCACAAGTTCAAACCTGAGGGCAATTTGAGCAAACGCAAAGGAAAGCTTAAGTAGGGTGTATTTTTATAGCGAAAGTAATTTGTAAAGAAACTTATTTTTTTAACGAGAGGCCGTAACGTAACGTAACGTAACGTAACGTAACGTCTGTGGCATGCATTCGGGAGGTCGCGGGTTCGATCCCCGAGGCCGTGCACTCTGATATGGTTTTTTTCATGGTTTCCCCATGTCACTTAGGCGAATGCTGGGTTGCATTGTTTCACACCACGGTTTCCTTTCCATAATTTCCTTTCATTCCATTTCCTTATCATCTTTCAGGTGGTGCAGTTCCAGGCATGTAGTGTGGGTACTGTCGGTCAGATGGCGTGGATGACTGCGCATGCTGTTCTCGGCGCTGGGTGGCGTCTGGTGGCCCTCCCGAGGGGGGCACGGGACGCTTCGTGCGATACCGATCCGGACCCGCGGTGTGATGCTGGCTGCTAGGCGGGGCCTTGCGCCGGGAAGAAGACATCTCAGCACCCCTTCGGATCCCTCATTCATCCCTGCCTCCTGGGGGTGGTAGCCACAATAGACCTGCGCAGGTCGACGTGAGCGAAGTATCCCCCTTCGTATTGTATCCTTTACCCTTTTACTTATTTTAATTCTGCTGCTGTTTCCTCTAAAACTACAACTTGTGAAGCACCATATTATCATTATCATTATCATCATCATTAGCATCATCATTATTAAATGTCGTATAAGAGATAAAGTTAAAATCCCTGGTCTGCTTTTTGCTGGTGAGTTGGTAATGGGTTCTGTTGCCGTAGATGGCTTAAAATGTATTTGCAAGAAATGGGTAAATACTGTTCCGAACGGGAATGAAATATCAATAGAGAAAAATCACAAATGATAGTAATCAAGAGGGAAAGTAACTTAAGTCAACATGAGAAATGCAAGAAGGAAGGTAAGGAGTATAAAGTGGTACGTTATTGCAGTTAGGAATGAAAATATATATGCAGGACGAAGACAGGAGAAACAAAAGGGATCAATATTAGCAAAAGGAAAAACAGCAATGATGGCTGTGAGAAGATGTCCGTATAAATGCCAGAATTGGGAGTGAAATGTTGGAAAGGGCATATAACTCAGTGGTAGAAATGGTATTGAAATATGGGGAGTTGAAAATGGGTGGGAAGTTGTTGATTTAGTACACAGGATGTTTTGCAAGGAAGTTCTGGGTTTGCATCGAGCGAGATGGCTCCGCGGTAACGTGTGAGGCGCGTATTCAGGAGGTGGTGGGTTCGATTCCCATGGCCGACCTTCCTGACCGTAAGTTTTATCGGGGGTTTCCCCGGGGCACTAGATGATTGCTGGCAAGGAAACACCTTTCACCTGCTTGGTTGTTCCAGGGTTTCAAGTATCGGCAGAAGATTCAACCTGCATGGCAGGTGCCTTCTCTCTGTAGGTCCTCGTCCTCCGGATTGGGGGAGATGGGCCTCCCTCCCAGGGAACCTGTGAGCCGCAGGAGGGTGAGCTGGGGTGCGAGCCACCATCAGAGAGTTCAAAATCTGTAGTTGTTAGGGACCCTGCTCATTAAGTCGGCTCTCCGCAGCTCCGGCCACCCTTCGTATCCCCTCGCCTCACCATCCCTTCTGGGGAGCGTCCAGTCAGTGGCACAAGAGCAAAAGATTTCATTGATCTAGGTGCTAAATCACACCTCCGAACCTTGTCTATCTGGAATTGCCAATAGTAACAACTAATGAAGCTGCTCGAACTGAAATGGAAAGAATAGCAAGAAAGTGACTGATTATGGAGAGAGTTTTAAAAAACTGGTATAGGATCATTAATTTATATATTGATAATTTATTTAAACAATGCTTAAAATGCCAAAAAGTCTACAAATTAAGAACGTGATAAAGTATTTAAGCAGTAAAGTACAAAGTAATGGCTTTTGAGTAATGGGTTCCCCGAAGGTAATCAGAGAAACAAATAATAATAATGGTTTTTAGAAAGGCATAAGGAAGCATAAAGATTTGAGATACAACATTTCTTAAATCAAATAACAGGCAGGAGGTCATTACTATTCTTTGTTTCAAGGCAAAACAGTTGGAATAGAGAGAGGTTTTTAAAATGAAATGAATGGAAAAGAGAGAAATATATGTATAGGTGTAAACAACACCAATAAAGAAGAAAGAAGGGGGATAGCATGGCTAAGAGCAGGAGTGTGGAGGTTAAAGGGTCAACGGTTGTCCACAAGGTGAATGCCCAATATGTGGGGGAAACGAAGATGTACGACACACAGTAGGGGAACAGAGCATTGGAGAAAAGTGTATGAATGAATAGAAAATATGACACAAACATGATTTTAGATACACTTTCTAGGAAAAAGGGACAATATTTACAAAAACTGAAAAATAAATGGAAATACACTGTTAAAAGCGGAAAGAGACAATGATTTTTGAGCATACGAATATTGTAACATAACATGGGTTGTTCAACTGAGGAGTGGCCACGGCCAGTTTCAGTAGGCAGTCTAATACATGCAATGTCTTAGCACGTAAATTTTTATTATTATCACCTTCATCATCATCATCATCATCATCATCATCATCATCATCATCATCATCATCATCATCATCATTACTATTGCTATTATTGTTATTGTTATTATTATTATTTATTATTATTATTATTATTATTATTATTATTATTATTATTATTATTATTATTATTATTATTATTATTATTATTATTATTATTATTATTATTATTATTATTATTATTATTATTATTATTATTATTATTATTATTATTATTATTATTATTATTATTGTTGTTGTTGTTGTTGTTGTTACTGTTACTATTACTAGTATTAGTATTACTATTACTATTGCTATTACCGTTTTCGTTTTCGTTATCGTTATCGTTATCGTCATCGTCATCGTCAACGTCAACGTCACCGTCACCGTCACCACCACCGCCACCGTCATCATCATTATTATTGCTATTTATGTATTTATTATATATCTTCAACCACCACCGCCATTACCGCCACCGCCAGCGCCGCCGCGAATGCCATCGCCACCGCTACTACTGTATAAGCAGGTAATATCTTTTGTGTGTGTCTGCGCATCCAAATTTGGACGTGTTTTTCTTAATGGATGTTCTGTGTAATCCGAGTATATCTTATACTCACACTTCTACCTCTGATCATTGTGGTCCCCAGGTTTAATGGTTTGCATTCCAGGTTCTTAATAGACAAGTCATATGCAAAAGTGTTCGGAAAAGATTAAGTAAAAGTTTTTATTCTTTTAACAATTCCTGAAACGATTCTGTTGTGAAATATAACTCAAAACATCTCATTTTTAACTATTATGACTATGATCATTAGTAATAGTGGTGCTGGGGTGACAGTAGCGGTGGTGGTGGTGGTGTGGTGTTGGTGTTGGTGTTGGTGGTGGTGTGGTGTGGTGTTGGTGTTGGTGGTGGTGTGGTGTGGTGTTGGTGGTGGTGTTGGTGGTGTGGTGGTGGTGTGGTGTTGGTGGTGGTGTGGTGGTGGTGTGGTGGTGGTGGTAGTGTGGTGTTGGTGTTGGTCGTGTGGTGTTGGTGTTGGTGGAGGTGTTGTTGTTGGTGGTGGTGTGTGTGGTGTTGGTGTTGGTGGTGGTGGTGTGGTGTTGGTGGTGGTGGTGTGGTGTTGGTGGTGATGGTGGTGGTGATGATGGTGGTGGTGGTGGTGGTGATGGTGGTGGGGGTGGTAGTGGTGGTAGTAATGGTGGTGGTGATGGTGGTGGTGTTGGTGTTGGTGGTGGTGGTGTGGTGTTGGTGGTGGTGTGGTGTTGGTGGTGGTGTGGTGTTGGTGGTGGTGGTGGTGGTGTGGTGGTGATGGTGGTGGTGTAGGGTTTGGTGTTGGTGGTGGTGGTGGTGATGGTGGTGGGGGTGGTAGTGGTAGTGGTGGTAGTAATGGTGGTGGCATTCGTGATAGGGGTAGCAGTGGTCGTGATAGGTAGTGGTGGTGGTGGTGGTGGTGGGGGTGGTGGTGGTGGTGGTGGTGGCGGCGGCGGCGGCGGCGGTGGTGGTTGTCGTCGTGGTAGTAGCAGTAGTGGTAGTTGTGGTATAAACCTTTGCAGCAAACGTTTCATCAGTGCATCACACATTTGGTTCTAGATACAAGGGGCATGAAAGAAACAATTACACATCAGGTGGTTAAAATGCGATGCTTTATCCTGAGCTTAAAATTCCATAATCTACCCATGACATGGTTGAAAAACAACCGAATGTGATAGCAGTTTGAAATAACACATGTATTGATTAACTTAAACCAATTATAACCGATATCTCGGAAATGGCTGACGCTACAACAAATTTAGCTGAAGTAAATTGTGTGTTTTAAAAGGATCTACATTTTGTATAGTACCTTTTTGTCACTCTCTCAATCTCTAATAGTTGTACAAAATTATACACAAATCTTTACGAGTAAAGAGTACTTTATGTGCTACTCTCAGAAAGTTCAAGATATCCATTTTATTTTTCATGTTAATATATTGTAACAAAACGACAAAATGCAGTCCGGTTACTTTTCTATCGCTTTATTGTCTTCTAAAAGTTCACCACGTCGTCAATACAGTCTACAGCCTTTCAGGCTATCACAACCCACAATTTTTACCTCTCATAACCTGACTCAGCCCTTTTAGTGTCTTCCTTAACTTCTTCTGTCCCTCGTGCACTAATTACGACGCTACAATCACTCGCAAGGCTCGTGGAATGTTCTTACGACACACCGACATATCTTACACGACGACACACACACACACACACGCGCGCGCGCGAGCGCGCACGCACGCACACTCACTGACACACTGACCGACTCTTGGCCGTAACTCAACTCTAAAACCCTTCTTGCTGTTCTTCTCAGGTCTCCTTATATACTGGGGATGACGTCACACGGAACTTTCTCAACTTACACACACATGCGCACGTACCGGAAATGACTCAGCTATAAGTTTCGCCAACGTTCTCAACACCCCTTTTGTTTCTGCCGCCTGGATTGTTAACAGTCACGTACACTGGAGGCGGGGCAGCCCGGCCTTGAACGTCTTTGCCCGCTCGCCGGCACGGCATGTAGTGTGAAGAAGCTCGGTCACGTCCGTCTATGTTGTGAGCCTAGCCCGACGTCACATTATTAAATATGTGGTATTTTAATAAATATCATTAGAACCATTTTGATAAAAGAAACAATTTCCATGTAATGGGTACCGGCAGCTGTTGAGGAGCAAATCTTGCTGTCTTCTTTCACTGCCCCAGCTTCAATTTCACTCACCATCCTGCAAGCCCCAGATCATCATAAACCTAACAAGGGCAGGTACCTACACGAAAGACACACCTCGGATTGTGCTCAACCAGCCGAGCACTCGTATTCAATCGCATGTAAAGAGTACTTTAAGGTAAACGGGTCACACTTTGGGACATACTGAACTTACATACCAAATTTGGTATTTATTGAACATTTCGTTTTTGTGTCATGCTGCTTACGCACGCACGCACGCACACACAAACACACACACATACACACATGCACAAATATTTTTCTAAAAATTATTTCTTTTAAGGACCTCAAACCACGTATTTCCTGTGAAATCTCGCTGTAGAATTGTTGGGTGGAACCCAATACCTTCTCTGCTTACAAGGTAACTAATAAAGTAAATGAAAGTAGGATTTATCATACCTGGTACAGACTGTCAGAAATAAGTCAGTGCTGCACAAGCAACCATAAGGTTAGCATTTAATGCAGGGCAGTTAACACGCGTAAAAGTAAGGGAATTATAATCTTCGCAAAAGTTAAAGGCATATGGAGGCGGGCCGTACTGCAGACTCCAGCGAATCGTAAGCTTGCCCCTCCTACCAGCGCTGCCGAATGTTGTACACGCCTCTCACGCGCTCTTATGTACAGAACTTCTGCCGGTACACGCACTACGCTTGGCAACAGCGCTCTGCTTGAGCATTGGCCAGCGTTCACATGCCTTTAACTTTTGCGAGCAGTATAGAATAACTGCAATCATTAGCACCATGGCTGATAATAGCATGTCCGAAATAGCAAGAAAGAATACATGTCCTTGGAAAGTATCCATTATACAGTGAAGGCCCAAATGACCTAGCTGTCGACGGGCCCTTAAACCCCACTCACTTACTCACTCACTCCCTCCCTCATTCACTCACTCACTCACTCACTCTCTCTCTCTCATTATACAGTGCAGAGTTATGCAGTTGTAACAACGATTCTTATCGCAAGGGTACACGTTAAGGTGACTTCGGAAAGTGAACATACATACATATAAGAACAAGCCTAGGTAAGAGGTTTTCAGCACTGCGGCCAGTATTTGGCCCATTGCTACTTTATTACCTCTTGAAAGCAGAGAGCGATGAAGTGAGACTACAAAGTACGGTTGAATCTAATAGATGAAGGCACAACGCTGATAGAGTCCCTAACGTTTTTAGATATGCATCCCAAAGCACCTCTCTTTCAATGCCACTACTATCCTCAAGGACAAATTCGGCAGAGGGTGAACGTACTTGAATCTTCTTCTCAGAGCATATCCACCGCGTAAGCCGCACACCATCATCCACCGTACTCGACCCTAGTACGAGAGGGAAAATTAAGGCTCCACGTTGCGAAGACCGCATTCACCGGCGCCTGGGGCGCTAACCACGTCCAACACTCCAGTACTGCACCGCACTCATGACGCCCATTGTGGGAAGTGGTGGCGGACACAGTGGTCGGGCGATAGGCCTTGGCCGGGCATCAAGCTGTTGCGCCACGGAATTTAGTTTTATGTTACATTCACGTAGTTTTCTCCAACCACTATCGTTTATTCTTGTATCTTTTCAGTGAAATAATTCTTTAAAAAAAAGGCTATTCTTCTATCCACTTGTTCATCGATGTTTGCTAAAAAAGAAGTTTTATTACACATACGCATTACCTACAAGAGCCTGAAGCAATAATCATTTCTTTAAAGCGCTACTTAGAATTAATTTCGTATTCTTCGAAAATAAGTAACAATTTTCCAATTAAAGGGTAGTTCGGAGTAGGGGGATTTTACTGAAAATTTTCGTGTTGCAACTCTAAAAGATGTTGAATTGAAATGCCATATTTGGTATTGGTCCAATTTTTCGTTTTTGGATTATGTAGTTTTCAGACACACAACAGACAGATCTTTTTCTAAAATTCCTTTTTGAGGGGGGTTTAGAGACCTCAAAACACACATTTCTGGAGAATTCGAATATTTGGTTCTAAGGGGTTTCACAGGTTGTCGTGGGATGGTGGGTGTAGGTGAAGTTATGTCTACCCGGAAGATGAACGCCCCGTCGATGATCTCCTGTAGTTTTGAAGATGATGGAAGATTTTGTCAGGGTCCATCTTGTAGCATGTGTCTGCCGTAAATTATACCTTAGCGGGATAAGGAAATGGATGTTGCGTAAAGATCTGGTGCGCAGTACTAATACACTAAGACGTAATACGAAATCATTGACAGTTGCACAATGCATTTACAAGAACCGTTGTGTTTCACTTCTGTCTGCGCATTTGTCATTCACACGCAGAAATATATCTACCAGGCACACCTATCACCACTTAATCATATTACGATCTGGTGACCGATAATACTACTGACGTCACTCACTATTTGTGTTGACACTGTCAAACATTATGCCCGAATTGCACCGTTCCTCTGTCAGCCCCAAGGTCGCGGGTTCAAACCCGGCCCAGATCGATGGTTTTTAAGTGTGCTTAAAAACGACAGCTCCATGTCAATAGATTTATTGGCATGTAAAAGAACTCCTGCGGGACAAAATTCCGGCACACCGGCGACGCTGATGTGTTTTATGTAGAAGTAGAATATAACCGGAGAGGATTCCACATTGAGCCTATAGTCAGCCTATTGTATGTCAGACCTAGAGAGAGAGAGAGAGAGAGAGAGAGAGAGAGAGAGAGAGAGAGAGATGGGAGTACCCAGCACGTCTGATCGGAACCACCGCGTTAGCTTGGGATCGGTCCCTAACGTGTGCTGAAGATTCATCTCAGCGTCTGGTGTCTTATGTAGCCACTCGGTTTCGATATCGGTCCCCTCCAACGGGGACAGGCGACCGCAGCGCCGCCACTATGCCCAGAACAGCAGTTACAGAGCGCAAATTCCACGCGCAGCAGCTCGCTCCTTTGCCGACACTTCCGGCCCTGAAACGATCGTATTTAAATGATGGTGGAATGAAATGGAGGGTCGAGAAGCAGTAGAAATCAAGCATTCGCCTATGACTACGGAAAACCATGAATAAAAATCTTTGGTTCGGTTCGGGGATCGAACTCAGGATCTCCCGAATGCGAGTCCCAAGTGTTACTCCCTAAGTAACTCCGCTCAGTATTGCTGTATGTAACAGCAGCATCTCAATATCTTGGCGATGACGAACTAGCACTAGTAACAACAGCAAATGGCTAAAAAGCCCCGAATCTGGACAATCCTGGCCTTATATACCTTATAACATATAAGAGTCACCTACTTAAAATCCATGCATGCCAGACACTGTTGTTTCTTATTGACTCTTTCACCTTACGCTTAGTCTGGCTTTTATTCTATTGGGTGACACCTAAATGTTTGAATAGCAAATAGCTTTTCTGCGTTCGTCACTAACAATAACCTCAGCAAAGGAAACTCCTGGACAATGCCATATAACAGCTGTTAATGAACTACACCGAAATAAAAACACCAGCAGTAAGTTTGTTGGCATAAATAAATAATACACCGAAATAACTTGATTGTAGATGTGACTAATGTAAGTAATTTGAGACAGACAATGCATGATCAGTTATATGGTGTTAAACGTACTGGTATCAGATGCCGATAAGTCGGTGTTTAAGCAAATCCGGGTGAAAAATTGTGGTAGAATGTCTTTAAAGCTGCTGGCCTAGTATAGAAATATATATTTTGAGCAGCTCGTTATTTGCACTCTTAACATTCAATGCCACAAAGATCTCCCGAATCTCGAATTAATCACCTGACAGTGCGACACTGAACATAGATTAACTGTCTTCTTGCATTATGTAGCCCACTCTAGAGGCATTACCTTAAGTGTTCTGCTGGCGTAGTCCGTAACGCCGAAAACTGATGTTCCAAAAGTCATTGATTCACCTCCCATCGTGTAAATTTTTATTTGTTTATTTATTTATTTTTTTTAATACGTAAATTTCATATGAAGAATTGCCGTGATTCGTAACTCAGTTTACGATTCTGATTGGACAGTGCAATAACACTACTATAATTTAAGTGATTCGGGACACTGCAGATAGTTAGCCAGCCAGCCAGTCAGCCAGTCAGTGGCGAGTCGTTGTGGCAGCAAGTCATCGGTCCTCGGTGTTCTTCGGCAGAAGGCGGTAAGCGGCAGTACCACTCTCCGGCAAGCATCGCCACGATATTTATTGCGGCAGGCATTAATACGGCACAAGACCACGCGTTTGGAGCCCAAGAGTCCAGGAGCGTGGCCTGAAGAAGCTTGGAAAGCAAGCTAAGGGCACGCTATTCCTGAGTTCATGGCCTGAAGAAGCTTGGTAAGCAAGCTAAGGGCACGCCTCTCCTAAGTCGACGGCCCTTACCCAACAACACCACCTAACCCTATACTCCCTCCCGCTTACCTTCCCTGTGGTGAGGTTTGGAATAACCTACTGAGCTAGCTCAGTATAGCCAAAGAACGTAAGTTCTGTAGTCCACTGGGACTACTCTTAGGCACAAAGGTTATCCAAACCGCGCTTCTTAGCAGCCACCTCCTCTCACACCTAAGTCTTTCCCGGCCCTAGAAGATGCCCAAGCGTCATACTACGGCCAAACCTCCTAAACCCCCTGATCCCCAATCTTCCCGCCGACGCGTCCTGACCAAGAAAAAGAATACACCGCCGCTCACACAACATGCACCCTCTTCATCAGCAAGCGAGACAGAACTTAATCACGACGAAACACATGACACACGCACTCAACAAACACCAACACAAACACCCCCACGTACACCTACACCAACAAACACACGTCACCGCACGCACTCTGTAAGCTCCAACAGCAGCTCAGCCTCTCAAGCTCCTGACATTATTGACCATGACTCAGACACCAGCATTGAATCTACAACAAAACTCGGCAACCGACTTAACACACTACTGACACCACGCACGACTTACATACCACCCACACCTCACGGCTACTTCACGATATACATCATCAACAGCAACCCAGACAAACAGAATACATGGCTCGTGAGGAGCTTGATGACAAAGACACAACAGAACACAGACTCACTCTACCGCGCCCAAAGACTGCAACAAAAAACATTCGCACTGACCTTCCGCAACCAACAACAAGCAGTGACTTTCACCCAGACCATCCCCGTTCACAACTTCGGGAAGTTTGCGTACTATGCAAACTCCCCACCACAAAACCGACCCACACCCAACCCAGACACAGAACCAAACAGACCACGAAAAACACTGACCGCCGTAGTAAAAGGAATACCCTACGACATAACTGATGACGAAATACTACAAAGCATACAAGAGACATATCCAGAAATAACACGCGCATCCAGGATCATCAGCCAAAACAGACAGACGCAACTCGTACGAATCTTCAGCACATGCATCACAACTATCAACACAATACTGAAAGAAGGCGCCGTCATTGAAAAACAAATTTTCAGGGCGGAGCCTTCTAAGCACACGGACCGACACGTACCTTGCCGACAATGCCAGACATACGGACATCACGAGGAAAATTGCACAAAAAAACCCATTTGCTTCCACTGTGGGCACAACTCTGACACGCGACGATGCACACATCCTATCCGACATAACACCCCTTACTGCTCCACCTGCCGACAGAACGGGCACTACACCGGGCAAATAAAATGCCCGATGTATCCCAGACAACCCCCGACACAACCTGAACACACTGCCAAGACATACATCTTCCCCCACAACATCCCCACACCACCCAAACCAACACACGTGACTGACTGGCCCGAGACAAATTTCCCAAAGATCCCTGAAACTAAAAGACACATGCCAAAACACGAGACAGTAAACACTTTCCAAGACGTAATATCACAATCTGAACAACAAATCAAGTCCCTGCAAGACCAACTCACAAACATACAACAAAACATTACAAAGTACATACGCGACATCACAAACACGACAATAACACAAATACTCAGCACACTGATACCACCAATATACGACATAACTCCACCTGCACACAGAGCACGATTCCTACAAAACCTGACACAGACTGCACAAAAGACGCTTAAAAAAGCAATTAACATGACGAAAGTTGGCAACCAGCTGGCTATCTTCATAAATGAAAACACATAACAATGACACACGAACGACAACACCAATTACCAAAAAAAAAAAACATAAGCACACAGTAGATACAAACACACTTACACATACATAACAAAAAACATATAACACAACACAGACAAAAACTAACCGAGAGCCGTTGCAGCAACACACAAACACAACCACACAATACAACAAAAATACAATTTTCTCAGAGGGTAGAAGCCATCACCTCACATACAGGGATGAACACACCAACCCACACAGCCACACCTACAAACACGCAAAATCAAAAATTTAACGCACCCAATGATTGATCTCACCGCCCCGTACCAAGTTAAAAATAATTTAAAATACGCGGCTGAAGAGGGACTATCCCTAAAACAGCCAGGGCATGTCGAAAGACATGCCCAAATAACTTTTTCATTCATTCATTCATTCGCAGATAGTACGCTGAAGATTGTTTGTGGGACAACATGGAGAACGTGTACAGCTTTTCTGAACGTGCAGATATGCACCCTATTTACGGCGAATCAAGAAGTTATGAGTTAGTTGCCGCAGCACAGGCGCCAATCACATCACACAACGTTTGTCCATCGATAGACTTGCGAGAGAGAGAGGAACCTTCCAGGTCAACAAGAGTGATACAACTCGCCGCACAGAGCAATTTGAAGAAAATGTTGTGCAAAACATTGCAGAAGAGCCAATGTGCTATTGCACGTGCACTGGGCACTAACCATGTTAGCGTATGACAAACCATACATGGTTCATTTCACCCTCAGAAGTTGCAAGTACTAAGACTGAAAGACTCTGGCTCTCGGCTACAATTTTGTAACTGGACTTTGCTCCAGCAGCCTAATTTCTTTCCATCAGTATTGTTTACTGATGAAGCCCTGTCTAGTTCTCAATTCAAAAAACAGCCATGTGTGGGGCTTTGTCAATCCAGATGCTGTCGGGGAGAAGAGTCACCAGCAGATGTTTTCAGTGAACATATGGGTTGTAATTATTTCAGACCATATCATCGGCCCATATCTGCTACCCCCTCGGTTAAATGGACATATTTATCTTCATCTGCTACAGAAAATTTTACCTGTATCTTTAGAGATGTACCTACACCTTCATATTCATCGAATGTGGCTACAAAATGACAGAGCTTCGCCCCATTTCTTCCTGGCTGTGCGAGAGCACTTGAACCGTGTTTATGCTGCCCGATGGAACGGTGGGGGAGTCTTAACTGTAGCTTGGCCAGCACGCTCTCCCGACCTCAACCTAAATGATCTCTTTTTCTTGGGTTACCTCAAATCTATGGTATATGAAGCACCTATTATCTCAGAAGAGGACTTAACCATCAGAATAATGGCAGGATGTAAGGTTATTCGACATACACACAATATATTTTGGATAGAGTACGACAATCGTTCCTTTGTCACTGTCAACTTTGCATTGAAAACGCAGGTCGCCATTTCGTGCAGTTCCTATAAAGCAGATGTAAAGACTTGCATTTTGTATGTGTTATTTTACGAGATTTACGTTCTTTCACCTTTAAATTACCTCCCATTTCGCTGTGCAGCATTTGTAAGTTGTATTAGGCAGGATTCAACCATTGTGAGAAAGAGTTGTAATCAATTGTACTGACACATTGTACTATGTTGAAATAAAATGCATACATCTGAACAAGAAGTAAAAACTCAAACAAAACATAAGAAAAAAAAAAGTGAATGAGACTCGAACCCGATTACCTTTTACTTGAAAGTCAATATCATAACCATAGCGCCAGAGGGATCGCTCCGACATCTCTCTTCATTTTGGAGTGTTGTGTACTCAATGGCATCATTAGCCAGTGGCGTACCGGCACTTTAGAAACTTAAAGCCGTTACTTCCTCATTTGAACCAGTAGGCCACAAGACTCCTATCAGAAATT
This sequence comes from Tenodera sinensis, assembly GCA_030765045.1. Lineage (NCBI taxonomy): Eukaryota > Metazoa > Arthropoda > Insecta > Mantodea > Mantidae > Tenodera > Tenodera sinensis. The sequence goes on from CM060964.1 coordinate 59,472,118, forward strand.
ACTTATTTAAGACATCTCTACTTCCTCTGAAAATATTTCGGTGTAGTTCATAACATCCTGTATAACCATGTTTTCCACCCTCGTTCGAATCGAAGCGAACAATACAACTTTCAACGAACACTCCGCTTATTTTCTCTGAAAATATTACATAAGCAAAGCTTAACATCGGCGATGTGTTCTATCAACTTTTTTAACACTTAAAACATTTGTTACACCGTTTAAGGCCTTTCCAATGATATATCAAATAGTATGATGAGGCTAAAGCTATAGGGATGAATCAATTGAAGATATGAAAATTATTAATAAATTTTATGTAAACAATTGTTAATTGCAACCTTTTGTGCAGTTGGAAATATTGCCTCAGGTTGAGATGCAATACCTCCTCTAGTTATACAAAATATGTGGTAGAAACCAGAAACTGTCGTGGACAACCTACATCACTACTGTAAACCTTATTTCACTATTTCAAGACTCTCTCTCTCTCTCTTTTTTTTTGGGGGGGGGGGGGCTAGCAGGAATACATTTGGAATTGTATTATGTACAATTTGTTTTTAAAATAATGTTTGAGTGAAAGGATTTCATATTTCATATTCCTGTCACTGTCACTCAAAAAATACCATCCAGTGAAAGGTGCGCGGTAACAAAGTTGTTGGGTCAAAGGTGTCCCAGGCTCTCTAGTCTACATGATGCTCAAAATGTATATGATACAAAATAAATAATTTGAACCATTAGTTTTCGGAAACAGAAGTTAGGTGTAGTCAGAACTGGATGGAAGTACCACTCGGCCACAATGGGTCCTTAGTGTGTACCTGACTCCTGGGAGGAAGGGAGGAAGGGGATACCCGAGGGCCGAGCAGATCTTAAGACGATGTGCACTAGTATCTAACGATTCCAACATGACACCAATATGACGCTGGCTAGCAGCCTGGTCTTCTCCATCCACAACCATGGGTCCCGGCAAAAGACCAGACATCCCCAGAAAGGAAAGAGCCAGGGAGTGCCAGGGAAAATTCTTCCCATAGCGCAGATTCCACCGTCCTGCCTCAACATACCAACCGCCGTCACCTGGTCCTACAATCCTGAAACATGAGATGGAACAAATGGAAGGGAATAATGGGTGCAGACATTTGAACAGGAAATTTGTGGTAGAAGGGGACCACCCCAGAATTCACCTACCGATCGGGTAAACCACGAAAATACTCATGGTCAATATGGCCGGCACGACGGAATCGAAACTAGGACCTCCGGAGCGTGAGCCTTGCACATTACCACGCAGTCAGTTCCCTCGGTGTTCTGAAACAGGAAACTTCTTCCTAGATTCTGCAACAACAGAAGAGCACTGTTTTACACATAAATATGGTAACGGAATTCAAAGCTAGAAAACCGAATTGAAATTTTCCGTTCACCGCGCATTTTGTTATTTTAATGAAATGCGACCTCATTATTGGCTCTTCGTTGTTTGTTGTTTACATCAGTTCCTTGCTCTTCCTTAGCAGAGTGGACTCCACGTGTCTCAAACAATGGAGAGTCACACAGCAGAAGCCTCCATCAATGTCATTTAAAATGCATTCTTAATTCAGATGTACGTGGCGTTTTGATCTGCTCGTTATTCAAATTATATAGTTCATACAATTGTGTGGTCGTTAGAGATCATTTCTATTTTTCTTGTGATAATGACGTTTGTCAATTTGCCTTCTCTCCATTTCTTCATCTTACAAAGGTTCCTAATCACAAATAACGGCCATTAGTGCACGACGCTGTGAAGTAAGGATGCGCTCCAGATCTTCCTCTGTGAAAGTATTTCCGGTCTACAACTAACGGCTGGCCTTGCTCAGTACTGTGGCGTGGAAATGTTCCACTAACATTCAAAGCCTACGTATGTTATGTAAACTCTTAGGCTTTCACGGCCGGCGTTAATCCAATAAAAAGAAGTTTCCGGGCTTATTGGACTACGTATATTATCTAAGAAATATATTGCCTAATGGCGTTTCGTGAGAAAATCTAGATTGTGCGTTTTCATGGAAATAATTCGGAATTTAAATGATGTTTATTCACCTTGGTTACCCTCTAACATGTTATTCAAACAGTCCGTTGTCCTAGTAATTCCCAGAATTTCTAAACAGAAATATTTCACTGTAACTTTCGAAAAAGTGCTTCTTAAACACGTTCTGTTTTAAGTGTTTATACTTGGGGGGTTCTAAAGATGTGTCCGTTGCATTGAAAGCCATGTAGGCAAACATCTCTTTTTTTCGCCCATTGTGCTAGCTTGGTTTTCGGATCGAATAGGAATTGAATCGCCGGATTCCCCGCCTAAGATTTCCGCTTTCTCTCCCAGTCGCTCTGTTGTGAGGCCTCAAGCAAATTGAAGTTCGCAGACCACAGACTGGGCACTACTAGTACTGCTTATTAAATAAACACAATTACGTTAATACGCTAGAGTAAAGTTGTGTGTGCGCGCGCGTGCGTGTGCATATGTGTGTGCGTGTGCGTGTGCGTGCGCGTGCGTGTGCGTGTGCGTGTGCGTGTGTGTGTGTGTGTGTGTGTGTGTGTGTGTGTGAGTGTGTGTGTGTGTGTGTGTGTGTGTTACAGGAGCCATCCAACAAACTTTGAAAACTCTTTCAACATTAAAAACCAGTGTTCTTCCGGAGGGATATAGGTTATAAAATATTTTCAAAAATGGGGGATTGAGATTTTTCATATTCTTTGTTCACTCAATTTCATCCCGCTTCGTTAAATATAAATATCAGAGGATAGTCGTATTGTAATACAAAGGGGTAAATGGAGAAGCTTAGAAAGTTTAAATTTGAGTTACTGGAGGAGGTATTTGTATACCGTGTTCGAATTACCATCTTTCTCTCTGATTTGCCTGAATATGGCCAACAAGGCGTATTTTTCTAATATTTTAGCAAAACTTGGTAGTCTAGGGTTTTAGAATCTAGTAAAAATTTCAAGCTACTCTGCAACTTTAAACATTTCCGCTGCCCTCATTTTCAATCCTTAACTTACAAATCAACGCTCTTTGGCATATTTAGACGAAACGTTGTACACTTACACAATATGACCCACAGGAACTTAACCTGCCTTTTAACTTTCAAAACCTACATCTACCATATTTTCAAGCTCTGCACTGTTTAACCCATCTGGTGAAAACACAATAATGCTATTGGACTTAGCAAACATGATACGTTACTTTGCAATTTTCAAAAATAATCTACCCTTGATTTTCAATTACATATTTAGTAACTGAAATGTTTAGTAACTACCTTTAGCTTTATTTTCAACCCCTCATAATGTAACGGCTGCATACATAAATAAGAATAAAGCTTATACTTTTACACAAATAATAGGAAACAGATAACGCTTTTCTTGCGGTATACCAGACACTTTCGCCATTTTGAAAAAATGAGTCTAGCTATAAAGTATACACACGTTTTCTAAATAACTTGCAGTTACTTACTATGACAATAGCTGGTTTACATGAAAAATATTCAGCGTTTTGTTTGAAGCGGAAGAGCACTAGGAGTATCTAAATTTAGTGGAAGTAATCCAGGTCATTCTAGAGTCAAATTAATTTGCTTTTTAAAATTCGTGCCGTTACTGCGATAAAGAGAGGAATTATTTGCATCTTAAACAAAAATCTAATATGGATGTTTTACTCGAAATACACATTCTGAGGCACTATGAACCCCAAAAAGTAGTATTTTTAGAAATAGAACAAGAGAATAATTCAGAAATCAGGAGTCAAATAAATATATCAAATGTCTTAAGTCAAACATCTACCAAAAATGCAAGGTATTCAAGAAATTCTCTTCACATGAATGATAAAGCTACTGTTATTTTATATTTTAGGAATAATTGCTTTAGTAATTTTCATCAAAACGTCGAATGTTTCAAATATTGGAATGGCATAGTTTATATCCTCAATGTTCTTAAATAGTCTATGAAGTCTCTTTATTCTTATTTAATTTTAATAACTATAAACTGAAAATAGACGGACAAAACTCACCATAGAAAAGATATAGGTCTAATAAAAAATTTAAAAAACTGTCATTGTTTGCTCAGAATTTCAGCCACACATATCCTTAACAAAATGTTATCTATCGTTTTTATCTTATTTACAAGGAGGTGGGTATATAAATCTTCATAGATTTATACTGCACAGTATCTAATGTTGTGAAGTCAGAACGTGCCGACGAATGAAAGCCCGGGAAAGAGAGTTTAAAGCTTACAACACTTTTTCTGACCTCATGCTGTTTAAAAAATAATTTAGTGCATATCCAGTCGTCGATCGTCAGTTTTTGCCACTCTGCAAATAATTTAGTAGGGTAAGAATGGGGCAAACGGACATGGGAGCAGGCGGAAAGTTGCTAGGAAAATATAGTATAATTTTCTTACAAATGTTGGCCTCACTGTATATTGAGAATCCGTGCGTACGTTAGAGTTGTGTTCACATATTGCAGAAAGAATCGGTGATTATCTCAAAGCAAACGTGCAATTCAGCAACAGAAACGAAACAATTTAGTTACTTGAATTGTAAGATTCCATCCCTTGCACAATAAGGTTTTTTTTTTTTTTTTTTTTTTTTTTTTTTTTTTTTTTTTTTTTTTTTTGAAAATGACGGCGTAAAAGAATGTTCTAGATCAGGGGTCGGCAAATCTGCACCGGCTCATGATATGACGTAACATCACAGTAAGGTGCATAGCATCGCTCTGCTTCACCCTCTCTCCTTTAGACAACGCGGGTTCAAAGTACACAAGCAGCGATGTAAACTGCATTGATACAACATGGCTATTTCAAAACCAATAAAGCTCAAAGCAACCTTCTTATATATCTATGTAGATGTGTTAGCAAAGTTAAAAAAGAGTCCTAAAAGGTTTATGATCTTAAATCAATGAACCATGATTTTCAACTTTTCGCGAATCCTTTCACGTGAACATTCATATAGTTAAACCACAATTACGAATTGAGGTTGTGCACTTACAAACACAATTTTAAATGTCACAATTACAAAGAAAGGTCAGTTTAGATTTATTTAAACAGCTGGACATGGCAACATTTCTGTCTTCAGTAATACGCTGCGAATATTAGTGCTATGTTTAACCTAACATAATACTGTGTGAGCAATTTTTTGTCTCAAATGAAAATTATAAAATCTAAATGCAGATCGTGATTGATAGATAAAACCCTACATGTCCTGTTGACATCAGTATGTACTTCTGAATTAACTTAAATATATGCGAAATTGTAAAGTTCTAGATAAAGTGAAGAATAAGATGAAAAATTAATATTAAAGCCTTCTAAGTCTCTGCATATGTATTAAACATATGTATATAAAATCCAATGTGCGTTAGACAAGTTTTTACTCCGCCACTGAGGCTTCCGAAACCCCTTGTTCGAACAGCGCATTACATATGTGTATGCCGGGTTGCGTTCAGTGATGTCACCATTCCTGTAAACGCGATGATCAATTTGCCGACTCCTGATCTAGATACACATATGGTGGCATCAGGGATCCATCTATCGGTGACAAAGCTTGCTAGAGGAAATGTCTCCAGCCTATCTGTCTGTCTTCTGAGTTATTTTCTGTTTGACCACTCTGCGATGCAGACGGACACGGCAAAGCGACAGCGCACTTTTCGTCTCAAATTAATTCAATACAATTTTGAAATATTTATAGATGTGAATCATATTTAAATAATGATGTTCATCATATTTATTGAAGTTGAATTTAGTTCCGTGTTCATTTTCACATGAAAATAAGGAACCTGGTGTTGAAAATTAGATTGTCTAATCTCAGATTCAGGCTTTCTTGGGGAATGTTCAGGAGGCAATCCCAAATAATGAAGAAGTTCAAACTCAAGCTTCTACACCCTCGACAAGCTTCGAATAGCTAAGTCTTCCTCCAACAACGTCCCTGGATATTAAAAGTAAACCAGACATCAAGATAAAACCCAGAACATTTGACTTTATGACAAGCCCAGGATTTATAAATGGTCTAAAAGCCAGGAAAACTGCCCGCGCTGGAAAGGAAAAGGCAGCAGCCGCAGCGAAAGTCCGAAAAGTTAGAAGACGCTTGCCTATGAGACAGAGAATATCTACAAGGAATGCTAACAATGTTAGAAGGAAGCGGAGAACTGGGTGCACTGCTTCAATTATGTAAAGTGGTACCATGTTAAGTGTGTAGAGACCGGAAATAATCCATATTTTGTGTCATAATTCAATGAGTGATAATGGTGACTAAAACGTTTGGTGTAGCAGGCTTCAACTACTCTTTTCCTTATATCTTATTTCAGAAGAATCAATTTTCAATTTGTTTAAATGAATGTTAAACAAAACAAAATGCTTCTGTTAAAAACAATTTGGATTCTGTAATAAGAGTATGGCCTTCGTTTTGGAAAAAAATATCTTCAGTAATTACACTCGTGTGAAGAGCATATTTTATATAAAACATCTGGCTTGGATATGTAATCATGATATTCTACCAACTTAATTATTTTTAACATATTTTACAAGTATGTATTTTATATTTACTGGCGGGTGGCTCGATACAAAATCCTATCATAGGCTTGGCACGCCTTGCGGTGTTGTGTGGTTAAACGCGCTTTGAATACACGGCGTAATAGTACATAAATACGCCGTGTAATTATACATTACATTATATATAATATCTATTATTTATAAGTAAGAAAAATTTCATTTGTATCCACAAATTTTATTTACACAACAAGAAAAATAATAGTAATAGTAATAGCCATCAACCACCATTAAATTTTGCGTCTACATTAATTCCGTTATTTTCAAAAAATATTTGTCTAATCTTTCTCGAGTTGGTAATCAAATTGAAACGCAGAATCCTTACTTTCCTCAAAATGTTGGACATTCCAGATTTTTCAGTGATTCCCTCCGGACAGAAGATAAAAATGTAGGTCATGTCCGGGATTTTCCCGGGCGTATGGCAGCTTTACCCTTTCGAAATAGTGCGCAGCTTTTGAGAGGGTTAATAAAAAACTGGTGTGTAGTTTCCGGATCAATGTGTAGTTTTCGGTCAGCCCATGAAATACGCTTCTCGGTTACAGTCCTGTTGTCCTCCATTTCTCCTTCTATGCAATTCGTATGCTCTGGTTTATGCGCACTTTTAACTGTCAAGCTGTTTGCAATGCTGGCAGATTTCCAAGACAGCGCTTTGTAACTTCAAAGATAGCGCATGTCAATCAGTTTCCGGTGCTTGCATTATTAATTCGCTGCGACTTTCGCTTCACTGTACTTTAAAATGTTCACCTTTATCCGCTGACCTCAATTTAACTCTGTCAGTCTCTCCACCAAAGGGCGTGGGGAGGTCGAGAGGTGATCAGCAGCTACGGCGAGGGGGTGCGGTGATGAGAGGGTGAGATTGCAGACCAGATTAAAATGCTCACTCTACAAAAGAAGGAATTAAGCTGCATAATTTTAAACAGGAACAGTGGTAGTTACGAATTTTCTGTAACATGCCAAAGACACAAGAGTTCTGCAGTAGGCGGTATTCAGCTGAAACACTCCACCATTAATATATGTATGGCGGTTCTCGTTGGATTAACATCGGTGTCTGAAACGTTGCCTGTGTCCTCATACCTAAACCGTTTATCGGTTGAGCTGTTGCCACGTTTTTTCTTCCTTAGTGTAAGGAAATGGACTGGTATTAAGAAGAGAAATTTGTGATAACGTTATAGAGAGATATTTTTAGACGTGGCGAATGACCTTGCTAGGATCTGCGCGAGTGATGTCATGCAAATTGATTGGGTAACGTCTGTTTCTTACCTGGAAATAAACAAGACACTGCTAATAATGTGAGCGGGCACTGATTAATCACGTACTGTTCCCGATGTTGAGTGCACCAAGTCGGAGAGATACTAACCTGGCACCCCTGTGTATTATACATACAAAAGTAAACTCGTCCATAAACCACTGCACATCTATCATCCATTCGCCACGTCTAAAAATACCTCTGTACTCTTACTTCCGTGAAGTTTACATGTAACGATTAACTAGCCGAGCGATATGGCTCCATTGTAACGTGTGAGGCTCGCATTCAAGATGTTCCGGGTTCGATTCCCATGGGGCCCGCCATTGTGACCATGAGTGTTTTCGAAGTTTCCTCGGGTGGATAGGCGAACGCTAAGGTGGCTTCCCTTCTACAGCGAATTTCTGCCCATCATTTCCTGTTCCCATGATTTCCTCTCAGATAGCGGTGGACGGTGTGTTGCGGCAGGACGTAAATTTGGGCTGTGGAAGAATTTCTCCCTAGCACTTGGAGGAACGCTGGTGTCTCTTTCATTGCTAGGAGCTGTCTCGTCTATTCCCTAGACCTCCATGTTGTGGATGGCTAAGGGAGGGTTAGCCGACGTCCTTGCTAGTACTCATCGTCGTCCGGGTCTGGTCATCCTTCGGGTTTCCTCTTCATCCCTCTTCATCCCTTCCACGAATTTGAGTGTTCGTGTAAGACAACAGCAATCATATCTCGTCAACAACAATAACATGACGACGTGCTCATTATGTTTTTTATGTAAAAGAACTAATTTGTACTTATAAACTAGACATTTTTCTGAGATGAAGCTAAAATCTTGAAATTAATGAGTAAAGTTTCTTACAATTATATATGCTGTTTAAAATTATATGTGTATATATCTACATGTAACTTCATGATTGAGGATATCAAGCAGGTGGTTCCTTTATTTCAGAAATGCAGGCACAACCTGTACTCTGTACTGCAGTAGAATATTTTATATTCTCCAGGTAAATATGTGTGATAGTAAACGTCAAAAGAAATGGTATAAATACATTAACTTCAATGTACGAAAATTATTTATTACAATTATTTATCTATCTCCCTATCGTTTCTTTATAAAATTATTAATCTTGCTTGTCAATAATTCCGGTACTGCTTTTGAACAGCTGATAGTAATTATTTTACTTTCACGTATTTCTATAAGGTTATCGAGGAGTCGCTTCGCAGCTCTCGTGTAACCAAGATTCCTCTAGAGACGCGAATTCCGGTGGTAACACTGGCTGCCGCGATCGTATGGTTATAGCGTTCAGCAAAATAGAAAATCTGATAGATTTACGTATGTAAACCATGAAAGGTAATACAGATAAACCGCAGTTATCTCGAGCTGTAGGCACCGGCACGGTGTGGCGGAACTTGTTGATAACCCTGTATTATTCACTGTCATTCGAAAAAATAGTATGCAATACGCCAACGTTAAATCCTTTGCATAAATTCGCCAGTAAAAGCATTCGACTTTGTTTCATATTTTCTAAAGTCTTCCATTTCTGCAAAGCTACGCTTACCACACTAATATCCCAATATAACCATGGGCGTCGCGAACGGGGGGAAAGGGGGAGCCGCGGCCCCCCCTTGGAGGTTGGTGAACTTAATGTGCAATCAATTACGGACCATTAAACTATTATTTTAATTTAGAACAATTGTTATTTAGCACAAATCAATACGGTTAACTGCAACAAATGTAAATTTTGACAATAAAATGTTGAACTAATAATATCTGATTGCAAACTTCCAACATGTGCCCCCCCCCCCCTGGAAAAGTCTGCTGACGCTCATGAATATAACTATTATCAGTCTTGCTTGAAGTTGTTTGTAAAGCAATAATGTAAACCATATTTCACCATTTGTCTATATAAAACCCATAATTAGTATTTTGCTTTCCTCACAGGAACACCCCCTTTTCTTATTCAGTGTCACAACCATCCACCGAGGTGATTTCCTGTCTCCAAAAGAATGCACAGGGAAATCATCTACGAGATGTATGGATGACATTTTTGTTGATTAATTCGATAGAAATGAAAGAGTAGTTTGCAGGGGTATGCTACTAAAACTGTTTAATTTTTACGATTTTTTCTTTCTAAAATGGCCACTAAATACAAGAACGCAAAACCAGAATGTTGCGAATGCAGGTGAACTGTAACGTTATGCATGCACTGTTATTTCATTCTGCTTTCTTAATTTTAAGTTGAATACAATTCTGCTTCCAAGGATATGCATTAAGCATTCTCGTAGATGCATTTATTAACTTTTTTTTGTCTCACCTGCACTTGGTTTCTCGTCATTTAAATAATGTCAGCATATCCGTTATGTTTCGTCACATACATCAATATGCACTTAGCAGTTTGCAAGCATTTGAAGCTTAATAAGTTGGATTAAATGTTGATATCCGTTGTAGAATTGCATCGTGGTTTCTTGCGTGACAAACAGATAATAAACCATTATGTCACACAACAAGATAACATTCAACATTATAAAAACGTTATCATACTATAATCTTCGCAAAAGTTAAAGGCATATGGAGGTGGGCCGTACTGCAGACTCCAGCGAATCGTAAGCTTCCCCTCCTACCAGCGCTGCCGAATGTTGTACATGCATCTCACGCGGTCTTATGTACAGAACCTCTGCCGTTACACGCACTACGCTTGGCAACAGCGCTCTGCTTGAGCATTGGCCAGCGTTCACATGCCTTTAACTTTTGCGAGCAGTATAGGAGACTGGAATGTAGACTTTACGCCTGGTGAGCTCTCTAAGGTAATGGTAGACTTCTTGTTGGTAAATAGTTCAAGGCCTATCATCACATTCAGCAACAATTATTGATCAAATAGTAGTAAGACAGGGAAGCCTTAATTTAGAAAACGTAGATGTTAGAGAAACTGGTCCGATTATACCGTGTGAGTCTTCTCATCCTGCGGATTGAGAAGTTATGCAGTCCCGGTGTTTTACAGGCTATACCGTAAACATTGTCCACCGTACAAGTCGTATCAACTTCGACCAAAATGACTACTGATTCGTACCGCCGTGCTTGGTGTTACTAGCTTTCGTAGCGTAACAGTGTGCACTTTGGGCTTCAGTAGTGAATGTCCCAGGTTCAAATACTGTCACTTGAGGGTACTTTTTATGTTTAGTAAATTTGGCTAGAACTGATACTTTGGCTGATACTTAAGTAGTTAAATTGTGTGAATTTCATGAAAACGCAAATTTTTACTTCTTAGAATATGCTCTAACGAACTTCATAAACAAATGCATAATAATATTGTAATTATAACTTATAAACCCAAAGCATCATTACATGTTTTACTATTTAAAGCTATTCTTTCATACAAAGGAAAGCCAATAAGTTGTTCTAAGAGTTTACAAAATGTATACAGTACGTATATGAAAACTAGATAACGTCTGCAAGCCCATATTATGATCGTTGTGAACCTCTGGGGTTACCGAGCGGGATGGCTCTGGCGGTAACGTCTGTGACCCGTATTCGGGAGGTCACGGGTTCGATCCCCATGGCCGCGCACTCTGACATGGGTTTTTCCGTGGTTTCCCATGTCACCTAGGCGAATACTGGGGTGCTTTCATCTTCTCCACGGCTTCCTTTCCCTTCCTTTCTCAGTTCCTTTCATTTATTTCTCCCATGCTTCCAAGTGCGGTTCATAGAGCGGTTGGTTCCGGCTTAGGCGGGCGGATATGCTTCGGGCGCCAGGTGTCAATATCTGGAACTGTTAGGGACTGCTGTGCGTCTCTGGGGGCTGAGTCAGGCTCCGTTCTCGTCTGCGCTTCCGCACTCTGGGGGGGTGGTGGCCCGCAATAGATCCATATCGGTGTCGCTGTGGGCGAGGTGTCCCCCTCCGTTCTCAGCGCGCGCGCGCGCGCGCGCACACACACACACACACACACACACACACACACACACACACTTCTCTCTGATTCCCAAAGTAGTGCATGTAACAGTGTTATGACATCATGCCAGACCATCACACAGATAAATGTTGTGCCACAGTGACCACGAACGGATGGAACTTGGTATTTACACGCAAATTCACTTTCTAATGCGTTCGGAAAGAAAACATGATTTGCTAGAACGTGCTCGAAAAATAAATTGGAATGAATAAAGACAGCACTTATTTGCGGGCGTGATTACTTCCCAGCATGTTAACCATTGCGTTACTGGTGAACGTTAGCGAGTGCCACCGTAGCCCTAATCAGTGGGCTGGTGAATACGCTGTCAGCACCTGCATTTGTAAAATTCAGGGTTGCCTAGTTACCATTTCGCAGGATGAGAAGACTCGCCCAGTAACTTTAACATGACATTTTTCAAGAATTATTGAAAAAGGAAACATGGAAAAAGTATATTAAAGAAACTAGTATAAACAATGCCTTCCAAATATTTGTAAAGATAATAGATTATATCTTGACGTAGCAATACCATGTAGACGCATAAAGATAAATCATGGCTAACTAAAGGAATTAAAAACCTTCAAAAGGGCTAAAGCTTCTTAGTAGATTGAACAAAACAACTGATTGTGAAAGGTTCAAACTGTACTATGCAAGATACGAAAACATATTTAAAAATGTATTATTAGCAGCATAGCGAACGTTTGCATAGTTCTGATAAAAAAAAAAAGCAGTGTGGCAAGTGGTTAACCAAGAACTAGGCATTAAATCTAAGAAACAAACATATAATTTTAGGAATGAAAACAATGAAGTAATTTCAGACCCTGCAGAGGTTATAAGAATACTTTTTATAAGTATAATAACCAAACTTTCAGGAGAAAGTGATAAACTTGGGACCAATGCACATATGTCTATAAATGAGAACACGATATACCTATATCCTGTTTCTACGAAAGGGACATAAAAAATATGAAAAACAAAACCTACCATGGAGTGGATGAGATTCCAGACTGTTTTTAAAAGATGCTCTAAGCACTTTGGAACAGCATTTTGTCAACTGTTTACTAACTTAGTTTTCGGCAGGTGTATTTTCTGAGTGTATGAAAATTGCAAAAGTAATTCCTCTGCATAAAAAGGAGACAGAAAACATGGAAAATTATACACCAAATGCGTTGCTGTCTTCAATTTCAAAAATATTAGAGAAAGTCATGCGCAATCGATGTTTGAAATTTATATTGAAATATAACATGTTATAATCTGCAGAAAATGGATTTTTGCAAGGTAGATCAATTGAGGCAGCAGTATACAATTTTCTAGATTATCACTTCATTGGACAAAAAGGAATATAATATTGGGCTGTTACTAGACCTTTCTAAAGCGTTTGATTTAGTTAATCATAAGATGTTGACAAAGAAATTGGTATGTTATGGGATACGGGGAATAACAAATTGCTGATTTATGTCCTATCTAGATCAACGGAACCATGCAGTTGAAATAATACACACACATTTGAATCTTGTCGTTCGGAAACAAAACATATGCGTTGTGCAGTTCCTCAAGGCTCTGTACTAGGGCCCTTGTTATTCGTGCTGTATATTAATGATTTACCAGCCAATCTTCGACCCTGTAATGTACTTTATATCGATGACACCTCCCTTGATATTTCAGGTACAAACAAAGAAGAAACGGAGACTAATATACCACTCATAGAACAGAAATTGTAGGAATGGTTTCTACAAAATAAGCTAATAATAAACAAGGAAATATCTGTTGCTAAATCTTTTTGTCATAATCAAAATTCTAAATATTATAAACCACAAATAAAAATAGACAATCAATTAGTGCAATATAAAACATCTACAAAGTTCTTGGGTATATGGATTGATGAACATTTGAAATGGAACACACATGTTAAAAAACTGGCATCCAAGTTAAGCCAAATTTGTTTTGTACTTAGGACTATAAATAAAGAAGTAAACTTGAGTACTTTAAGCAATTTGTATTTTGCATATGTATATAGGATATTGAAGTTTGGTGTAATATTTTGGAGAAATTGTGACAGAAGAGATATTTTTAAGCTACAAAAAACGAGTAATTAGGATAATGGTGGGTTTAAGCAATAGACATTCATGTAAAATATAATTAGGTCACTGTCATATTTGCCTCTCCCCTGAGTATAGGTATACACTAGAAGTAGTGATATATGTTAGAAAACACTTAAAACACTCAAATTGCACTCAATTTTCAAAATATCTGTACAGGACTCAGAGTGTCCGGTGTTGGAATCTTTACTGTTTACAGTATATGTAGATGATATACCAGAACATGTTGACAATAGTTATTTAATATGCCTGGTTATATTAATTCTGCTATAAGAAAAAGTAAAAAGCTTATCGATATATGATAATAAACACAAAATACATGTTAGGTATACTTAAATAATGGTGTCAAATGGATTGGTATTAAAGACTACACTAATCTTTTGAAAAATCGAGCATACAGTAATACTCAAAGTATGCAGAATCTATTAGCAAATGGTACCTGTATTCAGTTAAATTACTAGGATTATTTTTAAATAATAAACTCAAAAGAAAGTGTAATGTTAAGAAACTCATTTAACTCAAAGGCTAAATAGAGCCTGTTTTAACATATCATAGATAGTAACTTTGGGAGTAAAGCAAATTAACCATTATAATTAATTTAGTCATTAAGTACATATAACATCATAAAATCGGAAAACGCCACTGATTGGGAAAAGGTATTTTAACATTGTTCGGCAACAAAGCCTCATGTAGAGCATTATTTAAAAATGATTCTAACCTTCACTCACTGTACGAGAATTTCTGCCATGTAGTCAAGTAGATTCGTGAAAACTAATAAATAGGGCTCGGAAGTCATGCCCTAAAAAACACTGAAATATGCATGCAAATATGCTCTTAAAAACTTCAAAATATGCCAAGAAATATGCACTATTTCATTAGAACAGTTCATGTCCCTTTGCAGTAGACGAGTTAGTGTAAATAATAAAGTTACCTTATTCCTTAGAGGTTGAAGCAGAAGTGGTTCCGCTGCTAGTATTAACTGCTAAATTTCAGTTCACAACCAACACTACAAATTTTCAAAAGTAAAACGTCGTCTATTGTCTGGCAAAACTTATTTACACGTCACAAGACGTTATAGGGGCATATTTAAATGATGATAACTGTTTCTCTTGGTGTGACAGATGGTTTTCTTTCGAGGATGTCTCGAATATCGCACATCTGTTTATAACCAGAATTTTTTGAAATTACATAATTCACTTTCTCTTTCACGTTTTGTTCTATGCTACCAGGAACCGAACTTAGATCACATATTGTTTTTTCAAGCACAGTAAGTGATTCATGAAAAGGAAATCCGACAGCTTCCAATGCCGTTATGGCTGTTGGTAAGAAAGAAAAATGGGCAGATATGAAACTAAGATCATCTTTTAACTCAGTGCCTGATAGAATATTTTGCACAGTTTGTATTGATGAAGCATCGTTCGAGTCCAATGAATTAACAACCTCTTCGATTATTTCTAGCATAATATAAAACTGCATCGACCCATGTTCCCCATCGAGTTAACACCGGTGCAGGAGAAAGTCGGATATTAGGTGCTGTTGATCTAAACAACTTAACTCTTTTAGGAGATTTAACAAAAATTCTCTTTGTGCTGGACACAAATCTATCTACCAGTGGGAAAGAATCGCGTATTGTCTCAGAAATTCGATGAAGAGCGTGTGCCTAACAAGTTATATGAATTAAGTTAGGAAAAATACCTTTCAGAGTTTTTCCTGATTTTACCATATAAGGTAACAAATAAAAGCAAGCAGTTGTATTCGATTCCACATGGGCATTGTAATTTCAAAGAGTCCATCACAAACTGTTACATTGTCAGTGGCCGACAATTTGCACATATTAAGGAGATAAGCTGTAGTCTTTTGTTCATTATTTAAAGCACCCACGATTATATTAGCAATAGAACGGCGTTCAGGATCAGAGGTTTCATCAACAGACAACCACACAAACTGATCCGCTAATTCATTTTGTATATTTGACAATACGTTATTGTAACAATGCCCTACATAAGTCTTACGCAGTGTACTTTCTTCAGGCACATGTTGTTGAGTACACTTGGCAAGAAAGTTTTTAATTATCGGATTGTTAATTTTGAAAAGGGAATATCAGCAGCTAAAAATGCTTGGCACAAGTCATAGGAAAATTCAGTAACCCTACTTCCTAAACACTCTACTAGCTGTTTTTGAACAGGTTTTTTGTTCGCGAGTTTTCTGATTAAATTCTCCTTATGCTTTGCCGTGTTTATGTGCTGAACTATTTGAAATATTTTCTCACTCCCTACATTTTTCTCACACGCTCCACAAAACAGCACCCTATTATCTGTAGATATTAAATCACCCGAAAACTCTTTCTGTAAATTAATTAATCTAGCACTCTAAGTTGGTTTTATTTTCGGCATTTGAAGAGCTTTTTAACATTTTATACGCCTAATTTAATTTGGAGGGAACCAGTTCACAACACTGTTACGTTTGAAGACCACGCAGAGGCAAGCGTTTTATATAATCGTGCTGCTCAAAACGTTGACCTGCATTTTATCTTTGTAAATATAAACCTCTCAGATAACGCTCTGATTATTCTCTACGCATAAACATATAATGAAAGGATGGAAACAGGGGATTCACTACATAACAACATGACTCAGCATTGCTTCTCGCCACCTGGCGAGTTACATCATCATATGCAACACTACCAATATGAAAAATATTATCCAGGTGAAAAAAAAAAACAACATAAAAATCATTAAAATATGCTATATAGAGGCTATAGTATTGAAATAATATGCATTCATCAAAATCAAGAAAATATGCAGTTATATGCACCATAAAATCACGTCCAAATAACTTAAAATTCCATAATTCGTGCACATAATGTAAAAGCATACATTTTTAACCCCTATGAAAAAACATGCAAATGCATGAACTTCCTAGCCCTACTAATAAATGTGTTTCACATCAGCAAATACGAAGTTACTCGTAACACGCAAATGTTAACATTTCCGGTTGGTGCGACCGCATCCTTCATTGGCTGGAATAAAGTTCGTTGGCACCCCGCTTCCATCCAGTAGGAATTGAGTCAGATCTAACTAACCGATCAAAACATCTTCCCTACATGGAGGGGCTGCATACGTGCTAGGAGCTGGTTCCGCTTTACTGCTGTGAACACCTTAGCTGCGATGTTATTCTAATAAAAGGTGGACTATACCCGCGTTTCCTCTCGGTTGTGTTACAGGGAGGCTTGGGAGTAAACGGTATTCAGTTTCCACTTACATCGATAAATGAATTAATGAATGCCAAAAGTGTTTGGTAATAACCAGAGACCAGAACTTAGGCAGAATGCCTTTTTAAATGTGTTAAATCTATCTTCAATTTGAAATTGAATCTGTACGTATTATACCTTGGTGGTTGAAATGCCATGGTTTTACTTTGTCTTTTCCTGTCTTTTTAATATAAATGCCTATTTTACGAAATGAATGCTTTCTGTTGCCTTTATTTCATTATGTATCTATTATTTAATAATTTTTAAACGTTTTCTTCAGGAACATTTTATTTCAATAACCACTAGCCCGTGACAATGTAAGTTACTTCGCCGAATGTATACTACTGTCTTTAAGTTGCAACAGCATAGGGTCCTTCATTCAGTACATGATTTTCTTTGCAACAATGAGTGCTGCATAGATGTATAGATAAAGCAGGCGTTTGAATTGCCGCTTGTGTTTATTTTAAAAGGCAATAATGAGTGCGGGTCTAAGTTTGTTTTTCTTTCAGTTTTCATTGCGACGTTGGTGTAGCTATCAGCAAGATGCCGAAATTCAGTGCTCCTTTGCGCAGTAAATTAAAAAGTTACGTTAATACTTTTGGATCCGACGTATTTTGTACCGACGGTAAAGTACTCACATGCAAAATATGCGAGCAGTCAGTGAACTACGGAACTAAGTATTTTATATTACAACTTATCGGCACAATAAAACACAAAAATGGACTTTTGCAAGGCTACTGGGAAGAAGATTTCATTGCTTCTAACAGTAATTGCAACATCGAGTGGAAATTTTTTTTCAGGTGGAGGAAAAATCCATTTACACCACTCACTCACTCACTCACTCACTCACTCACTCACTCACTCACTCACTCACTCACTCACTCACTCACTCACTCACTCACTCACTCACTCACTCACTCACTCACTCACTCACTCACTCACTCACTCACTCACTCACTCACTCACTCACTCACTCACTCACTCACTCACTCACTCACTCACTCACTCACTCACTCACTCACTCACTCACTCACTCACTCATTCTGCGTTCATACGTTGTTTTGAAACTGATCACTTGGGCACTAATTTGAACCATCAGAGGTTTTTTTCAGTCTGGATTCAGTTCATTCAACATTTTATTTTATAATGGTTGTTTTAACATTAAAATAAATTTCTTTTTATATTTCAGAATAGTCTCTCCATATCATTTATCAGGAATAAAGGAAAAAACTAGTGTACAGGAGTGAGATATCTTTACTCTTTTAAATACTACGCTGTATTTAAGCGGGTGAATTATTGATTCTTAATAATTATTCGGAATTGTTGCTGATTAAAACTCATCCAGTCAGCAAAAAGAAAGCATTTAGTAAAAAAAATTGCATTTTTTCTTTCTGTAGGTACCTATGTTCTGCTTTTATCGTGGAAGTGTTAAAACACATTTATTAGCTAGTACTATCAAGACGATTATCTAGATTTTTAGTTAAGAATCATAAGATTTATACATTTTGAAGCAATTCTTGATCCGCTCAAACTAAAATACAAAATATGTTTTGTGGCAAATGATCAAATTATACCACGAAATCACTAAAAAAGGAAATTCAAATAAACTTAAATTTCGTTTTTTCTACACTCCTGTTAGTTCTATTCCAAATTCAGGTGTTTGAGTACTTTATAGGAATACTGAAATAACCTTGGATATATATTTTGCTTGGATGCACTAATGCGTAACTATCACAAGTCCCAGTGCTGCTATCACAACTATTCCTGCTGTGCAACTCGGTAATTCTGCGGCTGACCTACGCTCACGTGTTCTGTAAACCTGCCTTCGCGTGCTTCAAAATGTTCGAATTAAAATTCAACAGATAATCTCTTGACCTGCTGTCTCTAAGTCCTTGTGCTACCTAGCAGCTTCTTAGCTCTTTCATTGTTTATCTAATCAGCTAAATAGCGGAGAATATGTAAACAATCATATCGTTATTTGTTTCGAGAACTGTCAAGGATCAATTTAGCCATTCTTTGTCCTGTATTTGGTTATATCAGCTGTTTCTAGCCGTTTTGAGTATAGGAATCCCTTTACTTTCTCCGCTAGGTATTTAAACTAGAGGAGGTACAGTAGTGGGCAAATTATTAGCAAAAGTGCAAGAAAAACATTTTAACATTTAGTGTGACTTTCCTTAGCTTCAATTAGCGCCAAATTTCATGTGGGCATCCCTTAAATCTAAGGTTTACATAAATCACCAATTTGTGCATCTTCTCTCCATATAGAAATAGTGAGATTTGGTGCTAGCCCCTTTTTGTTTCACTTTCTCTACGTTTAGTAGAGGAAGTATTGTATTCCACCCAAAAATTCGATGTCGAGATTTCACTGGAAATATATATTTTGAGGCACCCTGAATCCAAAAAAAGCATTTTTAGAAAAAGGTCTGCGCGCGAGCTTTTGTGTGTGTGTGTGTGTTGTGTGTGTGTGTGTGTGTGTGTGTGTGTGTGTGTGTGTGTGTGTGTGTGTGTGTGTGTGTGTGTGTGTGTGTGTGTGTGTGTGTGTGTGTGTGTGTGTGTGTGTGTGTGTGTGTGTGCCAGTCTGTGGATAGCACAACTCAAAAACGAAAAGTCGGTTAAAAACCAAAGTTGGTATTTAAGTTTGATGTCTTTCAAGGAGGCGACACAACGATTTTGAAGAAAATACATACACCCTAAACTACCCTTTATATAGAACATTTTTCGAATGTTTTGTTTTTCTTGAAAATGGCTCGAACGATTTTGATTAAAATGTCATATGTTTGAGATATTTTGTGGCAAATGAAATGTATATCTTGAATTTTCTGGCTATAGCCTATGAAGTCCTATTTACTCTGGATGAATTTTGTATAACTGGCAAACCGTAAGAGATAGACCAAATCTTACTATACAAACAATGTAGATCTTGCTAAAACACACAATTTATGTCTAATTTTTTTTTTTTTTCTAGAGTGAACCAGTTCGGATATATTCCTCGTTATTTGTGTAAGTTTTGGAGAACTTATACTTCTGTCAAGTGGAACATCGCTATTCATTTATATATATTAACATTGCAAAGAGAACGGAATTTGAAAGCTTTAAAAGATTTTACAATTGCTTAAAGCCTATTGCACTCCCATATTCCCCTTGCAAGTGCAAGAAAACGAGCAGTAAGATAATTTCTGTAAATGTTTATCTCAACTATCACGAAGAAGATAGAAGAGTAAGAGCTTTTAAGAATGATTAGTAAAAGAGTAGCGAAAGTCATATGAGTGCAACACATCAGAGTTTTGGAGAATATGCCACAGATTTTCTACTGGATTCATATCTGGACTGTTTCCTGACCAATCAAGTACAGTAAGCCCGTGTGTTTTGAATTTCTCAGTGACACTTTGTGCTCGATGGCATGGCGTTCCATCTTGCATGAAAATACCATCTCCTGATGGAAACCACCGTACATGGGTACCACAAAGCTGGTTATTACTTCACTGTACTTAGCAACATTCATATTGCCTTCTACAAAGTGCAAAAGCCCTGGTCCATATGTTGAGATAGCTCCACACACCATCGGTTTAGTAGGTTATTTCACTCGCTGCACCAAATATTTCCTCCTCAGTGCCTCTACAGGACCTCTTCTCACACAAATAGGGTTCTCTTCCTCTACAGGAACATAGTATTCATCTCTGAATATCGGGGCCCTAATGACCAAGTTGTCGACGGGCCCTTAAACCCAACACACTCACTCACTCTCTGAATATCACCTGAAATTGTACACTCAAAAATTGCTTCTGCTATTTTAAAAATTAGTTTGGCTTAATACTTTCCTCAATTTCTATAAAATGACCATTTTTATAACTTAAGTTTGAATTTTCAAACAACAACTGTTATAAATTAATTTAACTCTTTAATTATAACTTAATGGACTCAACTTACCTTTTTCCCATTGTTCCAAAGTCCACTCTTTGTGTTTTATAGCCCACAGCAGGCCTATTTTCATCATGACTGGGGTTCGTTTATGTTTTCTGATTGGTCGCCTAGCTTTCAGATCAATATCAAACAGACTTTTGCGAATTGTTCTTGCAGCAACTTGAAATCCATGTTTTCTGGCAACGCTCTGAAGTTGTGCTGAAGTTAATCGCTCATTTTCTTAGTAAAAGTCTATCAAAACCTGCTGTGGTGGCCCATTTTCTGCCACATCTTCCATGTCGTTTTGGTGTTAGACCTTCCTTTTCTGCGATTCTTTTGGCAAACCTACTCACATAGCTAATGCTAATACCTACCAATTTACTTATTTTTATCATTGCATTACTTCTTTGTTCCAATAGCACCTCCATTGGGGAAAGTCCGACATCTACTTGGACGTTATCAGTCTGTTTGCAATCAATGGAGTCGTTGATGAGAGGCCTGCCTGCTATCCCTGTATGACATCATCGTGACTGGCAGCATATTCGAAGATCATCTGGAGAACCTGAGCAAGGTGTTACGAAGACTACAGGCAGGAAGGTTCACTTCATGGGCAATATAGTTTCTCCTATTGGGGGTAGCCACGGGACCGGAGAAGGCTCAGGCTGTGACAGACCTGCCTCGCCCGAGAGATTGACGACGGTTACGCAGTTTTCTGGGTCCAAGCACCTACCACCGCCGGTTCGTCAGGGTTTCTCCAACATCGCGAAGCCTTCACTCGTCTGACGGAAGAGGCCGAAGGCGCGTTCCAGGCATTCCAGTCACCGCGCTGTAGTGCCCGTGTTTCAGCATTCTGGCAACCGGACTGTAATTTCGTCGTGGACACCGATGCTAGCGACAGCGGAATTGCAGGCGTACTATCCCAAATACAAAGCGGACAGGAACAAGTGATAGCCTACTATAGCAAGATAGTCTCCAAGGTCAAAAGAACTACAGCGTCACCCGTCGTGAGCTCCTGGCAGTAGTAAAGGCGCTAGAGCATTTTCATAAGTATCTGTACGATCGGCCATTCCATCTGAAGACTGACCACTGCGCCATCAATTGGCTGTTAAGCTTCAAAAACATAGAAGGCTAGATAGCCCGTTGGATCCAGAAGATCCAGGAGTACAATTTTACCTCAGAACTCCGGAAGGGAAAGAACTACTCCAGTGCGGATGCCTTGTTGAGAAGACCTTGCCTAGAGGAGTGCGGCCATTGCAGTAGGGTACAGGAGAAGGAGCGCGCCGCAGCTGTCCGTATGATTTCGTGCCTGCAGACGGATGGGATAGTGCAGGTCTGAGGAGAGAACAGCTGGCGGACACACATTTAGGGCCACTCCTCCAAGAAGTTGAAGTAGGAACCAGGCCGAGCTGGGAGGACATCGCACCCAAAAGTAGCGATTATAAGTCTTACTAGGCACAATGAGACTCGCTGAAAATCAAGGACGGTGTGTTGTATCGAATCTGGGAGTCACCAGATGGAACGACCCAGAGAGAGCAGCTGGTACTTCCACGGAGTAAGATCATGGAAGTCCTGGAGAAGGTACATTCGGGTCCTCGACAGTGCATTTCGGATCCAACCGCACTATCGACAAGCTGCGACAGCGGTACTACTGGTTGAGACTAAGGGCAGATGCTGAGAGGTGGTGCCGCCAATGTCATGTTGCGCGGCAAATCGCGGCCCGCAGACTAGGAGCCGAGGTCGCATGCAGCAATACAATGTGGGAACATCCTTCAAGCACATCGACATAGTTACACCGTTCCCTGTGTCCGACAGAGGCAATGAATATGTGCTGGTGACCATGGACTACTTCACAAAGTGGCAATCCCTAACCAGGAGGCCAAAACGATCGTGTACTGCCTTGTGGAAGAACTGTTCTGCCTATTTGGAGTGCCACTAGAACTGCACAGCGATCAGGGCAGAAACTTCGAGTCCAATCTGATGAAAGAAACTCTAGAGCGACTAGGAGTGCACAAGACACGCACGACGCCTCTCCACCCAGTCAGACGATATGGTCGAGAGGTACATTAAGACCCTCGAAGAACATCCGAGGAAAGTAGTGGTCAACCATCAGAGGGACTGGGAAGTCAGAGTGCCCCTGTTCTTGCTGGCCTGTCGTTCATCTACGGACGACACCACCAGGATGACGCCAGGTAGTTTGGTCTTCGGCAGCTCATTGCGCCTTCCATGCGACCTTATGCTTGGAAGTCCCGCTGGGTCAGGACGGTCAGCAATCGACTATGTGGAGAACCTCGTGAACCGTCTTCATGATGGACACAAGTTGACCCGTCAGCACATCCAGGTAGCGAGTGACCGGATGAAGACTGATACGACTGCAAGCCAACAACCTAGGGCTCCAGCAGGGTGATTTGGTGTGGCTATATCGCCCTCTCCGGACCAAAGGGCGCTGCCCCAACCTGCAACAACCATGGCAAGGACCGTACAACGTGGTAAAAAGGATCAATGGTGTAGTCGACCACATCCAAAGGCTGCTCCGTGGAATGATGCTGGTGGTATATTTAGATCGTGTGGCCACTCTTACAAAGCTCTTTTCAAAGACTGAAGCTATTAACCCCACCTTGTATGTACACCCGTGCAAAAAGAAAGTGTCGGAACGCCAAATTCGTCTAAGTCCTACACGGCACAGCGCCTTGTTTACACCATTCGCGATACAGTTCTGTGGCGGCAGCAGTTTTGACAGATTCTAAATGTTAGTATTACTTACCCATACGATCAATCAAATCGCTATAAGACTTACACAAATTTGGCATGACTCCTTTTTCTCCAAATTATTCCTATGCAATCGAGCGATATTTATAGTAAATAATGAAATTTGTGATATAAACACTAAACAAAGGGGTAACAGTCATCATCCCATTGCAAAACATTCTTACTTCCAGAAAGGCGTATATTATGAAACCAGTGCTATATGTGGCACAATTGCCAAGAAACTTAAAGAAGAAAACAAGGAAAAGATGCAAATTAAATTCTATAAGACAATGGCTGTACCGACTCTTCCATTAGGATTTTAAGTATGGACCTTGAAGAAAAATATTAATAGAATACAGTAGCGGAAATGAAGTTTCTCAGAAGAGTAAAACTATGTACAAGATTCAATAGATATAGAAATTATGATATACGGAATGAATTAAACCTGCTCCCAATTATAGATAAGATAAAGGAATACAAAAGTCGTTGATCGAACCATCTAAGAGGAATGAACAAGGGACGACTACTGAAACAGGTATTGGGTTACAAGCCACAAGGCAGAAGAGATGTCAGTCGACCAAGAGCAAGGTGGAAAGTTGGCGACCGAACAGGAGACTGCCCTAATTTATGAAGAGATGAAGAAGAAGAAGAAGAAGAAGAAGATGATGATGATGATGAAGGAAGGAAGGAGAAAGAAGAAGAGGAGGCGAAGGAGAAGGAGGAAGAGGAGAAGAAGGAGATGGAGGAGGGGAAGGAGGAGAAGGAGAAGAAGCAGAAGGAGGAGAAGGAAGAGGAAAAGGAGGAGGAGAATGAGAACATGAAGTAGAAGGAGTAAAAGCGGAAGGAGAAGAGGAAGAAGAAGAAGAAGAAGAAAAAGAAGAAGAAAAGAAGATGGAGAAGGGGAAGAAGCAGAAGAAGGAGGAGAGGAAGAGTAGGAAGAGGAAGAAGAGGAAGAGGAAGAAGAGGAGGAGGAAGAGGAAGAACAGAAGAAAGAGGAGGAGAAAGAGGGGGTGAGGAGGAAGGGGAAGAGGAGGAAGGGGAAGAGGAGGAAGGGGAATAGGAGGAAGGGGAAGAGGAGAAAGGGGAAGAAGAGGAAGAGGGGGAGGAGGTGAAAGAGGGGATGAGGAGGAGAGGAAGAGTAGGAAGAGGAAGAAGAGGAGGAGGAAGAGGAAGAAGAGGAGGAGGAAGAGGAAGAAGAGAAGAAAGAGGAGGAGGAAGAGGAAGAAGAGAAGAAAGAGGAGGAAGAGGAAAAGGAAGCGGAGGAAGAAAGGAGGAAGAGGGGGGGAGGAGAAAGAGGGGGTGAGGAGGAAGGGGAAGAGGAGGAAGGGGAAGAGGAGGAAGGGGAAGAGGAGGAAGGGGAAGAGGAGGAATAGGGGAGGAGAAAGAGAGGGAGGAGGAGGAAGAGGAAGAAATACTCTTCCCAATGATCTTATGAGAATGTCGACATTTTCAATTCTTTTAAAACCGTGCTAAAGAGTACCTATGTTCAAAATCATTTTATTTTGTAGAATATTATCTGAATGACAAAGTATCCTAATAACGTTGTAGCTCTGTAAGTAGCATCTAGCTGTTTTAATGACAAATCATTGCCAATTAAATTGAATGCCTCTATATACTGAAGAACTGACAATTGATGCTATGCATTGCAAATCAAATATAATGGAATGATGATATGACTTACAGGGTAAAACTCTAGCGAAAGTTTAAAACAACCAAGTATTGTAATTTATATGCAGCCTAATTGTATTTGTACATATACACAACTTATATTTTATAACTGCTGGGAAGTATTTGATTTTATTTCTTACAAATTATCCCTGCTTTGTTTTCATATTGCCTGTATACACTACGAGCATTCGTGGGTTACAAGAACTGACTGCCAAGCGGAGCTCTTTCAAATATTCACAATTTTATATGAGAAGTACTTGAATAAGTATTGCGTACTTCAGGCCGTTCTTATCTCTTAGTTCTTCAAATTTAGTCCAGCAGGGTTAATAGCTGACTTTCCTTTTTCAACAATAAACTCTGAAATTTTAATCTTATTTGCTTCATCTACTTTAAAAATACATATTGCAAATTCTTAACACATGCAGATTCGGTGTCTGTGCTTCTGCTTGAGGTAGACGCAACTGAATTTTCTACATTCGTGTTTACATAAGGAAAAGCAACCTTCTTTCAGCTACTTCAGGCATATAACTCCAGCAACCGAGCATTCATCGAGCAGCACTCATATAGCACGAGTGGTGTCGCTGAGCGCTCGTCATTCATCGGACGCACTCTTTTAAATTCACACGAACGATCTTCAGTGAAGTTTCTTCACTGGTGCCGACTATAATCTGTCCCAAATTAGAATGCTCCTATTGTAAACATATGGAGGGAGAAAGAGACATACAGACACTGTAACGGAATGCCTATTGGTGGAGGGAAATTCATGGATGTTTTCTTTTATTGTTTATCGCCTCTATAAACACCCATTATGTTCCCTTCACCAATCAGCGGCTTAAGAGTGTTCCTGTCTCTTCTCTCTCTCTCTCTCTCACTCTCCGCTCCCGTATGTTTACTACAAGATCGTTCTAGTTTAGGACAGATTATAAGAAGGCTACGATCAAGGTCATCTGCAATACTCAGACGTTAATACAAAAAGAAAAAACAATAATATGGTCGCCGTCTCGGTTGAAGTTTTATTTATGGATGCTCTTTAATTGCTGTGGTTCTCAGCGTCCCATTCTATCAAGGACGTGAAAGACCGCATATTTTGCTCAGAGGTCTCTTTATCTCCCTTGAGATTCATTTACGTGTCGTAAATCTTCGACACGAGGCATCTCGGTTAAGTTGAAGCAGTCTAGTGGTACGACAAAAGCCCGCCTCGGTAGCGTGATGGTTAACGTGTCTGCCTCACATTCAAGAGGTCGCGAGTTCGAACCTCGCTTAGGGTAAGTTATCAGGGTAAAGTTTTTCCCAAGGTTTTCTCTTATCCTGAGAAGACGAATGTCAGGTAACTTAAAGCTCATTTGAGCATCATTTCACCCATTTCATTCATTCACCGTCCGATATGACAATACGTTGGAGGACTTTAACACACACACACACACACACACACACACACACACACACACACACACACACACACACACACACACACACACACAAGAAAAAAAAAGAAAAAAGAAAAGCACATATAACAATAAAAACATTTCAATACAGAAAGCTACCAAAGACGGAATATCATTTAAACATATGAAGGTACTATTTATTTATAATAGGTAACTAATCTGTAATAACATAACCTACACACAATAACATATAGCATGTGGCTACTTGATTTTACAAGACGTTGTAGGTTACCTAGGGGAATAAAATGATATATAAAATTGATGAATTGTAAAGGTGATAATTGCATTATATTTTCTTTGTTTTGTTATTGTACTGACCATTCAGAAACTAGTAACAAGTATAATGGTGAATAAATTCAACCACATTGTTCAGTGTTATTTGCTGATCTTGAATGTTTTATGCAATATTGGAAAGAGGTAGAGTGAGACTGAAAAATCCAATGCCATAGCCGGGATTTGAACCATGGTTCTTCCGGTCTCTGTCAGGTTGCTCTAACCACTGAGCTACTGTGGCCAACGTGCCGACACGGCATTAAATTCTCCAACTCGCATTTTTCCCGGTAAACCACAAGGAGTTCTTAAATTCATATGATATAACATACCCCAATGGCGACTTACTATGCTGTAAGTGCTTGAGTGCCGGACTTCATAGTTTAACCACCCATAAGGTCAATCAGTGGATATTAATTGTTCTACACTAGCGTCGTGGCAGCAGCACGGTAGGAGGAAAGAATGCGCTCTGGAAATCTCGTCTCCCGGATTGGAAGGCGAGCCTACTGGTTTCCGGGTCTCCCATGGGATGGTGCAAGCTAGAGGGTGGGAGGGGAGTCGGTTTCCGAGTGCTGCGACTCCCTTTGGAGCACCGGGGATGGTAAATTGACTCCCTTTTGAATAATACAAGGTAAATTGAGTCCTGCTAAAATTTATGGTAGGTAAATTGAGTCCCTCCTAAACTTTCAGGGTAGGTAAATTGAGTCCCTCTACCCATAATTGTGACAAAATTTCCCCTCCCATTTTGTGCAGCCTTGGGAGTGCGCAACCATTTATCAGGTTGGTGTGGTTAAAAATTGTCATGTTAAAATCGTTCGTAAGAGCAACTTGCAATAGTTTTGTCATATAGGTAAACATTTAAAAGAAACAGCTTTCACAAAGTGAAATCTCAGTATGTCCTTAGTAAACTTTACCATCTGCTTCATCAAAATGGTTTCTTTTTCCAATGTTTTGTTTGTCTTTTTTCCTATACTACGTAACTGAACATACACAACTGAATGAATGCTGGTGAAAACGTCAACGAAGTTGTAAATGTTTGGGTGTGAAGTGTAAAATAAGTCATTTAATTTGGCATGGAAAGATTTAGAGGTATTAGTTGTGCGATTTGTGGTAGCTGTGAAATAAGCCCAAATAGCAGGGGTAAACACTGAATCTGCCGCAATGTATGTCCTCAGGATGTAGTTACAGAACCCTTCTATTTTTGCGTCTCCTGGTTGTGCAGCCATCAGATCTTCAACAAAGCAGTCCTCTTCGTCGTCTGGATTTGAAAGAAATGTTTTAAATATTTACCTTTTCTGAGTTTGATTTGTGTTCCTTTGATAGACCTAGGGTTTGTAGTTTGCGCCACCAATTTTGTCCTCAATGTAAACGACACGGTTATGTCTATTGACTTTACATCATGACGCCACAGCGCTGCGTTGCGATCGGTATAGTCACCCATAGCGGATTCAATTTACCGCATGGATTAAAAACATTGGGACTCAATTTACTGCTTAGAGAATCGTAAACAACTAATTATGGACTCAATTTACCTAGCCCCGGGAGCACGAACACAAAAGAGTGGGAGAGGAACCGGGCTGAGCCGGCCTCCGCCGAGGCGTTTCCAACTGGGAAAATGTAGGGACCCTGTCATCTGCTCCGTCGTGGCAACGTTCCGGCCGCCCTTCGGATCCATTCGCCTCATCCATCCTCCCAGAGGGTGCCCTGTCAGGGATATAGACACAAAAGATCGCCTTTCGGTTGAGGTGCTAAGTCGCCCTCCGAAAGTTGCCATAGGGTTAAGCACAAAAGCTGCACATTTCTGATTGTAAGGTACTTGCCTCAGAAGCTACTGATTTTAACAATGTATTCACTTAGATTGTTCCTAGTAATTAGTGACATCGGGGATGAAAACATGACAAGTCTTATGGTGTTCGGAATTATTAATAACTTTATATTTTCATACTTACTCAGAATATCGAATTCAGAGGATTCTGTCATGTTGTTATTAAAAGTTTCGGTTATAAAAGATGAAAGGGTGGATCAAAAGTGCAGCCAAAAGTCTTCTGGCTTCATTTAACTTATTCTTCACTGGAGCGGGATGGTTTATTCGGAAGGAAACTATCACAGGTTCAGACTTCCTCCGTTTTCATTATTTTCGCAATCTATTGTTAAAAGTTGAAGAGGTTACGGCAAATTTCAACCCTACTAGTACAGGTACCGCTCAGTAAAATCAATAAGAATATCTTAATTTAAGTGTGCGGTTTTAATTATATATTTTGTAGCGTTAACTTTTAATTTTAAAAACAAAATTGCTACTGCCTCAAATTGATCTTAGGCATTATTTTTATGGCGAACATAATACACTTTTCTAAGCTCTCATCCATGGTTTTAAATTTTAAGGTTCCTCCTACCAATTCCAGAAAAAAAGCTGGAGAATAAGTATTTGTGTGAATAAGACGCCATGTGAGGGAGGATATTTTCCAGCAATGGCGCAGGCGTTCACGCACGCACGTACGCAAGCACGCGCGCACGCGCGCACACACACACCACAGGCAAAATGTGTGCGTAAAAAAGGCGCGTGACAACGGTATGACGTCATCCAGTTGAGGTGGAGAGTACGTCGATCGCCCCCACCCCGAACGTGTAACACAGGCTCTACTCCAACCTGCCATCTGGTGGGTACGCTGCGAGTCTTTCCTTTCTGCTTCGCCTACTCCCCTGGTTCGAGTTGGAGAGCCAGGTGGTGGTGAAAAGACAGACTGTGACGAGCATTCCAGAGGCTTGCGACTCCATGAGCACACTGTGCCACGTATATTTACGTCCTTCGTTATAGGATGCAACCTAATTTCTGAAGACAAGACAAAAGTTGAGTGATACTGCCGTTGTTTTTCCTCTTGAGTGTTAGTGTGCTACATATTGGACATGAGTTAATTATTATGGACCAAAATGGCTTTGTTATTTGGCATTTCCTGCGCGGGCTTAACTGCTAAGGGTAATGGATGGCGCTTAAACTGCATATAGAGAAAAACTAATCAGCGCAGTGAGGTTTTATATTTAGGCGACTCGTAAGGAAACAAAAAAAAACAAAACAAAAAAACAAAAAGAAGAAGAAAAGAGAAAGAAAGAAAAAGGAAACAGAATTCTACTCAGGAAAGTCGAATTAGTGCTCCTTATGTTAGTGAAAAGGCTTCTGAGAAAACATAAACTTTTGAAGTACTTCACCCACTGTAAGAGTGCCTGCAAGAACGTTAGAGAAAGTTATATACTCGTCAACATTTCGTTACACATGGATACCTAAGGAGGATCAATAGCCACGATGGATTCTACGGATTTAGGAAAATCTCGCATAATGGAAAATGTTTCAAAGCTACACGTTGAGGAGAAAAAACAAGGTAAGAGTTTTTTCTAATTAATTGTGTGATTTGTGGAGAGTATTAGTTAAATGGAGCCTGTTTACTGCATGCAGCAAGATTTCCTAATTAAATGCACCATGTTTGGCCTGATAACGTTTTGACTAGTTTTGTTCATTCATGTAATATAAAGTCTTAGTTCTATAGACCTAAATACTCATAAAAAAATACCACCCCCAAAAAGATATCTAATAGTAATAATATGAGCGAAAGTTTTGTGTACTAACACTTGCAAAAGATTGACCCCTGTGAGGGTGTATACAAAACATTCATGGCGCCATAGTGTGAAGCAGACAAATTTCAAACCACTGAGTTTGTTAAAATATACGGAATATATACTCTTTGATGCTGTTTACTTAGGGTAGGCGGAATTTGGGATGATACTCAATTTTTCGCCATTGTGAATTTATCATTTTGTGGTCTGGAAGACAAATTATTTGTTTATTGGTAAGTTTTACCTCGCACGTGGTCGGATGTTGTATTGTTTCCGGGGGGAAGGGGCAGCAGGGTGCAGCTCCAGGAACGCGAAGCCTGGCGGATGCGTATTGATGCTCTTGCAGTGAGAAAAAGAGCAACGATACCATCCAACTTTTTTTATATTAAATCTACACGGGACGCACAACAATTAAGTAATGTTGATTGCGGGAGTAAAGCAAAACATTCCATCGTGCTTTTTATTCAAAGATGCCCATTTTAGAATTTAGTTACGGTACCGCTATCACTGCCAACCATTTTGGATTTAATTTGGTGTTCTGGAAGGATACTCTAACATTTAAAGTAAAAACTGCTACTAACTTGCTGCTTTTGTGCCTTTCTACTCCTCAGATTTTAAGTTGCACACTTCAAAATGACAGCTTTCTGTATAGTGAATTTTGGAACGACATATTTGAAAATGTGACTCCTTTAAAGATTGCCACGTGCTTGATTTTTTCGTGTCTGCTACTTCCAACATTCGCATGTGTTTACTTTATTGGTGATAGATTTTCTTGGGATATCCCTTTATTGCTGTAAAATCCTGTACATTTGCATGTTTATGTTTAAGTGAGAGGTTGAGATGTTACAATATTAACGTAAGTTATCACTTATTAATTATTAGTGTGTCTATACTTCCTCGTGCGTGAACCCATCCTAAGCAGTTTGCAAATTTTTCCAAAATGGAGGGAGACATGTTCCAGCTAGGCAATTCCATTGAATTTGTAATATACCTACACTGTAGAACGTGAAAAACTTCTAAGGCCGTCGTAATATCTCTAATTATCATTTTAGTGGAAAATATGTCAGTGGGAGGGGCATGAAACTTGGAAACAACTGCTCTATTTTAATAGTCTGTACGCTCACGTGAGGTATGAAAACTATTTGAGCTGAGCTGAAACCCTAATACGATTCTGCTGGAGCGACGGATCGAATTGTAAACGTGGCTCGTGGTCGCATTTACACATTACTATTGACAGGTAATTGCAGCTGTTATTTCTGTGTGTAAATTCCCAGTTCTTAAAATTCAGCTTGAGTTGCTAAAATAGAACTAGAATGAAGATAGTACTGAGCTGGGAAGTACTCATCGCCCCTCCCCCTTTGAACTCCACAGAACTAGTACACCATTTGCAGAATAAGATGACATAGAATAGAGAACGTTCTCATATACATTTTAAGTACAGAACAGAATCAAGTTTATGGGTTTTGACTACTTTATATATTTTTCATATGAATTTTCTGATATTTTCAAAATTTCGAATTTTTATCTGCAACAGACTTCATATACCTTTAATGGGGCAAGTTATTTTAGTGTAAGATGCTTATCAGAACTGGGTTTGAAAGTTATATATTTGTCACCATTCGCCTGAATTTTGTCAATGCCCCCGCTTTCAGGGCTTCTTTAAGTTATTACTCAGAATATCGTTAACATTTTGGACTTCACTCGACAGCAAACCCGCCTCTCTGCTCAGTGCATCCAAGTTAATACCCAAAACATAAAGTGCACTGTATATGCATTGAAAGTAACTTTTAATTTGCCAGTAGTATTTTTAGTCATGCCCGATTAATTTGTTTTGCTTATGCGTATAAGTCATAAGCATGCTAATCGCCTAACTACATTCAGTGTGTCTTCAAATGTGTAAAGCAAGCAAACAAAATGTCCTTTTGACAGGTCCAGCAAGTGTTGGTGCAAGTTCTCCATGAATAATGCGCAGCAGCGGCAGTGTTTGTATTTCCATGTCAAGGGTCATGTTTTTTAATCGCATGCTGGTGTTATTGTGTTAATCAACTAGGAAAAAAAGACTGCTAATGGGAATCACTGAAAAGAATGAAGTATCTGCGTAGCTGAAACTATGTGGTAACGCATATTAGAGTTCTATTTCATTTCATAATTAAACTCTTAAAAATGAAGCTGTATGTATCCATAAAGTGCTGTTAAGCATGTAAATGTACACGTTATGGATGTCTATTCCGGTGTTTTAATTTCTGCTATAATTCTACAGACGAAGGTCGAAGTTAATGCTCTATTCGGGATATAATACACTATTGGCGATGCTGCTGGACAAAATGTGATAACAAATGTGTGTCAAGGCGATAACATTAAAACAATGCAACTTGAAGGAATTTCTGTCCAGAAACTTGGCCGCTTTATGTGTGAATAATATAGTTATAGAATGGAATATGTGCATATAGTATTTCCAGGGGAAACAAAAAGAAAACACGTAACAAAACATTTCGTACATGTTGACCTACCAGAAAATCACAAATAAAGAAAATAGTTTATAGGGACACAATTCTGCCCATTTGTAGGGAAAGAAAGCTGTCTTAATTATGGTGTGGGAAAATGAAAACGCAAAATTTTGCGATTTCTCTCATTTTAAATAATACATTACTTGTAAGCTCAAACGCCTTTTCGATATAGCACGTACTTTAAGCAAAAAGCTTACTACAGCTAAGTTAAAACCGGATTTTCAAAACCTAAGATGTTCAACTGTTACGAGACACTTATCCAGAGCAGATTTAGTAGTAAAACTAATTTGCAACGCTGTCCTCGATCCCGTAAATAATAGCAGTATGTCATATTTTGCAATTACTCGCCATGGTAAGCAAGACTGAAGGCAGATTTCGCTACGTCATTTGCTGATGGCGCCATACTGTTGCGAAAACGCTTCTGGTATGTCGCCGTTTTCTCTTGGTTAATGAGGATTGCGAGTTGGAGTTTACAGACTATTGTCACTTAATTAAAAACTGATGATGGATTTTATTCAAGCTGGCGTTTTATCCGCGAAGGAAATTGAAGAAAGTAATTTTCTCCCAGTTATTCCACACGGGTTATAATTGTTTACTAGAGCTTGTCTAGTAACTTTTCATGTCTATTATGATCCCGACCCAGATGCGAATCGACCCCAGGTCTTCGAGAGAAATAAAGCAATATTGTCGGGTATAGAACAGGAAGTTTGTTTAAACGGGAGAGGCATTATTATCATCTTCAAACTGTTGTGGAGTACGACAGGCGGGGCATAGAAGCTTTAGAAAAGGGGTCGCAAATATTTCCTACATAAATTGTACTTGCCCTTTGTACACAGCGAGGCAAGCCACTGTTTATAGCATTGGGATATATATGTTAATAGCAACCAGGGAACGATAAAAGAACCGTTCTTCACAAACTTGCACAGTAAAGACACAAACTAAACCAAACCTTGAGTTGAACTGTCCGTTACAGTTCTGTATAAACAAGAGTAAACGTTATTCCGTGGTAAAAATGGCTCAGGGACAACGTATTGCGTTTGAACCTTGGTATGCTAGTCGGGAAGTAGGTTCAAATCCAGCCAACTGCATCGATGTTTTTTCCTTCTTTCTTCCATTTTCATATTAGCACCTTCTGTATGGATGAAGATTGCCTTATATAATGCAACAACCGCCCCCCTCCCCCAGTGTTCTCGCAAACCTGAAAACAAAGGAAAACACTATCTCCGGCCGCTTTTAAGGACACTTGGTAGTGTGAGAACAGCAATTTCCATGCAGAATCTCAATGCAGTGTGTTAGTGTTTCTTGAAATCTATACAATCTGGCATAATGAAACTTTGACTGGGTATAAAACAGCTTCTGCTGATTCAGAAACCATTATCAAATCATAACTTAATTTTTACTCTATTGATATTCCAATAAACAAAGAATTTCCAAGATTTTCACACATTTTCTTTAGGTGCACTTTTCTCCCAAACAGTTAGTGACATTTACAACTATGTAGCCACTTTATAAACATGTTATTCCACATAGCTGATGAACTGTTAAGACATTTTAATCAATAATAACAATTTAAAAAGTAAATTATGCAGCCTTTCTTTTTTAATTCTATGTATGAAAACATTTTTTGATGAATTTCATGAAAGTGTAACACAAAGCCTTCACCGGCTGTTTAGAACAGTACATTCTGCACATCAAAGCTCTATCCATTATAGTTGTTTTGGAAAATTGTATCTAAAGTTTAAAAAAAGCAAGTTACATAAATGGCAAGTGAAGATAATGTTGTGTCTGACCGCCATATTAAAACCCCATTTATATGCACTTAATTGCCGCTAACGCACAAAAACCTTATATGGGCATGTTCTGCAAGCTATGTAGATTCATATTAAGCAAAAAAAAAAAAAAAAATCAATTTTTTTTAGTCCAAAATCACTACTAATTGCCCTTGAGAGTAACAAACAGCTAACAAAACATGGGTTAGTGTTTCCTTAATTGGCGCACCGCTACTCCGAATTTCGACATACTTAATTTTCTTGTAGGTGCAAGGGGAATATGGGAATACAGTAGGTTTAACCCTTAAATGGTAATATCCGTCTCTCAGAGGGATATAAAAATTCTCAACGCATAGTGGGCACATTTGCAATGTTAGTTCGATCTAATATTTCAGCTGTGCTTCGGTTGAGAGTTGAACTTTGAATTGTGTGAACGTCACTGTTTTCGTTCCGCAATAGTATTGTTTTATAAGTATATACACGTAAGCCACACCGCCCCAGAGGCGGATATTACTGTAAAGGTATCTAACATACTAATATTTGATTTTGTAAAATTTTAATATATTGCAAGATATGATGTAAGCGGAATCAAAATATGGTTATTAATATTTCCTCAAGCTTTTAAATTGTTGGATATAAAATTGGACATAAAATACAAACTTTTGTCATTTGCGTCTGTCAGACGCATGTTACTAGCGCCATTTTCTCATGAAGGCTAACATATAATTTTGTAATTTCTGCATAATTGATTGTAATATGTGATGCAAGCGGAATCAAGATATTGTTATTAATAATTCACCAAGCTTTTAAATTGTCAGATTCACTAAAGTGGACATAAAATGCAAGATTTTGTCATCTTAGTCTCCCAGACGGATATTATGGCTAACGCTATATTTTCACGTGGGTTAAAGCTATAGTAAAATATTTTAAGAGCTGGTTGTTATGCGATGCCTTTGAAACTCCATTCTTTTTGCGTAGCCAATATACATAAAAACGAATAACATATTCCTATTTGAGAAAAGTATGAGTATTGGCAAATTCAAACAAATAATGAATATCTTGAAAATGGTTCACTCAAACGAAAATGGAAGTATTTGACTTCAATTGTGTGTTTTAACGAGAAGCACATTTTCTGAGGACATTCCCAGAAAATTCAAGTTATGACTTAGAAACTGCCGTGAAATCGCCTGTTTGCGTCCGTCACTGGAAGGAGGGGGTGGGAAAAAGCAACTAGTTACGTTTCTCCGAAGAGAAAAGGTTGGACATCGTTGCTGTAAATACGCGCGAGCAATCTGCCCATTTTCACTTTTAGAATTTCGCCCACCCCGTCGGAGTAGGCTGCAAGATAACAAATGCTAGCTGCTCTGCTGGACATAGCGTAGAACCTTGTGAAACCAGGGTGAGAGCAGCACATGGCTTCCGCCATTGCTAGAATATTAATGAATGCATGCATGCGCCGCTGTAGGGTACTAGGGCACTTTCGGTGGTGAATGGAATTACACACAAGTGTGTGACCAACACGAGAAGAAAGGAAACAAAATAATGACAAAGAATCAAGACCAATCACCAATTGTTGGATGTTTCGGCTATGATGTAAATATGTGCATCTAATTAAAGCTAAAATTTATAGCAAACATCACGGAAATTTTATAATGGTTTAAACTAAGAATACACAGTAAATGTCGAAAATAATTTAACGGGTGCCTCTTCGGGGGACCCAGTTTTGGGATAAGTGTTCGAGTTGCAGCACGAGTTTTTTCACAGCATTGGAGCCACTAGAACTCAAACCAAAATAGCTTCTTAATGTGCATTCTTTGAGTAAGGTAGACTAAAATGCTGAATGAGAATGGCGGCCAAATTGGATGATTTGTAGTCTTTTGGGTTACTTGGGCTACAGTCATGGTGGAAATAAGTATTCGTGAAGTACTAAAAGTTAACTTGATTATTGATATTTCCAACTTTAGTGTGAGGGCAAATAGTTGTGTGCAAATATCAAAAGGGAAAATAGTTTTCAGAAATTGCTGATATTATTGGAAGAAGCCAGGCAACTGTGCACACCATAATAGCGCTATATAGAGAAAAAATGCTGTCATTAACAGTGGACCACAGTAGCTAATGCAAAGAGAAGTATACAATCGTAATACAAATGGTAAAAAAGGATCCTAAATTGACAGCTTCTGTATTGTCTGTGTATAGCTTTTCGCTATATTCTAAGTAGCGCGGGTTATACATAGAAGAAGAATGTCTATAGAGTAGATTAACATTATTATTTTTATGTAAATTGTCATTTTCTTTGAATGTCTGAATACTTTTTCCCCATTGTGTGAAGGCATCTGGTGCAAAATGTTTATTCACTTTTTGCAAAAGACTAATTTGGTTAATCCTTTTATATATGTATATTATATCAGAAGGAAACCCCATACTGTTAGTTTACCAAATATCAACTCTGGTTTTGACCTTTAGTTCTAATAATTGAAGTTATTCTACATAAACAATGGTTTATGAATACTTTTTTCCATGACTGTTGTCATTTGGCAACGTTTCTATAATTTACAAGCGTTAGAAACCCCCTCTCCTAAGTATGTTAACCTTTAGATTTGAAGTGAGTCATAGAGATCTTTGCCCTGCCCAAAAACCCAAGATAATACAGATACACAGTATTTGAATAACACTAACGTTTGTTGTTCGGTTCGGATACATCCAGATACGACATAATCAACCAATGAGTCATGTTAAGGCTTCAAAATGGCCATGCATGTGCATAGTCTGTTTTGACCAATGTAGTTCGTTTTAAGTATATCTACAAACATACTTTAAAGTTGGTATTTAACCGATTTTTCGTTTTTTTTTAAGTTATGCCGTTCTCTCTCGCGAAACTTTTTCTAAAAACATTTATTCGGAGTACTTCCTCTAGGTAAACAGTTGACGATTTCACTTGCATCTATTTTAAGGGAAATTCTTGCAGTGTTTCTGAAAGGTCACACTAATTATAGCCATTACTGTTTAATAGCTTATTAATAACGCAACAAGGAAATAGCATTCAGACAGGCTCATGGTACAACAGCCACACGTAATTATTGAGCTAAATGGTGCCCAGGACGTAGACAAGAATGTAGTTAAATGACGAACAATTGTGAGGGAATTAGCTGTGGAATTTGTCCGTATTGAAAGGCGTGCATATGAAGCGTAATTATTAAACTGATGAGCACTGAAGGATTCGAGCTAATAACAGCGAATATATCGGAAGTGACCGACGCCAAAATTGAAGTTATTTTAAATAAATTGTGTTTAAAGAAAATTTTTTTGTGTGCAGAAAGCGTTTTGCTTATCTCTTATGGTCATTGGTCATTCCTAAAACATTCAGCATAAACACATAAATTGTCATTTATATATCTTAAATGTTTGATATTAGAATAAAAATCCTGTCATTTTTGAGAAATCAAAATATTTCGAAACACTTTCTATTCAAAGGGCAGTTTGGGGTGGCGGAGTTTTGTTGGACATCTTAGTGTGGCATCTTTGGAAGATACTGAGCTTAAATACCAACTCTGACATTTATCGAACTTTTCGTTTTTGTTTCATGCTGTTCACACACACACACACACACACACACACACACACACACACACACACACACACACACACACACACACACACACACACACACACACACACAATACCTTTTTCAAAGAAGGACTTTTGTTGGATTGAGGAGGCCTCAAAACGTAAATTTTCTGTAAAGTTTCGATGCCAAATTTTCGAATAGAATACGTTCTATCTACTACTGAGAAGCCTACGCTTTGTTGATCTGTCGAAACTCTAGCCGTAATGGTTCTCGGAAAACACTGGAGTTGATGTCAAACACATTTGTTACAGCAGCATTCAGGTAGGAGGAAGAAAGCAGTTGCTGTAGATAGGTCTATTTGACATCGTGAGCTGCCGTGTGCTACTGTCTCCCCTTTCCCCTCCAGAGAGCTTTAGAGAATGAGCAGTTTTGTTTCATAGGCCGTTTTAACGTTAATCAGTATTGTGCATCTACCCACGTGCTTACGAAGCATTTTGTTTGGGCTGTTCGACATCCGTTGATGACAATTTAATTGTTAAATGTGGACGGGAGAAGAAAGAAGGAAGAAATCGTCTAGACGTGCTCAAGGTTGGCATGTTTACACTTCCCCTGCATCCCAGCATCCATGTGCGAGACGGGATGCACATTTAATAAGACTCTGTTGAATGACGGCTGGGGATAACGGTTCTGACTCATAGGGCGGCGGCGTCTCGTCTCTGTGGGGGCTGCTCCCACGTTGCTGCCCTTTTCCTAGAAATTAAATGTCTCATTCACTCGGTCACTGTAGCAATAACAAGCAAACATCGATAAAGCAAACAGGAGTTGTTATTGTATAGAAACTTAATTAAATTTTGTCAGTGTATCAAAATAGAAACGCAAGGTTTTATTGGCTGCCAGCTGCTGAAATATCCGATATTATACATACTTTGCTGTGTACATGTGTGCACGTATATATAAACGTGGGTGGGTGTGTACAGTGGGTGTAAAAAGTGATCGTACACATAGGAAATTACATTAAAATACCTGGAGGAATAGCAATGGAATGTTGGGATGAATATGTAAACACCTTAATCATGTTCAGTAATGCATATGTTGTATTTGGTCATGCTTTATATCACAA
This sequence comes from Tenodera sinensis, assembly GCA_030765045.1. Classification (NCBI taxonomy): domain Eukaryota; kingdom Metazoa; phylum Arthropoda; class Insecta; order Mantodea; family Mantidae; genus Tenodera; species Tenodera sinensis. Next base: position 59,511,772 of record CM060964.1, read on the forward strand.
AACATAAACAAATTAATTAATAATCGACCCGTAATATAAACAAAAGCTATTATTTCTCACCAAAAGTGATCGTACACGTGCAATTTAGTAACACTTTTATAAATAAATATCAATCAATATTTTGTTGGGTTTTCTTTTGCTTTTATAACTGCCTCCAGTCTTCGTGGCATTGCTTCCATTAGCTCCATTGTCGTATTTGGTTCAATTAAGTCCCATGTTATCTAAAGTGCCTGTTTCAAGCCTTCTTTACCGAAAATGGTGTGGTTTCTAATTTTCTGGTCAAAAATAGACCACAGATGTTCTGTAGGATTGAAATCTGGTTACTGAGGTGGTGTATGAAGTTGCTTTGGCGGGTTGTAAAGCAGCCACAAGCGAAAAATAGTTGTTCTCAAGACCTAGTTTCTGAACACTAGCATGAAGATTTTGCTTTAAAATGATATACATTTTGTAATCCAACATTCCATCGATAAAGTGGAGTTGACCACACCTGAAGCGCTCTAGATCATCCCTGAGCACTTGTGTGGGCACTAGAGGTTTTAGATCCACGTTCGTGCTCTTCTTTCGCTACACCATACATCTTACCTCGGAACCAAAAGTGTTAAACTTACTTTCGTCTGAAAAAAGTCGCCCTTTTCCAGAAGTGTGGTGCTTTATTCCGGTGCTCTTTATGACATTTAATCACTTTATTTGATTTCTCTTATTTGCCCAGAACTTCTTCCAAGGTACTCGACCATGATATGCAGCTTCTCGATAAACATTGCGCACAGTATTGCCTGAAACATTAATACCAGGTCGTCCCAAATCTGCAGCCAACTATTAGCACTGATTTTACAGTCCTTTGTTATTTCCCGTAGGATATATCTTTCATCTTGCTCTGTCAGCAACTTTGCTCTGCCAGTTTTTGGTCTCTTTTGCCGGGTTTTAAAACACAAAACCTATCAATTATTGCCTGCACAGCGGAAGGAGGTTTATGAACAAGTTGACAAACTTGTCGCAGCGATTTGCATCCATTATGCAGTTTAATTATTAGTTTTCTTGTTTCTTTGCTGGTTTCCCTGCGGTTGTTCCCCATTTGGACTTTTCTGTGGTTTGTTTTCTGTTTACTGACGACTAGCCCTGCTCCATTCGTTGTCGCTGCTATTCACAGGTAGGCAGACAAGTTCTGCCCTTGACAGTCTTCTCCAACGACTACCTCAGGTGTACCATCACTTTTTGTGCCTATTTGGTGCATTTTGTTTAAGTTTCTATTTATCATATTGTGGTTTTATTGGTGTACTTATGAAAGGCAACATTTCGTATCCACATCTTTCATGCTGTTATACTTCTTGAAACCCGTGCTTTTTTGTAACACGCATTTTAATGCAAAACAATGTAGGTGTACGAAGATTTTTTACACTCACTGTGTGTGTATATGAGTGGCCCTTCTCTGCCGCTTAGCAATGGTTATGTATTCACAAAAGTTCCAAATTTAAGTTTCGCCAGAAATGATGGTTTAGGACACTGAAACACCCCCCCCCCTCACCACACACACAAAATATTTAGAGTTGTGAGAAAGAGGGAGGGGGTGGGGAGGGCTGGGGACACATGACTTTGTACCGAAGTCCATCTTTCAAGGATCAGAGCGATTTTCAGGAATTTCCCTCATCTCAAGAGATGCATTCAATTGGAAAATGTAGCATAACAGAAACAGCTTATTGAGGTCTGTAAGATAAATGATAGGACTTGAGAGTCTCGTGTGACTGTCACGACCATCAGTAGGCGATTCGCCTCATGTGCTTCTTCCTATTAAACGGTCTTTGTTTTTTATTGTATTTAACGCGCGCTACGCATGGCACCACAGTTGGCGACACTAGTGTTGCATGCTACGATGCAAATTTGGGAAGGAAATTTGCTGATAATGTTCCAGGTATCTTCCAATTATGAGAACTGGGAAAGCCTGTAGTTGAGGAGGATGGGCCTGGCGAGATTTCAAACGCAGACTTGTCGTTCACGAGTCCGTGCCTTAACGACTTCGTCTACACGCTTAGATCTATGTCTTCAAAGATTTATAGTGGGTGATTAAGAGCAAGTTAGTAAAATATTTATGTGTAAAAATCACTGCCACGTCGAGGTTATTTTCTCGAATCTGAGTTACTCAATCTTAAGGATTATCGGAAGATATTTAGCGACATTCGTCATAACTTTTGGAGTAATTGCAAAAGTTCCCCACGTCGTATTTTGCTGATTGCTTCAAAACTAATTGGGGGATCTTGGTGGCATCACATGATGAACGTGGGAAGGTTGATACAAGGACAATTCTGGAAGAGAAGTGAAATTGTTGGCTGTAACTTCATTTCGGTAACTTCCCACAATATACACGTCTAGTTTACTGTTTATTGACAAAGGCCATTCATTCGAGTGTAATACCGGATGTTACTCAAGCAAGGTGCAATTAACGCAAGACTATACCTATATCGTGTACCAAGCTTCAGAATGCTGTCGTTCAACTTAATGGAAATTAATCGTTTCTTTGTCGAAGCTCACGCAAGTGGATACATCCCATAGAAGGTTCTTTTCATATAGCGGCATTATTTCGGACACAACTGATCTGCCAAATTGTAATTAATGATGTATCTCAAGCTTCGGTATAAACATAGAATAGTGAGTATTTTACTGGGCTGGGCATACATGTGAATGTTAGTAAACCTGCAACGTTGTACTTGTGAACAAGTATATGAGTATTTGTTTATATCAATTCACTTGTCAAAATAGTGAAGTGTTGCTATTTCCTTTAATAAAATAGCCCGTTCCAAAACATGAAACTCGCGGAACTGGGTTTTTAGGTTTGCATTGTCTCTTGGTTTCAAATTTGCGTAGTGACGTATCGTTTTCCAGGATATTATCCTATTCAAAACTGAGATAAAATGAAGTGAAATTCAGCCTTGAAAGCAGAGGATCAGTTCTCTATGTATTAATGTTTAGAATAATAAAATTCAAGTACAGAACCTCAAAAGACTGGGACTGAGCTAAAAACAACGGATCAGCATAACGAAGCGGTTCCGATACCGGAATTGTTCCGTCAGAGCAATAAATGGACGATTTATGTTCATAATGCACCGCACAGTCGGAACACGTTTGGAATAAGCCGAGGTACAAAATAATGAATCCAAGAAGTTCTACGATGTTGCAACGCCAAGGAGGGAAATTTGTATTTGCACTAACATCGTGACTGACCAAATTAAACTTGAATTGCGACATTATGTGGACGGGTTTCATACACTTTGCACTTGCTTATTTCAATTTGTGTTGCACACCGGTGGTACCAGAATGCGAAAATTAAAGAACTACAGTTGAATATGTGTACGTAAACTGTTTGCAGAGTGGTTCATTTCGGTGAATCGGAACTCCTGAAATCGTTGCCACCTCTACCCGAGAATTCCTCATCTTAATTGGGCCAATGTGCTGCACTTTAGCATTCCACCAGCTTATCTCGGACGCCTTCGCCAGAAAAAAAATGAATGAAGGTTTCCGCATTTCAGGGGGATGTCCACTGTCTTTGTGTAACCTGTTTTTCTACTTGGACGGGAGCCCGCATTTTCTTTCATCGGATTCTGATTCAATGTACAAAATCAAATAACAGAAAAATTAATAAATTGAAACACACACACACACACACACACACACACACACACACACACACATACACAGAGAGAGAGAGAGAGAGAGAGAGAGAGAGAGAGAGAGAGAGATCCTCTCTAAGAAATTGGCTTAATTGTGTTCCACATAAAAGTTGATTTTGTGTTTAAAATCAGAATTGAAAGAAATTGAATCCCTCACGATAAAAAAAAGTAGATGCAGATGTTATAATACTCATTCAACACAAAACTTTTGCGTAAATTGTGTGTTTCAATGAGTACTGTATAAGTTATGCGAGTTCTTGAACATTGTACTTTAATCAAAATTGTTACGGCCATTTTTAAGATACTTAAAAATTAGTATTTTGTATGTAAAGTATGGGGTGACCGTGAAAGGATATGTAAAGGATGGGGAATCTTGAAAAACCTTGTCTGAGATACTTAAATAGTGTCTTGCTTAAATATGAAAATTGCTGTTTATCCAGCCTCCTTGGATTGTACTCTTCGCAGACGCACGCGAACATTTCCCAATAAGTGTTCCACCCCTACTTTCTTGGGGGGCGGTGCCTCGATGGACACACTCATGTGTATTTCCGGAGAAGTCTTGTTCAAACGTCTGGATGGAATGCGATACTTAATTAAAAAGTACAAGCTAATCTTATGAGTTTGGCAACATTCGCTAAACTATAAATCCTATAATAACGAATACCAGAGATGTTCCTCCTTGAAAGGCGAAAGCTTTACTCTGTTTTGTTTCTCGCTAATAAAACGTTTTCGAGACAAGCAGGTAGATACTATCAAAAGAAAGATATAGTGAATATTTTACAGATATCTCTGAATGCGTGCTTTATTATTTTTGTTTCGAATTGTGATTGTGAAACCTCCGGACATGTTTAACGAGAAATGTGCAGAAGAACATTACTTATCTCATTTTGCTGTTCGGAGATAAAGTTACGATAGAGTAAAATTCCCAGGAAATATACCCGCTTGTTGCATAATAAAATGGATTTACATCATACCGTTGCCTGACAAGACTGAATTACATCATTACGTGATAAGGGTTCAGGACGTTGTAGGTGAGTATTGCTGAGTTTTCAGTGATTGAAAAGGCCTCATTCGCTCGGAGGTTCCATGAAAGCAACAAAGAACATTGCAGCTCGGATAAACTAGCAAAGGGTTTAAAATTGCCAAGTACATTCGATACAGAGCAGATATCGATGGTGCAGTGATGCTTAGTATAGGTCTTGCCACGGAAATTGGGATATGTCCAGTGATGTTTCAGTACCTTCCCGGCAAGCAGCACGTGATGTGATTAGACGAAATCACCATTGCAATGTTTACTACTGGGGATAGGCGCAAGTTGTGTCCGGGTTTAGTGCGATTAATTACAATACCATAACTCCCATTATATCGAAATTAAAAGGGGAAAAAGCTTGCATAGCCAGCGCTGTAAAATAGTAAGAAAGTAGTCTGGTTATTCTTGTCTTGTTAAAAAGGCAACATCACGCTCCCTGTCTGTTAATTCTCCAAAAAGGGAGGGGGGGATTGTATTCGCATATGTACGGGCGTCAACCGTTGGCTTGAAAAAATTAGTCCTACAACTCAGAATCCAATATTGTTCATGAAGTACCCCTTCATGACGAAAAAAAATTGGTGTATGGCGCGCCATAAGCGCAGAAAGGTTTCTCAGAGTTCCAATAAGCGATTTCTGTCTTTGGGGTAACTTAAAACAAAGTGTACAGGACGAACCCACGCACCCTGGAAAGATTAAAACAAAATATCCGCCGGGAAATTGCCAGTATTTCTCAACGTGAACTACAGTGAGTGATGAATAACTTCCTAAAGAGGTGCCAAACTGTATGTATGGACGACAGTGGCCAGTTTCGACATCTCCTTTCATAAAGTTGGTCAGTAAAGCCTTTAAGTGTTATATGGGTTCATTCGCGCCTTTGTATGATAGCGGCAGACGGCAATGAGCGCCGAGGATGTCGACAGGCAAAAAACCGTGCAGCCCGTTCGAAGGTTTTTTGCTCTGCCGGTATAATTTAGCAGCTACAGCCGTCACTCTTTTCGATCCATTTATTCCACTAAACTGACGCACAAGCAGAGTCGAAATTCTTAAGAAAATTCATTCTATGCACATGTTCGACAGCTCAGGAGGAGTGACAGTAATTTATGAAGTATATTACAGTATTTTTAACGAAAGTGAGCATTACCAAATGTTAGTGTTAATGGGGAAATTATGACCTATCCGTCCCGGATCTCGGTCGATACTCATCTACGTACCCCGGGGCCAGTTTTCTGCCTTGACGTGATGTGAAACAAGGTTACTGCAATTTACCTTAACAAAAATGCTCCCCGACTGGCTGTGTATTGGCGTGCCTGCCATGTTGAAGGCTGCGGCCTTCTAGACGGCCGTCGATTGTTATTTCGGCCCTGCCATTAGATGCTTAATGACCCTTAACAGGCAGTCAAATGGTGGATACTCCTTTGTCCACTTGAGACCCTGCATAAATGTCCCACAAGGAAAGAACATATCAAGAATTTGGGTTAAATGTGTAATGGTCAAGAAACATGAGGTAAATGATTAAGAACTGACGAATAAAACACATAACCGTATTAAGGCGTCATTTTCTAGGTCAGACAGATTTAGCAACACTTGTTCAACATTCAAACACGCGGAACATACCGTTGCGTCATGGTGTGTCAAGACATTCCCCCGTATAGGATCGCCAACAGGCACGACATCGCTTGCAGGCAAAACGGCAGATTTAAATGTAAAGAAGTGAAACTCGGAAACATCAACTGAGAAGTTTCCCGAAAAGAAAAGAAAAATAGGAGTCCGCATGTTGGAAAAATAAAAAAGAAATTGTAAAGTGACTTAATTGCGTAAGGCGTGAACAATTTCGCCCCAGATACGTTCATACAGCACAGGGAACGATGTCCACATTGAGCAGAGCTAGCATACTTATCGGCAAACTTAAATGAAACCATATATCGGAGAGTAGTAAAGGGAGTAGATAAACATATTCAGGACGTCGCCCGTACAGCTTGAGGGATTACACGCTCCTATCTTATATTAGAATTCTGAAAACCCAGTAACCCCGTTTCTAGTATTTTAACAACTGTGCATTTAAGGGGAGAAAAGAGTGTATTGTGCAATGGTTTAGCTTTGGTCTGCTTTTCTTCCTGCCGAAGGACAACCTTCCTTTATACATCATTTTCTCATAGATGTCTCCATTACAATGCCCCAGTCATTTTATTCTATGTTGTGTAATTCTCAGTTTTATTCTGGTTATCAATTTATTTCTCTAATTTGTTAACTTTTGGTCACTTTTGTAAAATAATTATTTGTAACCTGGGCTTTGCAAGTTGGCCAAATTTTAGAGCTCTACAACGCTTGGAAGTACCCTTATTTATGTGACGTTTAAATGCCTGCAGACTTTTTTTTTTTTTTTTTTTTTTAAAAATTAACCTCCTCCAACATTGTGTCATATCGGACGAATGAATGAAATGAAATGGGTGAAATGATGCTCAAATGAGCCCGAGGTCCGTGGAAAAAACCTTACCCGGATAACTTATCCTAAGCGAGATTCGAACTCGCGACCTCTTGAACGTGAGGCAGACACGCTAACCATCACGCTACCGAGGTGGGCAATGCCTGCAGATGGTAAGAAAATTGCGAAATAACCTAAAATCGAAAAAGATGCCCTGAAAATTTCTTAAAATGACAAAACTGACCGACTATATATGAATTATGATTAGACAAGGATTTATGGTGGAACATTTAAAAGATGTCAACAGGACCCAGGGCCTCTCTATTAGTCTGTTTATGGAGCTTCAGGCATCAGCATTGGTTCAGTGCAAGGAAAGAGAACTCGAGCAATGAGCAACATAGCCGTTTGTATAGCTTGCTGTCGCCAATAGAAAAGCATTCCGGAAGCTGCTATAGTGCATGTAAATATTGGAACTGCCTGTTTTTAAGCATTATCTTGAAGTGTAACAGACACAGAATTTAGGTCTGTTCCATACAACTTTGCCCTATATCCCCTAACTGATGTGACTAGCTACCTTTCATTGGCGTTCCGCGATGCAAAATAGTTCCCTATTGTTTTGACATCATTTATGTTTATATATTCGAAATTAATTATTAGATTTAATTATAATAATCATAGGAATTAACTATATTGCGAAACGGAGTTAATACATTTGGAATGTGTGTAAATTCTCACCACCAAATAGATGGGTGGATACATGACTGCGGGGCAAGCGTATAAGGCTAAATGAGCTATGTATTTCCAAACAGTTGACGACATTAGAACCTGATATGCGCTGTGTGTAGCTATTTTTCTTTCGGGTGCCTTACTTTTCCAGACATATGTAAATGTAATTGTGCATGCATTCGGAAAGCGCTAATGACCATAGCAATTGAGCGCTCTAAAGCCACACCAAACATTCGGAAAGCCCGACATTTTTAGTTCCTGACAAAAATATAAGATTAAAATAATCCAATAATATATTTTAGTGCAGCATCTAGCACAACGCGAAAATGGTTAAATTTACATAAAGAATGGTGATAAAACAAGCATTAGTTTAAATTCTAAAGAGGTGACGAATTTGGGTTTGCTTGAAAAAATGACTCCTGAAGGAAATACATCCATAAAATGTGAATTTCCTATTTCTTAAGCGAATAGTTACATTTTTACCAGATAAACTCTATTTCATATTAATTGCTTGCGTAAAGTATGTTGTGCTGTTTTTAATGACTTGCAAGAAAATATTCTTGTGATGTTATCAACCTTTTGGAGCCAATTTTCAAATCTGGCTTCGAAACATACCTTCCTGAAACGTTATCATATAAAACCTGAACTACATTGGCAACGAATCTAAATCACATACCTCTTGTTTTTACGTCTTTTAATGAATATAAATAATCTCAAGTCGTGTGTACTACGTATTTTCTTGACAATTTCAAATGATAATTTCTATTTATCATTGTCTTGATCTCCGGTAAGAATTTCAAAGTAATTGGTGAACATTTGCACCACAAGAAGCAATTTGGGCGATAGAACGTACTAAAAGTATGACCATGGAATCTATATAGGCGTTAGGCGAAAGGGCTGTAGGGGCTAGGAATAGTCACACGAAGGGGCCTCCAGTAACTGGAACACAGCACCGCATGTAGGCCATAGTGAGCCCTTTGTGACCCCTGTGTGGAACAGATGATGGGATGGCAGCTAGCCCTGCATTAGCCACCGGCAACCTAAAGGAAAGGAAGGGAGGGCGGTGCCCCCGGGTCCCGCCAAGCGCCCACTGTAAATCTTTCCATAGCACAAATTTCACCGTCCTGCCACAAGATACCAACCGCCATCGCCTGGGCTTGCGGCTCTTAAACAGATATGAAACACATAACGATGGTCAGGAAATTGCAATAGAGGTGGAACCACCTTAGAATTCACATACCGACCCGGGGAAACCACGAAAAAAAATGGTTAGATATCGGGCGAATCGATCTGGAACCTTCCAAATATGTGCGTTGTACAGCCATGGTAACAATAATTGAGCCCATTAGGAGAGCAGTTCAGGTCGTGTGGCAGTGCGGTTTACACAAGTTGATATTCCAACATGCAGCTGAGTTTACTGATAGTCTCTGATCCATAAGTTATCGTCTATTTTTGTGTCCAATAGCCATAACTTATGGATCAGAGACTACCAGTAAGCTCGACCGCGTATCGGAATATCGACTTGTGCAAACCGCACTGCCACACGACCTGAAACTTCAAAATAGTCTGCTCTTCTAATGCGCTCAATCGTGTTTTCCATGGCTGTACGTAATCGTGGATTCATCATGTTCGGTGCGCAGAGGTTTTGGTTACTTTGCGTTTTAAAAAATTTGGCCTTATTATGGCTTTTATAGCACCTATATAAAGTTGGTGTAGAAATTGTACTTTCAACCTATGTTGATAACTTATTGTGGCAAGAAATTTCAACGTCTCGCTGAATTTTTGTTTCAAAATATGCTGCAGTACTGTATATTAGAAGCTGAAAGAAATATACTGTTCGTTGAACTCGTTTCCGCCACCCCCACTCACTTAAAATGCAGTACATTTAGCGGAAATTTCGCTGCGTAGTTACCACTGCTGCATAGGTTCAAGAAACCCTAAATGAAAACTGCTGTGGTCGAAGGACGTTGTGGCGCGTCGCTTTGCACACATTGTTTCTGTGGGAAAGAGGGGGGAAGATGGCAACATTCCCATCTGCTGACGTGTGACTGAACCTGCTTGGTCAGGTTGCCCTATTTCGGGCAATTTCTCTTTCCTCGAGGCTCCACGCGCGGCGATTCACCTCTACCTGGAATTCATGATTCTTCACGATTTTCCTCATGCAACCTGCGCCACACGTCTGGAAACAAACCTTCTAGTGGCAGACTTTGGGAGGGGCTAGCTATTTTTAAACATACTATGCGACAAAGCAAAACAACAAAACATCGCCATTAATGAGGACGTTTCCTGTACCAAATTTACTACCATTAGGTCAGTGATCCATGTTTATGAAGAAATAAAAGGAAGCTGCAATAACAGTTATCGCTGATATAAACGAGTACTGCAGGGGAAGAATTGATTTCTTCAGTAGAGCATGTTAAGAGATTTATTTCTACTTTGTCTTAGCTTACAACGACAAAATGTTGACAAGCGTGCTAACTTTTAATTTTCATGTAATGGTAAATATGCATAGGTATGTATATGTATACACAAACGGAAAAAATCGTATATAGGTAGTCTGTGACGCACTAAATGTATGCAATCATTTGCAGATATTTGCATTTCAGCATAACTGTCATAAATATCAGCAAACATGGAATAATATATTAAAAAGAATAGTAGTAAACCTAAACACCTGTACACTTGTTGCGCTGTTATTTTGTGAGGAAATGTAAAGTAGAATTTCTCTTGCTGAACTTATTTGGCTTTTTAAATGAACATAGATTTGCAATACATGTGAATACTTCGGACGGAACTTCAGGATGGACTTTGAAACAAAAGTAAATGCTCCTCAAGCTAGCATGAAAAGTAATTGTTTATATTAAAACACCGTCCCGTTTCCCTCAAAATGGCTGTGCTTCAGCAGAGCCTTGCGATGTTTCTTTCTTTCTTTGTTTTTTCAATTGATCCACATATTTTACTTTTTAAGGTTTTCCATGAACAGTATTTCTTTTATTGCAGTAGCTACATGAATAGCAGTGCAAAAGGTTCATATTTGTTATATAGTATGTTCTTTCCGACTTTTCTCCTAAGAACAACTCTTTTCGCCAAAAAGTTGCCTCGTTTTTCTCCAGCAACGCCCAGACATCTGTTTCACTGCAGCGTTGCACTGAATGGGTTTTACAAACACATTCAAAGAGTACATCAGTTAATTTGTGAAAATGAAATCAGTTGTGCAGATATTGCACGTAACTCTCCAGAACCTACTGCAGATCAGCCAGCTGTCGTAAAGCTGGTGAAAAAGCAATAGAATTCCCAGCTTATTGCTTATTTATTTGGAAAGCTTGGAAGTTGGCAGATTATACTAATAAGTTCAAAAAGTTATTTGTAGAGCCGAATGTGTGTACTGTTGACATTTGACATGTTTTCGCCGGTGTCTAAGCATCATTCCATTTCCCAGTTGTTACACCGGCTCGTCTTTCAGCCTTACGAGGATTGGATGGAGTGAGACATTTGAAAACGTAAGACAGGAGGAACAGGTTAGGTTTCCAGTTATCCGTTACAAGTATGTTTATAGTAGTGCCTGTAGGCAGCAATATTTGCTCAAATTTATATTTTAATCAGTGTACCGCGACATTGTTATTTCTTTCTAATTTAATTATTAGTTTTTCTTATTTAATTGTGAAACGTCTAGGCTGTGCGGCTGTAAAGTGCTTCTAATTGCAGATAAATACTTGTGTGGGTTCTACATCAAGAGGACCGGTTTTGTACACACTGCTGGAAGTGGGGTGGCACATTGGTTGCGTTACTTTGACTACTTCCGGTTTTCAGATTTGTATTCCCAGTCTGATACTTTTATTTTTGAGCAAATATATTTTAGTTATGCTTTCGTTACAATACTTTTCAAAGTTACAAATGTTTTCATTTCTACTAAAATTGTCGAATTTATTGCCCATATTCCCAGATGTGGGCATATGAGATGTTTTTAGGGTGAGTGCTTCTGAACTCATCGAATATGGTTTTATTTTAATCTTGTAATTAATTTATTAGATACTTGCATTAAACTTGTAAGTTTATAAACAACTAGCGGACCCGACAGACGTTGTCCTGTTCGAACGTTGTACATCCAAAGATTATAAAATGTTCAAAATAAACTACAAATTGTTTGGACTGTTTCGATGAAAAAAAAATCTTAAATAGCAGCAAGAAAGAAAAGAACTCAAATAATTTTCATGACAGGTATATTTTTTAAAGTACAAAAATAAATATTTAAATATCTACTGTTGGACTGTAAGCAATGCGAGTGTTGCTACAATATATCGTGTGGTTCGTGAGTCTCCAATAAACATTATTAATTAGTGAAATTACTGAAAGCATTATCATAATTGCTTTGTTTTATACGGCAATATAATGTATTCCTGATGCTCTTTCGCGTAATATTTATTATACTGGGAAATAAAGGATAAGTTACTGTTGAAGCAGGATACAAAATGTCAACGTGAGAGGAAAAAACAGTGGGATATCTCAGGTTCGCATGAGTCAACCACGAGGTCATAGATCTAAACCCCTGAGACAAATACACAGTTTTTCATTTGTATCATATACTTTTCAGTGTTATGGAGAATGTATTTTTGTATTTTCCTTATTAAGGACCTATAATGTAATGTGTATACCCTATTTCAGTGCTGTCCAACTTGTGCTCGGGCGCACGTAACTCATGCCTAAGGAGGCGGGGCGCCATCACAACCACCGTTAGGGCAAGTGCCCTTCTTTTGAAAGGAAAAAGGGAAAGGGCTGTTTAGTTAATTCTATGACCGAAGTGAAAGGTAGGATATCAGTAGTCTTCCTGTGGTATTAACACAGCAGGCAGAGCTTCTTACTCCAAAGGACTAAAATATGCCACATCATTGATTTTCCCAATAAAACTGGACACGTAAACAGATAACACTCTGTAACTTTTTGGCCCAGTTAAACATCTCTTCTTCCGGTAATATCTGGAGTTGTTTGATATATAGTAAATTGTGAGGTATCAGGATGGTATTGCATTTCTATCCACATTGCCTTTAAATCGGTGTTATAGTTGCTCTCTCAAACAGCGAAATGAGTCACCATCCTGCTTTCCCTTCTAAACATGGGTGGGTAAGCACTGATTGAAACAGGTTGACAGCACGATCAGAACTAGTCTAGCAAGCAGGCACAGCATTCTTTGGTAGAATATCCCAAGAGTAACTCGTGGGCGGAAGTGACTCTGCTTTGCTGGAGTTATACCGTAAGATGTTAGAAGTCGTGGCTTGTTGATCCAACCGCCATACAAGACAAACCATATTTGAATTGTAAAGCGGTTAGCTCTGTGTTGATCCCATGGTGTTTGGAGATTAACGTGATAGCTGCTATACTTGGCATCGTCCTCATTCCGTGTGTGGGCATTCTGAGATCCAGCGCACTTTGGATGATGACAGTCCATTAATTCATGGCGGAACGGGTTTGTTTAAACTGCGGTCTTCGTGATAGCAGACCAGCCATTGTCTTCTTCATATATACAGAGCCAAACAACCGTTTTCAGATACATTCATAATATAAAACATATGGTATCACGTTGATTAGTTGTTTCATAATTTATAACCAGTGTCTGGATGTTGATCTACGATGATTTTGAAAAATGACCTATAGAATGACTAAAATTAGAAAGATGACATAACTACAAAATATCAAAATGGATTTAATGTATTAGAACGAACACACGGCAAGCTCTAAAATGAATTTGCATATAGGTATAACCGCTATACAAGTGAAAAAGGTAGATATAAGAATGATGGGATAATTTAGATGTAGTTGTTCAATGTTTTTGTTTGAAAAATCTTGAAAGAAAATTAAACACTTATTAAGGGAACACCGAAGTGATATTTTACCCTGTTTGATCAAAGAAATCGATTTTTGGATTTTTATTGCAAAAACTGCACTATACCTTAAGGAATATATCTGCGAAGTTTATACCCCTAGAGAGTGGGTATTGTGGACGCCATTTTTAAAGTCGTGCAGTTCAACTTCAAATTTATTTTTCTTGGAAACGATCTGGTTTTACTTTCTCAAATTCAAAATCTATCTCCTCCCACAAAAATTTAGCTAGAGATAAAAATTTTTTCTCAATATAGTTCAGAATATGGGTAATAAAATGTCCTTTTGGAATTTTGATATTGCTTACACCTTTTTAAAAAAATAAGAATACGCGCGGTATTACATTTTTTAAAGGAAGACTTCATTATATGAAAATTTTCGTCCTTTAATTTTATTACAAAGGTAATGAGAAATATAGTTATAAAAGTCACCTTTGTAGTTCAACAGCTGTTGGAGATATATTTTGATTATACTCAATGAAATTGGTATAAGTTACGTAATATATCGAGAATGTGGTTAGATATTGGAATGAAGTTTGGTACACACATTTCCTCAGTTGCTGGAAATGCCTGTGCAAAAAATTAGGCCTCTTAACTACTGGAATTGTTACCAATTTAAGGGAGTTGATGTGGATGGCTTCACAAAATTCCAGGCTTTGTTTGGCAAACGATCGGCGTGCTAAGTTGAAATGCACTGATGTATATTTTTAAGAACTGTGTGTCAGTAGATTTAACAATTGGTTAATGGGCGTTCTGCCTTCAATGTTAGAATTATTCTCCTAGGTATACTAAATATGCTAACGGATTATTTCCTCCGTCAGAGGACTGTAGCTTTCTGTGTAGGTTTAGGAGTTTTATTTCCGTCTCTCCAGTTAGTTGAACTGTATTGCCTCTTGATTATCCTCCTGTTTTGTCACTATTAGAAATGTATTCAAGCCTTATAGTTACTAATTGCCCGTTAGAATGTGATAAACAGAAGACTTGCTAGCTGTAGTTTCCGCTTTTGCCTTAAATGGTATTAGGGACATGACAGTATTTTACTGGTTTATTGACTGATTGCGTGCATAGGCACTGTAATATTTACAAGTTTTTCTAAATGTTTACTATTCCGAAATGTATGTCAGTATGGTGTTTTGGTTTGAAGTGGTTCAGGATGTTTGTTGCTCTCACGCAAGTTCGGAAGACACCAGCTGTTCTTGTTCTACAGGTAGGGGATGGCCGAACCCCTGGACACGTGCGAATACCTGTAAGGAGCCAGACTGGTTATATAGATCTTCTTGATTGTGCCTAGACCATTATCCATAGAATCCAGTTCTGGCTTTCCTGGCACAAAGGATACCACATACAGCCTTTGAAGCAGCTGGCTACCGGAGTTTTGTCTGCTAGGGATGCTATTCTTTTAAACTACTGTCAACATTTCCCGAAAGTGTTGTTTGAGGCAACCGTCGGTGAAACTTCGTCCAAATGTTTCAAATGTGGATGTTCAGATTTGTAGTATCACATTCTGTCACACTCTCTCGTTACATGTTTTGCTTTCAACGTTACAACTGTAATATTTATGAAGTAATTTCAGAAATTGAAAAGTTGCATTTTGTTTGTACTGCAGTTTTGAAATGTCTTTTTACTGGAGTATTGTTTTTCAAAATCCCGAGTATTCAACATTAGCTCCACGTGAAGTAAATCTCTACTAATTTTCCTGAAATTTTCAGCATTGTTGGAGAATGCTGGACAAAGAAACTGGCTTCTATTTTTTATGCAATGCATATTGTTTGTGCAATTAAATATTTAACAATACTTTATGTAAAATGGGGAAAAGCATGACATCGATATTAATTGCGAATCTTTACAACCGGACTATTGAACACTTTCCAACAAGGTCAATTTTTTTTTACTATGGCTTAGTGGTAGAGAAATTTAATTTTTAGCTAGAGATTTGTAATCGTTCATCACGAGGTGCATGTTGAATGAATGCAAAATGTTTACCTTAACTTCTAGTAAATAATTTATAAATTCCTTAAAATAGAAGTTCCAATTTTGAATTTTATTTGTACAGCTCATGCCGATTACTACATAAAAAGTTGTAGTTGAAAGGTAAAGAATGGTGTATTTTAGTATCCTTACCAATAAGTTGCCCCAACACGACAATACAACATTTATAAGTTTAATCAACGTAATATATTGTAATTTTAAATGCTGGTCAAGAGAGAAAAATTGGAAAGCGACTCTCTTGAATTCTTTGAATACTTTGTCAGAAAATGTGCTAGGAATAGTTAAATGATGTCGAATGAAGTCGTAAAACAGATTCTGATGTTTCTGATTGGCTACAATTAGATATAAATCGATTCCTACTGGATGGAAGCGGAGTAGCAACGTAGGCAATGGAAGATGCGCTCGCGTGAATCTCTTCCACGCGGAGTAAATCACGTGATAGGAGTTGGTTGCGTTTTACTGCCTTGAGCACCGTTAGTGGCGATGTCAGTCTAATTATAAAATGGACTGTACATGGAGGCTGTGAGTAGGTTTCATTAAGACGAAGGGTCCGAAAACAGCAGGAAACTCAGTCAAGTACACATTGCGCCAGATGTAAGACTGAAGCCAATGAAAATCTTGAAACACCTGGAGAGTGTCATAAAGAGTTGGAAAAGAGGGTTTAAGGTAAGAAATTCATCAGCGCCTCGCATAGTAGCACATACACTTCCTCACCATCTGGTGGGCATTTTCTTCTGAGTTAGGGGTGTGAAATTTGTGGAAAAGAGCTTTCGAAAGATTGAAGTGGGAGTAACATTCCGGTGGAGGAGGAATATGTGCGGAGTGTTATCCTAAAGAAAAGCTCCTCGTAACCAAATAACCAGTAAGTTCTGAACTGAAATTTTACAGACTTGAGGGAAAAGCCCACTGAAAACTGCAACTTCGGATTAAAATGCTTCACTTATTATTTTCATTTTTAAAACGCCTTTGCAGCTCTTTAAACATGGCGTGCAGTGACTTTACGTTGCTGAGTGCAAACCATTTAAAATTCCTTTTAATTTTTCATAGTGGCATTTTTCTCTTTGGTCAAAATATGTTTGTGTTGTAATCCAGGCTAAGTGATGATATTCAGTACATAGACTCTTTAAGCACTTCTGTAATTTAGTGAATTTGATTATATGTACGAATACATTCTGCTATCCTTTGATGCACCATTAAATGCAAAAATGCCTAACGTTTAAAACAGCGTTCTGTGCGTTTTTTTCGTTGATTACGCAATAAAAATAAATATTATTTTACGCCTTTTTGTATCAAGGCTACTCACCACTAAAGAGCCTTAAAATGCAGTTATTTTCACATCAATGCACGTGCTGCTTGAGCCCTGGAATCACGCATAGTCGATAGATTTCATGTCAACGTTCAGAGCAGTTATTGATATTTTAATGTCTCCATTCCATTATATGTTTTTGTTACCACATTGTTTCTGTAAAAGAAAACTCGCACACGAAACTTGACACTAAGTGGACTTTTTCGGATCTTGATGTTAAATGAGTAAACAAGGAGTATGCGCCCCCTTTGATATTTTAATTCCAAAATCAGAACAAGGGAGTTGAAGACATTAATGTTTCTCAAAACTATGCTTAAAATGTGGAAATGTTTGAGTTTTTGATTGATAAACAACAGAAGTGTACCTTGTGGAGTTTGTAGCACAGTTATTGCCGCCTGCTGGCTGAGTCAGTCCGGGATCAGTTAATTAGTGTTTCTCATAGAGCATTACAACTGACAGCCTTCTGTTCCATAGGTGGAGAAAATTAGTATCCTAATACAGTGCGATTCAATGGCGGTCCTTCAGAGAGGATACGCTATGTAAGTCACTGGGGCATGATCATGGTCGTTTGACTACACAAGGTTAAGGCTTGGTGAATGTGATCTATGTAAACTGTCTCATCCAAGGGCGGTTCTCCTCATTGGGGCTCTATTACTATATTCTCATAGACGTGCGGGTAATGCAAGCTATGAAAAATGTATAAAGGCTGCAGCACAGTTGGGTTTTGTGCCGAAGGGCACGTCCGTGACAGAAAAACCAGCTTCTTCCCTTCCTTCACTTTTCTACTGTCATTACATGGATGTAAGGTGTTGAAAATAAGGATAGGCAAGGTTTCCAAAATGTGAGCAGCATAAAATTATCGCTCATACTTAAAGCGCAAACGTTACAAGTGTCCAAATAGGTTAAATGGAGCAAATTTGTACGTAAGTGGGTTAAAAATACGAGGTATCGTTCGCCAAATCCTATAGTCCTCTGTAGTTCTGATCGATTTCTTCTTCCCTGATGAAAGCTGTGCTCTGAGATCTGCTGTCTGTTTTCAGATTTTGCTCTGCTGGCCCTTCCATATGTTGGCATGGATCTCATGACTTTCTGTGAATATATCGTATTAGTTAGTTTGGGATAAACGACGTGTTACTGGTGCATCCTGTACCTAAGCACACAGAGCCTCTAGGATGTCAGCATTTAACGGATCAAGTGCTTTTGGCATAATACCTGACATTTGCGGCGAAATAGTCCTGATCTTCCGAGGGAAAAATCACCAAATCCACGCATTATAAACATTGGGCCTGAACTTAGTAGACCCTCAGTTTTTAAGACTTCATTTATTTATCTGAAAATTTAAATCGCATGTCGGCGAAGTTTTCAGGTATTACATACAAAAATTTCCCTCTTAAATACATGTACAAAAATCCACTACATTCTTGTGAAATTGCATTAACCCACTATCAAGTGAATGATAGTTGTCGATTTAACAATTGTCTGCGATGAAGTAATTGAATAAATCAAATATGGATGAACTGTCCGTGAGGGAGAATGAAAGCACCACAGATGAAGTAAAAGTTGTACTGGCTGCAGAATGAAAAGGAAAGTATGGTGAGTACGCAGCCTTGGCATCAACACACAGGAAATTCCTCTGCGTTACATACTTGTGGTGAAAGGAAGGAAACTGCGATAATGTAATTTATGCAACATGAGGAAATATTATAATGCTTCTTGTTTCGGTAAAACAAGGAAAAAGAACGCATCATCGTCTGGGATTAAATATAGAAGCGAAATCAGTTGTACACTTGTAGCAGACTGCGCCACTTCCGGACAAAAAATATCCTTAAGGTAGAGGTGATGTAAACTAAGGGGTTCCGAAGATTTCCAAATTGGCACCTGATTTTATAGTTTCCCATTCTCACACATCTCCCGGAATGTACTAAAAGGCACATGGCTGAAACTAGAATGTACAGTCAAATATATAACACAATCGTACATTTTAAATTATTTCAAATAGTGTGTGTTAGCATGAAGTAGTATAAACAAAAATGAACCCAAATCAAGCTAAGATTAAAAAATCGCTCCCATCAAATTTACTAGTGCCACCAAGTTGTTTTTTTCATAAAGTAAGTATTGTGCTAAAACGATATATCTCAAATTAAAGAGGAAGTTCCACTTTGTTCGCCTTTTAATCTGCCCTAATTCCGCTGAGTTAATTTAAATTTAAAAAGAATGTTCTGATGCACAAATAGATTGTCTCCCACTTAACAGTAATTTAATTTTAATCCCAACCAAAATAATTTAACTTCTAAAGGCCATGTTGCTAACACCAAGATTAAACAACTTTGCATATTGCAGGCTAAATACCAAGAAAATTAATAGGAAACATTGTTATGGGACGTATCTGTGCATTAAACACCAAACAAAAATAAAAACTATTAAATGAAAACTTTTCTGTTCTATACAAAATGATATACAAGATGCAGATAGGATGACGAGCGGCAGTAAGTATAGCTGATAAAAAGTTAGTTTTAGATGGCCTCAGTTGAAAACTAAGGCAAGGAGCATTGTATCGAAGAATATTATTTTAATATTAGTAGTAGGATATTTTAGTTATATTATGCATGCATTAATGTCAACCCCAAGAGTAAATAAGATTAGGCGAAGTATTTGGACTTAAATTTCATAAACGGCTTACCTTAAAGTTTTAGAAGAATAAGCGTTGTGTTTGCCGATAAAACGCCATTTGTAGACAACTGTGTTCTGACAAAGTACTTTGAGAGAAATTCGCAAGGAACAAAATATTCCTTTATGCGTTAAATATAAACTACAATTGCACTATAACACTGAATTTTATGAAAAAGTGATGTAGCGAATATTTAACTTATTTCATTCTGTTTAATGTTAGTATGGGATCACAAAAATGCCCAACATCTTTCCTATAAATTCATACATTAACTCGGATTTTACTTTCTCTACCTGTGGTAGATAGGAGATATTGTATTCTGCGCAAAAAAAAAAAAAAAAAAAAAAAAAAAAATCGATGCCCGAGATTTCGTACAGTTCATTGGGAAGGAAATGTGTATACATATGTGTAACTGGCAAACGTTTACTGGACAAAAATGATGGTCGTAAAACACCTAATTTATTTCAATTTTTTTTTTTTTTTTTTTTTTTTGTGGCATCAGCCATTTTCGAGATATCGGTTGTTATTGTTTTGAGTCTTTCTCCATTAAAATATACTGTTGTAAGAGTAGTTTCTAGAAATGGTATAAAATGAACAGTGGATAGATATTCGTATGAAAGCAGCAACATCAGATTTTTTTCCATCTAGAACCTTAATGGAAGAGAAGATTGTGTTATATATTTTGTTACAGGCGTATGTGCCGTTTATTTTAGATTTTCATCCGAGAGCCTCGTGTAATGCAACGTGGTTTAGGTATCCCGTGGCGTTGAAGCAGCGGAAGTTTGCTGCTTGCTTGCACACGCGTATACTGTGCTCCTCTCGCGAGAATACGACTAAAGGCATGTTTGACAAAACTCGAGCGTTTTCTAAGAAACATTACGACTAGAATTTCAACATAAGGCCTAGGCCTCTTAAGCCGGGTCTCCACTACCATAACAATCAACACACAACACTCTACGTAAAATATAGCTTGAAAAAGATGTCGAGTCATGTGTAGTTGCATTTAATATCAATAATCACATGGATTCTGATTTTGACAATTTATTCTTGGTGGTCACAATGTGTGCTTGATGCAAGAGGCGCAAGAATAAAGAAGGTTATGGGTGCACCGTTTTTTAAGACTAGAAACAATGTAAATATCTTGTCTGAATTGAAAGCAGAAGGTAGATCCGCCTTAAAGACTTTCTAAGAATGCCGGAAGAGGATTTAAATTCCTTACTGACTAATTTCATCAGCAATTGCTAAACAGGAGACTAATTTCAGAGCAGTTCATCAGCCGAATTGATGTTAGGCTTAACGTTAATTTTCTTGTCACTGGAGATTCTTACACAAGCCTAATTTATTTGATGAAACTATCTAAACAAATATCTTTAAAGTTTAGTGAAGTTCCTGTTCTGGGATATTCGGGTATCTCAAATGGATGGGCCATGCACATCTCTCATTAACTGTTATTTCCCCTTCGTCCACTCTATTTATCTCGATTGAAAATAATATGCATGTGCCTGTTGTGTACATCATTACTGGCTGAAGTTAGCCGAGTACATATCGCCATGCTAGTGGAAAACAATTTTGATTAACCAAGGCATGTTGAATCAAATGTTACAAAAGTCTTGTTGTTCTGTGGAAACTCCCGTTAACAGCTGATACGATGTCAACAAATTGAATCAACATGTTTTGTTGATTGTTGAGGCACTGGAGACCGCCTTCAGAAAACATACGGTCTTGCTAGCAGTCCTGGGTTACTGACGTTCGTGGCATCAATGATATTATATGCTGTAATATTTCTCAGAAACGGAGTTGTCAAAACACATTCGTTAAAGCCACATTCTCTTGAGAGGAGCACAACAGTTACTGTAGATAGATTATATTTATGACGTGATCGTGAGCTGCCATATGCTGTTTTCCCCTTGAGAGAGCAGAACACCCCTTAGACGCTCTCTCGTCAGAGGCGTGCAGTAGGTACATATGTTCCAGACATGACAGGTGGGCAGTATTCAGCGCTTCTAGTGAAGAGGGCATTGAACAAACAGCTGCTTCAGTAAACCACCTCGGCAGATAGTCGTCGTACAACATTGTCAAACTTCAGGGAACCTTCCCATTAGGAAAACTTCAAGTAAAGACGGCATAAAACACTTCTACTAAGGATTGAGGGGGGGGGGGGGGGAATCATTTGCCATAAAACTACGGATAACACTTGCTTTTTTAATACAGTGAAAGCGGAAACGGAGACTTTAGCTGTGAACAAACTGAGGAATGTATTAACTTCGTGTAATGGAACAGACTTTTTGTGCAACTCCTTCACGCTTTCCATAGCACGATTAATCACTAAAGTTTAATGCCATTTTCCTCATACTTCCTCGTTTTACGTTCTTTGGGATCTATTTGCTAAGTCTGTCTTTCGTTATGTTTGGAAGTATCAAAACCTCTAGACATAATAAACCCAAACTTTTTGCCTTTCCTGATCACATTTAGCAATACTGAGCGAAAAAAGAAAACTATTTGTTTACTTATTTTACTTATTTATTTATTCATTTATTTATTTATTTATTTATTTGTTTATTTATTCCAACAAGCTTACTGGTGGTGTTTTTAAACACACACGCCGTGTGTGGGCAATGTTTAAGAGGTGGAATCAGGACTGTATCATCTGGGGAATTAAATGTCGTACTGGCAAGTTGGCCATAGTAGCTTAGTGTTTAAAGCAGCCGCTCGATAAGCGGAAGATCTGTGGTTCAAATCACGGCTATGGCATTAAATTTTTCAGTCCTGATTCCACCTCTTAAGAAAACATTTAAACATTGTGGTCTTTCTGAATACGTGCAGATAAACTATTCAACTTTTATGTGCGACATTTTCAAAGCTAACCTAGTATCAGGCAGGATAGATATTTCTGTAGTAGCTGAAAGAAACGTCGAAATATCACAAACTGACTGAGAAATAAATTCGTGAATAATAGTTCTTTGCTGAATTCGCTTGATAATGACTCGATTTTCACGATTTTACGAAGTTATTTGTCACTTAAAAAGCTATTTCAATGACGATTTTAGGTACTGCACAAAAAGTCTGATATAGTAAAGTTAATTTTGGAACACCGCACATGAAAATGTTAATATGAATTAATTTTGCTTTCATAAAAAGCAATCTATTTAAGGTGGGTAAAACAGTGAATGGTATTATCGCCAGGTCTTTGAGTATATAAAAAGTTTGTTCTCCATTAAGTTGGCTGTTAGAATTAATATGCCATCTCAATTGGTCCAAATATATCTTGGTTCTGAACATGTTGGAAAAAAGGAAGAAAAGAAACGCTTTAACAGGAATATTATCCAATAGGACACCAGAAACGGTACAGAATCGTTAGATTTTAAATCGGTGGGAAATTAAATATATATAGTTATTAGGAAAAATATACACTTTTGGTAATATGTTGATTTTCTTCTCCCTCCCACAAACATATTTAGTGGGCCGTAAGATTTATTTCAGGAAAGTCCTTTATCATTTAAAATAGCACATATTGCGTATATCAAGTTACATAAAAGCTACTCACTTCCGTGCTCTGACGTAGTGACTGTCCTTGACTATAATAGACAGTTGACCGCATAGTTTACACAATTAACATTTAGGAAACATTTCTGACCTTCTAATCAATATGTTCTCGATATCTGAAACGCAGTGATGGTTGCCTAGATACGCCATGATCCATCCGTAGGTAGCAATGTCATTTTTACTTTCTCCACTACGTATAGTAAGTAGAGGAAATGTGTTCCACCCAAAAATTCGATGTCGAGATTTCATCGGAAATATGTTTTGAGGTCCACTGAACAAAAAAGGTGCATTTTTAGAAAAAGGCGTGGCTGGGGGGGGGGGGGGGGTGCGCGCAGCATAGCTCAAAAACGAAAAGACGGTTGTTGGCATTTAAGTTTAATATCTTTTAAGGATGCGACCCCAAAATTTTCAAGAAAATTTCTACACCCTAAAGTACGCTTTCCATGCAACATTTTTCGAAAATGGCTCTAATGATTTTGATTAAAATGCCATATGTTTAAGCTATTTTTTTATGACACCTTAAATGTATATTTTCAATTTTATGACTATAGCCCATGTAGTCCTGTATACTCTGGATGACTTGCATAATTGGTAAACCATAAGAGATAGACCAAAACTTAGTATACAAAAATGTAGATCTTGCTAAAACACAGTTTGTCCGAATAAATTTGTTGTAGCGTGAACCATTTAGGAGGTATTCCTTGTTGTTTGTGTGACTTTTGGAATACTTAAGCTTTCGTCAAATGGAACATCGTTATTCATGTTTTATATCTTAGCCGTGCAAAGAGAACGGAATCTCAGATTTAAGAGATTTGACTATCGCTCAAAGCCTACTGTATTCCCATATTCTCCTTGCACCTACAAGGGAATAAGCAATAAGATAATTTCTGAAAATGTTTATCTCAACTAACACGAAGAAGAATAAGAGTTTGTAGGAATAGTTAGTACAAGACGGCTAGAGAAAATCATGCGAGTGCAACACATCAGATTTTTTCTAATACATTTATACTAAACATAAAGTGTATACACGGCTTCATTAACTGGTGATTACTATATAGAAAGCCGAAGTGTTATTCCATAGGTGTCTCCTAGTTAATGACTGCGCCAAGAATATTTAGGCAGCGACTAATGCGCCGCGTGTTTCACTGTACAAAATTGTGGTTTAAGTGATTGCTAAGGTAAGCTCCGTGTTCCTCTCACGAGAGCAGAGCAATGTTTTTCAGAGCTCTTATTGACACGTTATTAGAAACTCTAACCGTAACCTTTCTCAGTAAACACTGGAGTTGACGTCAACACATTTCTTACAGGCTCATTCTCGTGAGAGGAAGACAGTACACAGTGCTTGACAACGTATAACGAACTTAACCAAGGCTATATTTCAGCATACAGAGCGTGCGCTTGCGGCATGAAGGACTGGTGTAACACACACGAGTTATTTATGTACAAAATGTCGCCGCCGCCACCACCACCGCCTATTTCTGACAACTGAATTGACTCATTCTGTAAGCGCAGCTAGCGTCGAACTAGGCTGACTTTGGGACTTAATCATCCTTTATAAAAATACACTGGGGATAATTTCAGACGCTACTGCCGGAATTGTCTGCGCAGAAATAAACAACGCTATAGGCTTGTGTAATGTTCACGCCCACTTCTGACTAACCCAGTAAGCTGGATATGCGACCTACTTAAGATCACATTCTATTTGAATGGGCAGGAAAGTCGTCTTGACCTAACTTTTAGAGTGCCGTGTATAATCGTAAGAACAATACTTAGTTTGGCATCTAAGAAGATTTACAGCACGCATGAAATTGAACTGAGAAAGTAAAACTAAGAAACTAAATAAAAATAAGAGTAAACATTTCCCGAATAAGAGTGAATATTCAAGTAACTTTGTTAGTGAGATTACATGTACTTCTGTTTAATAAAACCTTTAGGTGACAAATGCAATGCATTAAAAGGACCTAATAGGGAAGTACAAACAATTGCGAAGCTGTTGTGGTTAGCCAACAGCGTCACATACACAATTGAGCCTTCCTTTGAAGGGAGCCCTACGAATTCCATTCCGGCCCCTTTTTAAACGCCTTTAATATTATTAGTGTGCCCTGATGAAACCAACCATTGTATAATAGTCACGGGTGCCGTTTCAGAGGCACTCAAATGAAAACTGGTTAGGCGCCAAAAAGTGTAATTGGACATTTATTAAACGGCAAGTAACTTCTATTACTGTTGATGCACCTTCTCCATTCTTTTAGAAGCTTTTTCATCTAGGCAGCTAACATTAAAAAGTCTTGCTCAATGGCATGAGGCCTCTTCCTTTATGTACCTACGATATTATTCACAAATCTTTGTCAAAGAAAATTACACAAATATTTGAGCCTTAGTGTTTCCCAGCGAAGTTTCCAACTGAGTTTGAACCCAAGATAGGGGGAAAAAACAGTAAATACACAAACAAAAACGAAAGTTGATAAACTTCGGGACACTGCAATGGAAGGTCATTGTTGTCTTAGCGGACTTTTTTTATATCCTACTAATAATCCATGTTTCTCTTGGCGATATGAAAATGACATCGATTTTACTAACATCGTGCGCATGCGTGCGTGTTAATACTAAATTTGACGTTTTAAGTTTATCTTCCAGGAATGCCATATAAAGATTTGCAACAAAATCCTCCCATCCTGCTTCCGACATGGATAATTTTTCAAAAAATTTGATTTTCTCTAAAATGACCAACGATTTTGATCAAAATATACAACCAAGGTATTTTAATGACAAATGAAATGTAAGTATATCCCAAATTTTCTGTGAAAAGTCTCTGACGGACATGCATAATTGGTAACCCATAAGAGATAGGAACTTATTACACAAAAAGTGTGGATCTCCTTAAAGCAAAATTGACGTTAAACATGTGTGTTGAGTTACCATTTCTGAGATATTCGTTGAAGCACTTTTTTGCGTTTAGTTAACCACTTCCGAGTTATTCCTTATTGTGTGTATGAAGTTTCAAATACTTATTACATTTCTCAAATGAAATGTTATAGGCGTTTTTCTATTCCTCTGTGGTCTTGCAAAGACTTATTTAAAACCATCACATAGCGACATCCTTTACCTTATGTATCGTACAACGAAATGCGTAAAGTAGTGCATTAAAAGTTTATCTTGATTTACAGTAAGTATTTAAAATAAGCTATTGTAAGAATAGTTTGTAGAAGAGCGAGTAGAGAAGGTTGTGTGGATGTAGCGCTTCACATTTTTTTAACCTCTGATATCTACATGTGTAAAAATGAAAACGGCTGAAATGTTGCTGCTTGTCTGTCTTTCCTTGACGGTTGTTTAGACGGATGTAAAGACTAAAATAAGCTTGTGTGCTGTTCTGAAAATATTCTGGCGGCACCTCTAAGTACCGAGGGCCACATTATACCATGCAGAAGTGTCAGGGCCATGACCCTGGCGGGCTCCTGGCCCCTCTATATAGAAGTCTATCAAATGTGGTGGCGGCGGCGGGAACAGATTCTCTCCATAGTTCTCAATGACGTCACCCCCACCTTTGTTGTATTACTCAGCCACGTGTAATGGGCCGAACCAGCCGCAATATGTAAAAGAAATAAAAAGCCTGAAGGTCTTCACGAAATGATTGCTAAGGCAGTCAGCCTTGCGGCGTTAAGCAAAAGCGATTGTACTTTATGTAACTAGTGAAAGAAGTGGGGACAATGTCATCTACTCTAATGGATGTCGGTGCCTTGGTGGAGTTGCATTTTGGAAAATTAGACAGTAATGAATCATTATGCTTCCGCGACGCCATGTTCTGTCTCGCCATTTACATGGCGAATAACAAGCATAAGCGGCAAAAGTGAATTTTTTTATTTTTTGTTTCTGCTGTAGTGTTATTAATCGGAATTTCTTCCTTAATTATATATACATTATCATTGAAAGAGCAAACATTACATTTTAAATACATTTTTAAAAATGATATTGCATTTGCCACTGTATACTATGATTTCTGAATCCCTTAACAGACAAATTAACAATCGCAACTCTTTCTCTCTTTATCGCCTTTTGGGGAAAGTTTGTTCTTCAAATTGGCACTACTGTTCAATATGGCACTTTCTGTAACTCAAGACATGCTTTTTTTTTTCTTTGCAAAATATAGCTATTGTGGGTCTTATTTGGTTTTACTAGCCTGCTTGGTTATTTTAGAAAATACAGTTGCTGATCAATTTATCAAAATATAGCATAGTTAAGAAAATGATCGTATTTTCCTGAAGGGACTGAAATTTCGTGAAAATCGGGAAAAAAAGCTTTTTGACGTAATTCTGTACAACAGTTTCATTCGTGTATGCGAACAATGCATAATTTTTCCCGCCATTTTAAATGCCATACTGCGTGCTTAAATGTGAGCTATGCATCGCAATCTTTTCTCGATGTTTTCTGCTATTGATATTTTCGGTATTTTTCTTCCTGTAAAATGTTCCTTGTCGAGCAGTTTTTGTATTGCATTAATGAAATATAATATATGTTCAGACACAATGAAGTGTTATTGTCAGGTGTGTCTAAGCCTATATTTTTAATTTTCAAACACAAAAATTACAGTTTTTTGACATAAAAAACCTATTTGTAAATTTAAAAAGTATTGGAGGCTAAACTGAAGGAGACAAAGAGAAACCTAGGACACTTTTTAAAAGTAGATGTATTTTGAAGCCAGAGTTAAAATATAAGACCACAATTTTATTTTGTCGTGACTTATTTTTTAGTGACTTAACAAAAATGAACATTGGACCATAATTTCTAAACTTTCAGAGAAGAATGAATGAAATTTAGGCTGTAATATGTTCGCATTACATTACACCTATGGTATACATTTAAAAATCTAATTTTATTAGTTCACAATTTCAAGTTTTCAGTCATGTTTATCCTTAATAAACAAACCCATTGCATAAAAGCATACCACTTAATGTAGAAGTCAATCATCTACATCCCGAAAAACATTCTAAATTATTTCTGAGATAAATCGTGATTTAATATTGGGGGAGGGGGGGGGTAAGTCAGTTTTAATATCCCTTTAACACAGAGGGGAAGATACACATGCTCTGGTTATGATTATTGCTGAAAGGCTTAGGGGGACCAGTGGGGTTATCTCCTTTTGGAATTAAACCCTATACTATTAAGTGTGCTGATTTCATTTAAGGTTTAAGTGTTATTCTTGGTAATATAACACATACGAACTTCACTCTTGTAAACAGTAAATAATATATGCATAAAATGCACTTAAAAATATCAGTAATTAAGTTACACAGCTAACAATTTCCAGTTCATTTTCATTTCCGCTAATATTCTAACAGATAAAGGTCGAAATTAAATCGATTTCGGAATAGCATAGTGGTGCCTAAGAAGATAAATAATTTCACTTCGACAAGGCGATGAAATGAAAACAAACCGACTGAACGATCGGCGAGTTCTTAAACAATTAGCCTGTAACATATTGTTTTGACTATTTTACTTTGTATTATGTATAGTTTTATGGATGCTGGTGTTTCAAGAAAAACGCCTTCCAAACTGATTTTTTTAAAATAAAATTTCAAGAATTTTCCAAAAATGCTTTTTACGATAAAAATTTAAATATGTCATAAGTGATTTAAGGTGTACTATAAATGTTGAACAGGTAACATATTTTGTAATTATCATAAGATTAAATACCACTGGCCTAGTTGGAGTATCCTCTGTTAATGTATAATTTCGTTCAGTATAAAATTTGTCAAACTGATACCAAATATATTTTCTGTTTTATTATGTGTTCTAAGATTTCTCTCTTCGAGTTATTTCAGCATTCACTTCATCTATTTCACCAAAGCGAGAGTCGGCCATTTTGACATTTAAACCTAATGGTTCCGTTGCCTCAAATTACGTAAACTATTGCGCATCTGTAGGACAGTGCAGCTATAGATTTATAGCTATTTTTTTTTATAGATTCTCTCACCTGCTCACAACATAACAAAAGCAGGAGAGGTGATAATGAAATTTGATAAAAATATCGAGCTTTAGTTATATGTGTGTGTTGTTATAAAGCTTATTCCGCCCTTGAACTCGGAATGATTACGATATTTTCCTGGTTTTCATGTTTTGACGATTTCGCAATTGCAGATTGCACGAGCGCTGCAAGAAACGTAGGTATTAAGGTGGGAAATGTGCAGTAAATGTCTAGTTTTATATTCTCACAAATAACCGTGAACCAGTATTTTCCTATGTTTGCACGTATAAACTTGTCATAAAAAAACTAGTGTGGAAGTTTCCTTCCTCAGTACGTTCATTTTAATGCTTGCTGTAAATCTGAGTAACTTCTAACACCATCCAGTTGGTAGTTGAAGTATTTAAATATTCCTAGTGACAACTTTTGGTATTGTAGTATAAGTTGCAAACACTTAGCTAACCCGTTCTACACACGGCTGTTGTGTGGAAGAACATTAATTACACAGATACTGAAAAGTTTGAACGTGGTAAAGCTCTCCTGGCGGCGCAGTTCTTAAGTTTCTCGGGGTTTCAACCTTTTTTTAATTAACGCCTATCAACGTAATGTCATATCGGACGGTGAATGAATGAAATGGGTGAAATGATGTTCAAATGAGCCCGAGGTCCATGGAGCTTTAAGTTCCCCGACATTTGCCTTCTCAGGATAAGGGAAAACCTCGAAGAAAAAACCTTACCCGGATAACTTACCCTAAGCGAGATTCGAACTCGCGACCTCTTGAACTCGGGATTTCAAAAATATGAATGAAAAACTATTCCAATTTTCCGGAAGCTGTACTGTACTGTAGGCCTCTGACGAGGAAACATCTGAGGGATGTTCTGTTCTCTAGAGGGGAAAGGGAAGAGAGTAACACATGGCAGCTCACGATGGTTTTTCTAAATAGACGTACTATGTATCTATATTAACTGGTGTGTGCCTCTTACGAGAATGTGGCTTTAAGCAATGTGTTCCGACTTCAACAACTCCGAGAAAGACTACGGCTAGAGTTTCAACATAACAAGACTTACGCCACTCAAAAACATACACTATTGTGCGTAATGTTGGAGCACTAACGTTCCAAGGGAGATTGACTTTTCATTCATGGATGCTCTTTAAGGTGCATGGTTCTCATTGTCCCATTTTATATTTGGTGTGAAAGACCGCTTAATTTTGCACAGAGGCCTCATTATCAAGCTTAAGGTTCTTTTACGTGCTATAAATTTACAAGGTACCACAGGCTTTACTGCCCTTCCGAAGGAAGCCATGCTGCTAATTTTCACGCCCGAAGTACCCTAGCATGCGGTAGCTTAACCGGTATGTACTTACAGGATACCACGTAAACACAATAACACCACCACCAATCAATTCATGCGTATTGCTAAATATCCGGCATAATACACACTGAAATGTTTGTTACTGAAACGCTTGGCTGTAGTCTATTAAAAAGAAATGGAAAAAGTGGATGCGGGTAATGTTTTGTCACGATCGGTTTTACTAACCTGGACAACTTACTGACTTGTTGGCACCGATCGAATTCATGGTTATTTTGTGTACTTTCTGCTAACTTGCTTGAGAATTACTACAAAGTAATAATAAAATAAGACTAAAAAGAATTTATATGCACATGTAAGCAGGAAACCTAATTTTGTTTCATCTCTTTTCAGGTAAGAATCGACCGGAGATACATAAAGAGAATGGCAGGAAAAGGGAAGGTATGTTTTGCATTGAAAAAACACTAAATAAAGAGGCTGAAAGGACTAGTTATAGGCTAGGGTTAGTAGTGCAGCTACATTAAAGAGGAATCAAGTTGTCAGCGTCCGTAGTGCATGTGACGGCACAGTGTGGGGAACCGATTCTGTCCGTCTGCTGTACAGACAAAGCCTGCATAACTTCATTCTTTTGGTAGCTCACCTACTAAACTTAATAATGACCATATGTTCAAACTCTGCTTTGAAATGAGGTTGATAGTTTTACGGAGTGACAATTGGAGGCGAAACTTGGCATTTATACGCAACCCAGAATGTTCCTGAAAATGGCCAAGCATGAAAAATTTAGAAAGTTACAATTGTACGGAGACTAATCTGGTGCTGGCCGCTACAGTCCCGGCCTAATGCATTTTTAGAATTTTGACTCGAGATCTATAAGAGATGCATGGGTGGCAGGTAATGATATGGGGGTGACACTCGCTAAGAAGAGTTGATATCCGAGTATCAAGTGGAGTTCAGCGAAACCACCAAAGCAAAACATTTAGTTATTTATAACGGGCGTCTTATCGTTATCTAAGGCAATTTGATACCTCTTTGTGATGTAATGCGCCCTTATTGAGAAATTACATCGCTAACATGTACTGCAAGTATATTCCTAAATGAATCTTCTGCATTCTGCAACGATAAATATTCTTTTTTGTTTAATGTAAAATAGGTGTTATACATATGCATATTATACCTGAAGATTTTCATTCCAAAACCGGTTATTAGCAGTCGTTAGTGGTCATTCCGTACAAGTGTCAACATTCCACTTCTTACTCATCAGGTGGAGGAAAAGGCCCCGTACAAATGTCACTCCGTACAAGTGGTCCAACCCCCTTAGAAATATCTTATGTAAGGACGGATTTACAAGCTTGTAATTCCATGTCCAACAAATTATGCTACAGGCGACCAGTACGTTGCAAAGAGCATTTATTTGACCATAACTGCTTCATTTTGTACATATTTGGGCTTAAACATGCTACACACATTACTTGAACCTTCAAGCTGGGTTGAGAGCCTTTTTTATTATTGTTCTTTTCCCTCAACCAATTACTAATGATAGGTGAGAACAGTATTATATTTTACCAAACGAAATTTCAATTTCGGGCTTTCCTGGGATAGACGTTTTGGGCCCTTCGAATTCAAACATAGATTAAAACGTGAGATAGAGAGAGGGAGAGAGACGGGCAGAGAGACAGGCACAGGATATACAGTCTTAAAATAGGTGTTATCGGCCATCTTTTTGGATCACATGGTACAATAACAAATAGTTTTGTAAACCGGAGGGACAAATACACAATTCGTTAGGATGTTCGAGATACCTTGTAGAGACTGTTATAAAATACACCGTGGTTATTTTTAGGAACATGTACATGGTGTTAATAGCACAATTAAACATAACTATATGATGGTGTAATTCTTTAATATTACTGTAGAACTATGTTTCATAGCGTTATCAAATAAGTATGTTGTTCTTAATGTTGACAAAGTCAGATGATGCAAGATTAATAAATAAAAATAGGAGTACACATGACTGTTTAATGGATAGAAAAAATCGTGTGAACGTTGCACATCAGTTTGTAACACATTTCTTCAACTGTGGCCTGGTTTGAAACGTCATCAAATGTATAATGCAATTGATAAAGTGCTAACGATTGTAAACGTGTAATGTATTTGTTTTGCTATTACGGAGCAAAGAAATGCAATTGTTGAAAACAATTCTGCAGAACACAATGTGTATAACTTGTTTGTTGCAAGTGATACTTGGAAAATACTAAGCCACAGTTCCAAGGAATAAGAAGCACGTGGCAAGCAAGCCATGTGATTAACCGTATCTGTTGTTGTCAAGTGGGAATACCGGCTGGGAATTCCGAGGGATCTCATTATGAGGTTCAGCACAGAAGTGCGCAGTGGCAAAAGAGAACGGTTCTCATAAACTAAACAATAAAAGAGGCATCCTTGGAAAGACCAGGTAATTCAGTTTTCTGTAAAACCGGGATGACCCACTTTAACATTCCATACTATACCCTAAAATGTAGCCAAGTCAGGTGGAAGTTCCAGTTCCATAATAATGGAGCTGCCATAGCGACAGGAAAATCAACAAGGAAGCAGCAAAAGTACTGTAAACGATAATTAAAGTAAATTATTTCACCATATAATTGCTTTATCCAAGTTTTAAAAATTACTTAATATCCTATAACTTGTAACCGTCGAAGAAATCAACAGTACAGAGGGCTCAAACCAGCAAATAATCGGCTCATTTTCACTACTTGTAATACAATTAAATTAAAAACACATGTCACTCACCCCATTGATGTATTTACGTCATGAATACATATGTATACTGTGTTGGCAAACACAATGTACAGGTAGTTCCAAAATAAGTATTTTGAGGATTGGAATAGGGGGTGCCAGTTCTGTTTTGTTTTATTTTTTATTTTTATTTATTTTTTTTTTATTTTATTATTTTATTTTATTATTTTATTTTATTATTTTATTTTATTTCCCTTTCCTGTCTGTGCGTCAACATTAAATCCATCTTGTTAGTATCTCCGATTGTGAAACGTGTTTGTGGCGTATCAGATGTAAACAAAACGCACTCTATGAATGAGGTTGGAAATTAAAAAGGTGAAGACGCTCTACAGAATCAGTCGGACATATGCCCTTGTTTAATTTGCCGACAGTCTGAAACAAGTCCATGTGAACGCTCAAGATAACTATCATGTCGAAGTTGTTTGATTTTGCTCCTCACGTGTCTGTTGGGATTTAACGGGTCGACTCCAGCATTAAACGCGTGCTCTCTAGCCACATAGTTTTACCATGGGTCATGCTGCAAGCATTCGAAAGAATTCCATCACGAGCCTGTTAAAACTACTGCAGTGATTCTTGCTACCAATGTCTTCTTGCTTTTGTGAATTAAAGCAGTAATTTATTGTGGAATGGAGCCGCGTGGTTGAGTTTGGCCCTGTGGATTCAGTTTTTATTTGTTACTTTTAGCTTTACACGTTCTTGTGATCAGTAGCACCCTACAAGTCTAAGAATGAGATATTTTAGCCGATGAACTAGTAATGCCATAACGACAATACAGGTTTCACAATGTCCCACGTGCCTATCGAGGCAACCAAATAATTTTGTTTATTCTTCCAAAGTTGGTCAGATTTATAAAATGTCAACCCACATAAATGTGTACGCTAATAAATATATTGCATTAACTATTTTACTGGCTCCTAGCTTTTCTAAATCATAGTTTGTATTCTTAGATGGCTGCACCAATGAAACGAAGAAACCTTACTTGACTTTTTGCTAGAACTTCCATCTTAAGAATAAAGAAGCCGGTAATGCAGTAATCACAAAAACTAACCTGCAGAACTTGGTCAAAAGATCGGCGTAACTTAGTGTGGCCTGTGGTGGGTTTCTGTAATTTACTGCATGCATTTTTGTGCATATGTATTTATCGAGCAAGTTCAACAACTGCGGAAGTTGTCCTATCCTAGAAGATGATAAAACGCCAAATATACCTAGTACAGATCAGCATTGACACAAATATCCACTGAAGTAAAGTGATGGCATGCATTCTGTTGGGAGGAACATCTGAGAACGCTTAAGTAAACCGCGACAGGACAGGATTCTGGATTCCTGACGACGTTGTTGCCCGACTTATGTAAGATGACTAAAAGAAAGTTGTGCAAAAAACGATGGTAATGTTGTTACCACTTGAAATCAATCACTGTGTTTAAACACCAGAAAATCGCCCCCCCCCCCCAAAAAAAAAGAAGTTTCTGAAAATGTTCACATTACTGTCGCAGTCTTAGATATATAAAGTAATAAGTTAGTACTAATAACTATGTTAACATATAAACAGTGATATTAGAATGTTTGACGTGTTCTTAGGTTCTAACTGCTTTTAAAACAATTATACCTCCTCTTACAGAAATAAACGTTCTCATTTCTTTAAATATCCATTAAAGTACGTTGCATGCAATATATCCTCATACCTTGTTTTGCGACCCCCTCCCCCAAATAAACGGTAAAAACAAGTACGGTTAATACATCGTAACCACGCGCCTAGACGTGTAACAAAAGACTACGCGGCTACTGTAATGTTTAAACAATAGCCAACACTTGGAAATCGAAGAATATCGGGTTGTTAAATGCTGCTGCTGCTGCTGCTGCTGCTGCTGCTGCTGATGATGATGATGATGATGATGATGATGATGATGATGATAGAACATTTATGTAGTTGTCTGTTAGTGACAAGAGGAAATATGCCTCTTCTAGCATTGCATGCGCCAATGGCTCGCTGTGTGGATCCAAACCGTATCAATTCTTCGATCGTGACTTGGAGTGTTTGAGACTTTGTTCCTAATTTGTCGTCCCACGCATGTGTATTGTGAAAGAGCCGTTATCATGAATGGCCAGACTTTGTTCATTCATCATGCGCTTGCGTTCATGCATCAGATACATGATTTCTGACGCTAGTGCGTTTTTAGAAACCGTGGTGCACCATTCAGTAGATGGATGCCTACTTCAGTAATTTTTGCCACCACCGTCGTCGCCGCCGAAATAATGAAGTAATGATCAGAATAAGCAACAGTTAAAAGACAAGCTGCAAGACATTCGAATTTATTTGCAAAATCTCTGATGTAGGAATTAAAAGCATCCAGTTGTTAAAATTCTATAGCGAGTAACGTTAGATATCCTATAAATATCTTGGCTGGAAAACAATACATTATTAGCGTGGTACCGTGGCTTCCCAGTATTGCTTTATCGTAATGTGGGCCAGTCTCAAATATCAAGAGGTAAATTTCTGCGACCTCCCCCTACCCCTGATTCAAACTTGATTTGATTTTCTATTTTAATATTTTAATGCCTTATTTATGAATATTTTACCAGGAAGTCAAAGCCTGAGGCGTTGGATAAAGTTCAACAAAAATGTTCATATTGACATTTCCTCCTGCTTCAAATAAAAACCCATTTTCATAGTAATTTCAGATACTATGCCTGAAAAATACCAGAATACTCAATTGCAATAGCGTTTGTCCTTTCTACATCTTAAGATTGAGAATTATCTTCCGTTAAACTGTGCACGCTAGAAGTGTTTAAAAACTGAGAAAAATGTTCTCTGGAGTCTGTATGTTACAAGGCCTAGTTGCCCGAACTCTGCAAATTTTAATTTAGAAAGTAGCAAACCTCTTAAATAGGTGTCATATGTTGAAGCCCAAGACAAACGTTTCGGATTATGATGCAATTTTAATATGTGTAAAAGAAATGTGTTTATTTACGAAATGCTGTGTACCCCTGATCCATACAGGAAAATGAGCAGAAAGCGACTTCTTTTGGTTTGGGCTCTTAGAAAGTGGCCGAGTGTAAAACTAAGGCTCCCGACAGTGCCAAAATGCATCTTGGACCCCATAGATTATCAATTTGTAGCCTAGTCGGCCAGGCTGAAACAGTATTCTCCGAAGGGCTTGAAATAATAAAGCGAATCGAAGGTAACAAAACTTAAAATTTTAGATAGAATTATCTAGAAAACTGATAAAATCAATGTAATGCGAATAAATCTGAATTTCTGAGCATTGTCAGACCGTACAAAACAAACCACTGATCTGTAAATGGTAGCAATATTGCAAGACGACCATTTGCAATTCCGGATGTATCAGTTCCCAGCAGTGAATTGGGGGAGGA
The DNA here is from genome assembly GCA_030765045.1 of Tenodera sinensis. Lineage (NCBI taxonomy): Eukaryota > Metazoa > Arthropoda > Insecta > Mantodea > Mantidae > Tenodera > Tenodera sinensis. The sequence continues at coordinate 59,548,419 of CM060964.1, forward strand.
TTTAATTAAATCTTGTCATATTTACAAAGTGCCTAAGTAACAAATAGCTTAATGTGGGGCATTTCCAGTTTAGCAAAATCCTGCAAGAAAGGGCTTTTCCCTTATTGGGAATGCATGTGCTTGCAAAAACTTAGGTTTTGTGGAGTTTCATTAACTTCAGTAAATTTGCTTTAGCTATATTGCTTTGCAATGAAAATGCAATTTGTATAAACATGCGAGTTAGGGAAATAAATACGTTATCTTTTAATGTAATATATGCATTAGTTAGATAACAAGCTTCTCTCAAAATAAAAGCATAGTTGCTTCAAACGCAACGGTAACCATTTTCCACAATTATTTGTTGGTTGTTACTGTTCCTGCTGATTCGATTAGTTGCCCTTAGGCTTGCCGAGTATTGTCGGAAAAAATCCTTGCATACGGAAATTGTTGTGAAGGTTCGGTCCGCATTCCTGGGCACTGAAAATACTCGCAGTTACTAACACCTCCCTCTCGTAGCCGAGCTGTTTCTAAGTAAAACGGGTTCGGAACCAACTTGTATGCAACAGAATCCGTTATGAATGTAATTCAGGTGGATGTTTTACATGGTAAATTACCGTTCCGCTACTCAGCATTTCGATGCACCTGCCTGTAGTTTGCACAACACTCGTGGCATTGGGAATGTTTGCACTTGCAAACATGTGGATGGCCTCTCTTGTGCACTTAAATGGTTAGATACGCAGACGCTGGAGTACTTGCTCAGGCCTCTGACGAGAAAATGTCCGAGGGGTGCTCTGCTCTCCGGAGGGGAAAGGGGGAACGGTAGCATATGGCAGCTCACCATGGTTTCAGAAATCTACTAACTGCTGTAAATACTCTGTTCCGTTCACGAGAATGTGATTATAAGGAATGTGTTCGACATCAATAGCTCTAGCGTTTTCTGAGGAAGATTACGGCTAGAGTTTCAGTATATCAATAAGGCTTAGGCCTCTTAGAATGCATACGCTCTTGTACTAGCAATACTCTCAGAAAACGCTAATTGTTAACGTCAAACGCACACCTTCCAGTCACACGGCACCATTAGGTCTAACTGCTCCGTCTGTGAAAATAGTGGATCCAGTTGCCCAGGGAAAGCGAACCGAACGGAGCATTTCATAACAATCCTCAAATTAGAAAGTGAAATATTCTAGACGAAATCGCAGAAATGCTTTCTCTAATGGCGCAAGTTCTAAGTAAGAGGAGAGGTGCGTCACTTCGTGCATACGTAATTATCGTTCGGCACGTGATGGCGAGACTTTAAGTAGCATTTATTTATAGTTTACCAGCCACGCGCCACGACAACGTTCCGTGACATTTCGAAAATCTTTCCCAAATAAATTTGAATCATCCGTACCGTATTCTAACCTATCGACTTAAGTTCCTCTACAGGCCCGAGGAGGAACGTATAACCATTCCACATATTAATACGCATTCCGTCGTATCACATAGGAGTTCCACTTACGATGTGCCAGTAAACTGACAGCTGTTCACGTTAGCAGTTTCCTAGATATAGAATACGCTTCCCTGAATTTGGGCGAAAATCTTAGTTCTTTTTTATTATTATTGTTATTATTATTTTTTTTTTTTTTTTTTTTTTTAGAAGCTATAGGTACTTACATTAGGTTTTAATTAACTCATTTCGGAAATATTTAAAGCTCTGTCCGTCTATTTAAATAATCCGTGAATGGTATTATAAGTACATTCAAATTTAAAATTTCGTCTCACTCCAAACTTTTTTCTCGGCAGTTTCTAATATCTAAGATGCTCAAAGTGTCATAGCTTGTCACTTAATTTGCAATTTTGAAACGATAACTAAATGCTCCCATATCCGTTGTTTTAAATACTTCCATGATTTCTCCTTTTTTTCTCAGTGTCTGATTAATATTAAAAGAAACTGCAATGTGGCTTTCTTTACAATGGTCTGTTAAAGCCAGAATAAAATCTTGAGTAGTGTGTTACAAAACTTTGGGGCGTTAAGTAAGTTATAAAAATATAAGTCAAGAATAGAATTACCTCTGAAAGAGATGGACATAGCTCATTGAAATGTTGTATATTGTCTGTGTATTATATTCCTATCGTGTTATAAAAGTGCCAAGTCCTTGAAGTGAAAATTCTACCCATACTTTCAGGTTTTTCACGGGCCTATTCTATGCCGTGTAGAATATGCACGGAGTACAGTTTCTGTGCGGAAGGTTTCCATTATGGACCCATCTTAATTAAGGGTTAAAAAATAAACTTCGTTTACAAGGAAGAGACTGGAACGTGTTTATGTCAAGGACATTTCTAAATTTTCTGTCGCTCCTACTGGAGGGGATGATCAGCTAAACATGACGAAAACTATTAACATTAAAATCTGATGCTCAACAGTTTTTTTTTCACTCATAAAATTTTACAACTATTCCAGAATTATGGCTGACAAAATTTAATGGCTGCTGGCTTAACACATAATCCAATCATAGACTTGTCACGCCTTGCGGTGTTGTATAGTTAAAACACGCTGTGAAATCACGCTGTAAAGCCAGTGATATCATTTGCTCCCACAAAATTTTCTTGCAGAATGGTCAGCTATCAGCCGCCATTAAATTTTGCGTCTGTCATAGTAATACAAAGTATATTTCCGTGTTATTTTGAAAATATTTTCAAAGAAAATGTTGGTATAAAACTCGATAAGAATGAAGAAAATTTTGAAATAAATTCTTGTTTGTAAAGTATTGTTGCGTTCAGAAATTCCACGATAATCTTCATCGTGCGCCCTTCGCAAGATGTCGAGTTTAAATACGAAATTTAATATTGGTACGAATTTTACTGTTTGAGGTATACTACTCTCGCTCACCTAAAAGGGAACATATAAATTTTATATCGACCTATCATTCCTATTGTTCACCAACGTTATTGTGTTTTTATCAGTGTAATGCCACTGGAATTACTTTTGACTCATTCACAACGTGTCATTAACAGTCTTAAAGATATAAAAGCACACTCTAGTATCAGTCGTAACTCTCGTGATGGAATTTGTGGAAATGTTTCAAAGCGATTTTATCGTGATATTTTAGAGTGGTTGAAATCAGCCAGGAACGTTAACATTAACCACTAAAAGATATGTCGATATTTCCCAAGATATGACCACACAGCTAAATATCAATACAGCAGGGCAGACACAATATGCTCTGACCTGTTGTGAAATGTTTGTATATTTACTATCTCTTCCTATAACCTAACTAGGTATTCTACGTTTTGACAGTTCATTTTGGATTTTTGTGAATGAAGAAGGAATTCACAAACCATCTTGTTTGTAACAGTGATTGAGTTTAAAACTCTGATGTTACCTTCACATGACTCTCCACCCACTATCATTTATTTTTACATGCCGTCTACAAAATATTCTTAAAACAAGCATATTTTTGTATCTGATTCGTTTTGATAGAAACATTTGTGGTATAGTTTCATTACGCATTTCGCTGCGTTAATGACCCTATAGTTGAGCACCATTAAATATACATTACGTATTTCATTGTAGATTTAAGAGAAATTGGCTAAACCAAATCGATTCGGCAGGTGTTTTCGAAGCACCTCGCTATGGGTTTAAAATGCCATACTCCTTTGATGACATCATAGGAAACCAGTGAATGGGGGCAGCAAATGACAGCGTTGAGCATTTGAAACCGGTGTCACGAAATGGCTGGTGGAAAAATGTTTGAAATAAATTGTGTGTTTAAAAAGAGCAAAATTTTTGTGCAGTGCATTTTTTGCCTGTCTCTCATCCTTTGCCAATTGCACAAAATTATACAAAATCCCTTCCGACTTTTGTGAAAATAAAAAGGGTTCGAAAATGTTCCTTGTAAAGGGTAGCCTGTGTTTGAGAATTTTCTTGAACATCTTCGTGTTGCATCTTCAAGATATACTGAATATAAGTACCAAACTAAATACCAAACTCTAGTTTGGTATTTATCCGAATTTCCGTTTACGAGTTACGCTGTTATCACAGACATACACACCTTTTCCTTTTTTTTTTTTTTTTATTCAGGGGACCTCAAAAGGCGTATTTCTGGGTATCCAATTTGGGGTGGACTTCAATAGCTTCTCTTACCTACCAGAAAGTAAAAATTCTAGCAGCCAAATTAACGTAGAGAAAATCAGGAGAAAATGCCAAAGGTCGGGAATTAATCGACAGTTTTACTGAATTTGCTCATTAACGCCTCAACTTTTACAACTTCACAAACCTATTTCTCCTGCCAATTTTAATTATTTTCAGTGAGATTTTCGAGCATTGTAGGTTTAAGAGGCATGCAGGGGCTAATATGATGGCTTGAAATTCCACTCTTGCACGACTGCGAGGAACAAACGACTAGCGACTTAGCCCCTAAAATATAAATAATTTTAAAAATCAAACAATAACAAAGAATATCTTGGTAATTATTAATGCCACAAAATTACATAGTTTTAACTTGATCTACATTTTCTGTGTAATTAGTTTTTGTATATCTTATGGTTTACAACGGATAGTATTTCAAATTTAATCGTTCTAGTACCATTTTTGGACTCCGTGACGCACTCTTGGAAGACGGGGAAACTTTGTTTTGGGTCACGCTGTACACTCACGCACACACCACACTCACTTACTTTTGGCAATACTTTAAACTTTCAGGGGGCTGCAAAACTTGTATTTCCAAGAAATCCCTCCATCAAAATTTTTGGGTGGCATATAATATTCCTCTGGTTACACAGAGTACGTCACTAGTGGTGGAGGAAGTAAAACTTGCACTAAGTGTTTGAGAATAAAAAAGTTTAAGCATGGTTAGGAATTTAAAAATTGGAAAACAATGAACTGTAATATAAAAATGACTTTTCCCTCTGTTATTGCAGCTGTCCCAATTTTTTAAGTGGAGAGATACACTGTCTGGAGTTGTTTATTTAAAAGTAATCTTTATCTGAACTAATTAGCAGTAATAAGAGTTATCGGGGACAGTTTGCTTTATTGGAATTAAACTGTGTCGCCATGTTTAACTTTTCAAAATTAAAATGTTTTAATAAATCCATAAAATATACTTGCATGCAGTTTAAAGCATGTTTAAAAGACGGTAGAATAACATACGAAGACATTTCGATAAAAGATTAAAGCTGTAAGATTTAAAGTTTCCTACTTATGGTACCCTGAACTACCAAAAGTTAGGAAGTTGTCAGGTAATCCAGTTTCTTATATGAACATTCGACACCAGTTTTCGCTTGAGTAAAGTAGAATAGCGCGGAGAAAAATAAAAAACTGGTTTGAGAAAGGGTATTGCTTATAAGGGTTTAAAGCAGAAGGTTTTTAGCGTTTGTTGCAAATGAATCCTTGACCCAAGCTGCCTTGCTCTGCATCACTTGACCCAGGTAAAAGCGCCGTCCTTGATCCAGACGGCGCGGCGCGGCGCGGAGCGGCGCACTGCAGTACTTATCACATTCTCCGTCATTGGATGAAGTACTTCAAGAATTTCACTCCGCTGCTTGGGCCCACAGAACCTACCTTGCACACAATGAAAAAGATAAAACAGTGGTGAACGCTAATAGAAGGAATTCTGCTGAAGAATCACATTTGAATATTTTGAGTACAGGAACAGCACTCGAACTGGTGTCGCCGAGATACGCTATGGTCACCTAAACTCACCTGACAATGGCAAATACACCAGAGCAGAACAGAGAGAGAGAGCGAGACAAACACAGAGACAGACAGAGAGAGAGAGAGGGACAGACAGAGTGGGAGAGAGAGACAGAGACAGAGTGGGAGAGACAAACAGAGACAGAGAGAGAGAGGGAGAGAGAGACAGACAGAGTGGGAGAGACAGAGACAGAGAGAGAGGGAGAGAGACAAGCACAGAGATAGAGAGAGAGGGAGAGAGAGAGACAGACAGAGTGGGAGAGACAAACAGAGACAGAGAGAGAGAGGGAGAGAGACAAGCACAGAGAGAGAGACCGACAAACACAGACAAATACAGACAGACAGTGAGAGACAGAGACAGACAGAGGGAGAGAGACAAACAGAGACAGAGAGAGAGAGAGACAAGCACAGAGACAGAGAGAGAGAGGGAGAGAGACAAGCACAGAGAGAGAGACCGACAAACACAGACAAATACAGACAGACAGTGAGAGACAGAGACAGACAGAGGGAGAGAGACAAACAGAGACAGAGAGAGAGAGAGGGAGAGAGAGAGAGACAGAGACAGAGAGAGGGAGAGAGACAAGCACAGAGAGAGAGACCGACAAACACAGACAAATACAGACAGACAGTGAGAGACAGACAGACAGAGGGAGAGAGACAAACAGAGACAGAGAGAGAGAGAGGGAGAGAGAGAGAGAGAGACAGAGACAGAGAGAGGGAGAGAGACAAGCACAGAGAGAGAGACCGACAAACACAGACAAATACAGACAGACAGTGAGAGACAGAGACAGACAGAGGGAGAGAGACAAACAGAGACAGAGAGAGAGAGAGGGAGAGAGAGAGACAAGCACAGAGACAGAGAGAGAGACCGACAAACACAGACAAATACAGACAGACAGAGACAGACAGAGGGAGAGAGAGAGGGAGACAGAGAGGGAGGGAGAAGCAGACAGGGAGGGAGGGGGAGAGAGACACAGAGAGGGAGGGAGAGAGAGACAGAGAAAGAGAGGGAGGGAGGGGGAGAGAGACAGACAGAGAGGGAGGGAGAGAGAGACAGAGAAAGAGGGAGGGAGAAACAGACAGGGAGGGAGGGGGAGAGAGACAGACAGAGAGAGAGGGAGACAGAGAGAGGGAGGGAGAAACAGACAGGGAGGGAGGGGGAGAGAGACAGACAGACAGGGAGGGAGAGAGAGACAGGGAGACAGAGAGAGGGAGGGAGAAACAGACAGGGAGGGAGGGGGAGAGAGAGACAGACAGAGAGAGAGAGGGAGACAGAGAGAGGGAGGGAGAAACAGACAGGGAGGGAGGGGGAGAGAGACAGACAGACAGGGAGGGAGGGAGAGAGACAGAGAAAGAGAGGGAGGAAAAACCTAGCAGTCAGTTTAATGCAAAGCAAATTCTCCATTTGCTCTTTCTGCAGCCTACATATACCGAAGGGGAAATATTGGAATAATGTATTCTATCCAAAAATTTGTCAACATTTCGCGGCGAGTACACCTTATCACTCCTGAATCTCCTCTGTAGAAAAATGCCCATGTCCCCGTGTGTGTGCGCGTGCGCGAGCACAGCCTAACACAAAAACGAAACGTCCGATGAATATCAAAATTGGTATTTAGGTTCGGTATCTTCCAAAGATGCGACACGGAAATTTTCATGAAAATCCTCATTTCTCAAACTACCCTTTACATAGGTTTTTCTATATTTGCAATCGCTCTAACGATTTTGATTAAAATACAATATGTTTAAGTTACTTAAACGACAAATAAGATTTATACCTTGTATTTTTTAGAACAGGCTTTAAAGCCCACCTTTCGGAATGAAGTCGCCGCAACTCGGGCCTGGGCGACTCGTGTGGTATCTTGAACGACCTTCATTTTTGTTTACCTGCTAAACATAGTTATGCGTCAAAGCCGTGAGCAATCAGCGCTCTCTGAGCACCAGTTTCACAGCGCTGGCGTATGTGGTAAGCCGCAAAACAGACAGTATCGTACTTAAAGTGTATCTCTTAAAATACAGAATTTTGTTTCAGACAACCTTTTTTTCCCTCTTTTTTTATTTTATGTGGAATCAGCAATTTTCGAGATATGTTGTTGCTGGTTTGAGTTATTCAACAATTTTGTAATTTTAAGGCGCTGCCATTTGTTTCTCACGTTGTCGAGGAACGCACATGCATTTTGTAGGCCCTTGTATAACAACCCGGCATTAAACTTCATAACTGTCAATTTGGCTTTCTCTATCCCCTTGCACCCTCAACGAAATGTGAAATGAAACTATTGCTGCAGATTAACATGAAGCAGATAGAAAAGCAAACCTTGGTAAAAATAGTTTGTAGAAGCTAGGTATTTAAAAATAAGCAATAGTAGGTAGGGAGAAACTCGTATGAATGTAACACACCAGATTTTGAATATGAGAAAGAGCAAACAATATTATAGCTGACGTATTCTGGTGCTTTTAACTATTATGTTTTTAAAATGCATATATAGCCTTTTAAAACTGAACTTGCGGTAATCCATGGGTTTAACGGTATTTATTAATCAGTTAATTCAAATAGAGTTTAAAAGAATAATTAGAGTGGAAATGTAAAGTTGCATGAAAATAATGTATTTGGTTAGGTAGTTGACACTCAGATGCAGTTTAAAAAAATTAATATAACGTCATATTCTTATGACGTGTATCTTTTGTGGCATTGCCATCGAATACATATATGCTGATCGTGAATTCCACATTATAATAACAAAACATAAAGGAGCAAGCGCCTTATAAAGCATTAAGTTTGTTTACTTCAGCTCTTTTCTTATTAGCTTATATTTTGGTTTTGTCATTTTATTTTCCTCCCCGATGTGCGTCTTATATAGTTATTTTCTTGCGTTTACATTTAGTGTATAAAGTATGTATTGATATTCTACATAAGGATAACTTTTGAAAGCTCAGACATTTCACTATTCAACTGACAATGAGAAGTAAGCAACTTACATCCTTGGAAAGAAACCACATTGCTATTTTTGTCTGTTTGCGGATGGAAGGGTGGCGATTGTCATTACAGTCATGGGATGGATGAGAGAGGTCAGCTTTTCCTTTTTCTCGCTGAATGCATTTAGTTAGGTTGGTATTGTCCTTGCCCTCGTCTCCATGTTCTGTCACAGCCTGTGAACTCTGAATGAATGTTATATAATCAAAAAACTCGGATTAATACTACAGTTTTGCAGGAACTGCTTTAAAACAATTCTCTCCGGGTCCTTCACACAAGAATATTCAGCAAATACGTATTTGTAATTAACTTCCTAAATTATTTCATCCTTACACATATTTTCTTTGTGTAGCAGTAAAAATTAATTTATAACTTTACACCAGTTTTAATTAATCAAACAAATCTCAGGTTTAGATCCGTCTTTATAATTATTATGTCAATCTTTTTAAAATTTGTCATTTTATAGGTTCCTTTTCAAATACACCTTTAGGTCATCAAAATCCGAGCCTTACTCGGAACAATTTCGCGTTCTATGACATTCTTAGACAGTTCTTTAAAAATGCCTTTATTGGATGCAGGGGATTTCGAAATGTGATTTTTTTTACCTTTTGTTTTAGTTTTCAGCTACTTAATCAATTTCCCCATAAACATGATGGTGCTAGCTTTCAAGTGAAATACCATTCTCGTACATAAATAGCCTTCTCAAAATATTCCCCGCAGGTTCAAATTAATTCTGTGCATTCAAGCCGCTGGACGCATATAGCTGAGTAGGGATAATACAATTGAATTCTGCTTTCCAGCAAATGATTGATTAGCGTCAACATTTCTGGGAAGCTTTTACCCCCATGAAAATAAAATGCTGTTATTTAACGTGAAGAGCGCTGCAGCCCAGTTCTAAACGGCTTTTTCCCTGTGCATTGGCAATGTTTGCTTTTGAATTTACCTTCCTCTCTGCGCGGTGTTCGGGGAAATGCCTTGACCCAGCGCTTTCATGGAATGAGTATTTCGCAACAAATCTGTTGCCCAGTTTTTCGCAGAACGTAACTAATACTGGGAAAAGTTTGTTTGAAATTGTGCTATACTTCTGGTTAACTACCTTTTTTAAATTCATTTCGAAGCTTTCTTGTTTTTTCATTCTTGCGCGTCAGAATTTCAATTAGCCGCTTCCTATGAAGAAAGGAATAAAGAAGACATCCTTCAAACCGCTTGTCACTATCAACTGTTCATTTAGCGCTTCTGGCGATTGCATTTACGTCATCGCAGCTTCATAATATTTGACAATAGATTCAAGGACTTCCTGAGCGGATCACAGCAAATTAAAAGCATAAACCCAACTAAGCTGTCAAAGGTTCTGGCAGGGGATATTTAATATTCTTCCCCATAACGTTTTCTTTTTCCCCTCACGCAACCTGCTCATTAGGTTGTATCCATAAGGATACTGGATATTTTATTCACTAACTTCCACACATTTCAACCAATTTATTCACTTTATCACAGATTCGTTCAACATAGTTATAGTAGAAACTTTATTTTTCTGGTCTTGTGTACCTAAATTTTAAAACAAATTTAAAAATGCCCTACGCGATGAAAGTGTGAAAATGTTAAACTTTTAAACGTTATAATACTCCCCGAAAACGTTTTTCACAATGAGAGATTGAATTTTTTCTGGCAACAATGAGTAACAGATATGTAATGCTCAATTTTCTAGAAATTACTGTATTTTAAATTATTAAAATGGTAAATTCCAAACTGCGCTTAATATTAAGAAAAGGCTCTTTAAGCCTCTTCATCCGCTTTCAAAATAAACCGAAAATCTAAAAGATACTGAGCTAGGAATTTCTCGTGGAGGAAACTTTGAAGTAGCAAAAATTTGGAAAATAGTTTAAAAATTACAAGCGCTATATGTAAGTCCATTTAAACGTCGTGTTTGTACATTTTATTGCAATAGTACCCTGATTCTACGATGTTTGAAGATTTTTTCTCCTGGAGCATTCAATAAAAGATGTGAACATTTCGAAATGCTATCGAAAATTCAGTATCGAATAGTCCTAAATGAAATAGTGCTACTTGCCGTTGTTGTAAGTGCTTTCTTCAACGTTTTGTATAAAAATGCACCCTGCTTTGAAATATACAGCTGCAATATTTTATTTTTTCCACGGTTGAGACAACAGGTTTTGGGCGCCATAGAAAATGCAGCATATTTCAATATAATCGTATCAAAGATATAAGGTCTTAAAAATCGCAGTGGTTGAAAATTGAAAATTATTTGAACCTAAGAGAATATTTGCTTATGTTTGCGTGAGGGATGATTCAATAAATTTTACATATATTTCGTTGCCTGCACATCATAAAGCATTGTTTACAATTCTGAAAGTCCTTGTTTATTACGAACAAACGTTTGAAATTATCTTCGTCGTCGCCGTTGTAATATTTGTATTTAATATTTTTAAATTTGAACATCATCTGAAAACTTTCTTTGTAAGAAGCATGTAACAGTAAGAAAATAATGGCCTACTGTAAATACCCACTCATAGCTCGCGTGAAAAAGTTGGTGTCCGTAAGCATACTTTTTCTTGTCTAAATTGGCGATTTGAGTCGCTACATAATAAAGTTCTTTCCAAATTTCCAGGAAGATAAAAGCATCTTCACTCCCATCGACGCAGTTGTAGCAGAAGTCACAGCTCTGGGGATATTGTCGGATATTGCTTTTATTTCTGGCGGGATACATTAGGCCTAAAATAACCAGATGCGATTCCGAGTGTTCTTTACCAACCTCTTACTTAAAGGGAGACTTGTCCTTAAACCTTAAAGGCTATTGAAATGTCATCTAGGTGCCAACATTATATCCCCTTGTTGGTGCTGGCTCATACTCAAATTTCACACCGGGTTTGATCGTACTGTTCCCAATAACATTAGGTAGTTATAATAATTATAATTATCTTAATACACCTTAAGGAACACCTGGAGGAATATCGGAATGCCTTGAGCGACCTTTATTTTGTTTTACCTGCTAAAATAGTTATTAGTGCGAGGCTGTGAGCAGGCTGCGCCCTCTGAGCACCATTTGCCCAGCCCTGCAGTGCAACTTCATTGGTAGAATGTTTTATTTGCATAGTTTTGAGATCTCTAATTATATCTTCACATCTATTTTTAGATCTGCCTCTTGTTCTAAGTTAAAGAAGTTTACACACACACATTTTAGTTCTAATTTGACACTATATTTATGCTCAAACGATCTTGATCTCCGCGAATTTATAGCATTTATGGTGGTTCAGTTTACTATTTCTCTTTTCATCATTACAAATGACGACGAAAGTAAACGTTAGGTATTCATTAATTTGCAAAAGGATGAATTATTATTTCGTGACATCGAGTTGGTTTGCAAATTGTGAAGATTCAACTTGTCTTAACGAGGATGATATTAATATGTATATTTGAACAGGGCATTGTCTCCAGACAGGACGAAAGAGAAACAATCCTACGCTTAAAGTGTGTTGGAGTCATAATGCCTAACACATAAAATGTTAAATTTCATGAATTTAATGATTTCTTTCTCGGGGACTATTAAGATATCGAAATAAAAATTGGCTTTATGTTTATTGCGATGTCTATTTGAAATGTTAAGAAAAATATTTGCAACAAAGAGACCAGATAAAGGTAGGATTTGCATAATAGCCCGCCTCGGTAGCGTGATGGTTAGCGTATCTGCCTCACGTTCAAGAGGTCGCGAGTTCGAATCTCGCTTAGGGTAAGTTACCCAGGTAAGGTTTTTTCCTGGGGTTTTCCCTTATCCTGCTGACACGTAATTTATTTTCTTAACAGGGCATGGTGTAAATCTATGCAAATAAATAAATGATTGAGAAAGAAAACCACCTGAGATACAACACGAGTTAGATTTGATAAATACGAAGTGTGCATGTGTAATTTCTGGTGTAATCTGCGTTCAGGGTCAGAGAAACACTTTTAGAAATGGCTAAACTCGATATAGGATGCACAAATTTGTTACGAAATAATAAGTACAAATGGACATTCTGAAAAATAATCTATTATACATGTATAAAGAAAAGGTTAGAAGTATCAGATTTATCACTTAGGAAGCCCTCATATGTTGGGATGAACTTCGCGACGGAACGTAACGTGATGTAAGAAACGAAGAGCTGTTAGGATGCACTTAACGTATTGGGAATGATTCTGATTGGTTATTCTTCTACTCGGCAGACATGGCGGATATGAGAAGCAGGTCTCATTTCCTAATTAGAGGTTAGGTTTTCCAAAAATGAAAGGAAAACAATACGAAAATATGAAGTAACTATTTTTAAACGGCGAATAAAGTACTATGGAGATGACCATAACCTACTTTAGGAGCTAAACAAAGTAAACAGAGAAAAGGGTTACAAACAGAAGCTTAATTTATTCCTGCTTGGCACTATTCGTCGATTGGTTCAAATTAGTCACGTGACCTCCAAACTTATCGCAACGTGAAGGATTACCAAACTCTTGCGTTACGTCACGTCACGTTAAGTCGACCCTAAATAGCCCTATTTAGTATGTGTTACTTTCCGGTTACGTCCCGATAAGTTACGTAAAGTTCATCGCAATCCCGGCATTAAAGATTTGAAAGTTAACAAAGCCAGTCATACAGACTACTCAGGAAATGTACTAACTCAGGTTCCTAAGGAATACTTAGCGCATCATTTAATGGTTTAATTATTGTTCTGTAATGAAAGCAACGTTATAGTTAAATAGCTGATTTTATAAAATGAAGGTGTAATACGTCTTTGAGCAGGATGTAAACAAACATGGATAGCTGACCTGCTCTGTATCGACATGGCAACGTCCAGGTAGCCTGTTGACAAACAGGCTGCACATTCTTTCACGCAAGGCGGAAACACAATTTACAGGTAGTCTTTGTGCTAGGCACTGGGACGAGAAAGAAAAGAAAGTGCCAGCCAAGTAGTTCAGGGTTTCTTTTGTGAGGAAGGTTGTTTGTTGGCCTGCACAGATTCACCAAAATTCTGCGACCTTGAAGGTAGAAGTAGAGGCCGTTGTCCGTGTATCGGCGGAGGGGTGCCGGATTCCTTTGGTTGGCATACTTTCGTGGAATTCCTAGTGGTGTTGCCGTGCACTTCAACAGTTCACAATACAGCGACGCTGTAGGAATTCAACATGGACGCCAAAAAATCCGTACGATTAAAGTTGAATTGGAGTTGAATTTTACCGCACGGCATGAATCCGCAGAATGGGTGTAGGTGTGCTTGTTAAAAGAGCACCGACCTCCAGGGAAATAACATTCTTCGGAAGAATATTAAATTCGGACCCTGAAAAGACAACGTGTTGCGGAAAACCCAGGCGTATGGGTAGCCCTAAGATAAGCCAAGTGGCATATGACTAATTAAACAGAATTACATAATGAAAGGCAATAATATAATAAGCACAACTACTGGGAAATGAAACTCCAGAAAGTGATTCCCCCCTCTCCCCCCCCCAAAAAAAAAAAATATATATATTCAGTAGCCAAATTAACGCGGCGAAAATTCTGTATGTGGAATTAACAAACAATATCAAGTTTACGTAGTCTGGCTATTTTCAACATTTTTAATTTTATAAAAGTTTTATATTTCTGTGAAAGACTTGTTTCACTCTTTCATTTATGGTGCTTACAAAAGTATTGTGTATGCATTTAGAAGAATAAGTTTTTTATTTAATTCAACTGATGAATAAACAAGTTTTGAAGTCGTAAACTCTCGGGTGTTAATGAGGAAATTCAGTAAAGTTAGGTTGATAATTCCTAGCTGGACTTTTCCACTCCATTAGATCAAACCGCATTTTCGCCACATTAAAAATTATAATTTTTTCTCTGGATTTTTTTAAAACTGGCTGTGTATACTTTCTTCAGGTATTGTAGTGGAGTAGCTAGTGTATACTGAAAATGTTGAATTCTCCGAGCTTTAGTTCTTTTGCAACATTTACTATAAATAGTGTTGAGTAAGGTATCTAATATCGCATAGAATTTCAATGTTTGTAAAGTGAAGAAAGAATGTAACGTGGTATAATGTAAATTCGTTATAGGCCGTCGAAGAAGTAGTAAGGAGTGAGAAGGCCGAAAGGTGCATGCTCCTGACTAAAGAATGGAAACCTGGTTTGATTTAATCCAAGCACACAACTCTAGATTCCACCCATACATAGGGTGTTTGGAACCAACATTTCTGGTTATTTAATTACTTCGCATAGGTTTGTACGGAAGAAATGTCCTAACTATGTAGAAAAAAATGAGAGCGAACAGGAATTAAACCTGTTCTGTATTTAGCGACAGGATCAGGTTATGTATGGAAGTTTTCCTTGGTGTTAATTGGTTGAGGTCACTGCTGTACTGCATGCACGCAGCTGTTGTTCTTGAGCTGCAATGAATGTTAGGCAAGGCCGTCTTGAGGGTCGAGCGGATATTACGTTCAGATAACACTACATATGGTGGCGCGATTCGTGCACAGACAGTGTGGGTTTTACAGCACAGCGCAGGGACACATTTACTGTTAACGATAATTTGATTACAAGGAGCAATATATTTTGAATTTGTATGTGTGTATTGTTTTTGTTTTCAAAATCCATTTTTTGTGTATTGTGAATATTTCGAAGGATGTGTTTTCATCGTTGTTGGAAGCTTATATCATTGTTTTGCCTATTAACTACATAGTATAAAAGGGGGAAGTATAGAGATTAATTTTAGATTATGATTTGATTTGGTATTCCTTTTTCCCTTTGTATGACAATGACAGTTTACTCTCTGCTTGAATTAAATATTGGCAGTTACAAGTTGGCAAGAAGGGAAATCTTCATGCTGGCAAACTTCAACTGAAAGCACGGATTTAGTGAAATTGTCTTAGGTAATTTCAGTTGGAAAAACTATAAGCGATAGTGCACACACAGTAAAATATACCAATATTTAGTGAACCTTTTATGATTAAACTAAATTACAATATTAAGACCTCTATGGCCTCGTTTCTTAGTTTTTCCATATTTTCTATGACACTAAAAACTCCACGCATGAGTATTCTCCGTGATTGTATCAAGTTTTATAATCTGTATTGAGCACGCTCAAAAATAGGGTAGATTAACCTTCAGGAACGCATTTATTGTTGGCATATGGGGCAATCTTTTATCAACAACGAGAATTGCTTACTCTCAAAGCTACCGAAAATGAAACTTGTTTGGTGTATTCTTTTATCATTTTACGGGAACAAAAAGTAGGCGTTGGGCACTTAGATGTTCACTTCTTCCTTAAGATGCCATTTTGTGGTATTTTCCTATCTACCCCACCATGCTGTCTCCCACGATTTCCAATAAGCGCGACGCTGTGCGCCCTTAAACCACCCACGACTGCTGAAAAGATGTCACTTCGGCGTAGCAATTTCTAAGAGAAGTGAAGCAAAAGCCAGTCATTGACAGCTATTTCTAAAATGTGGAGGCGTTGCACGGAGGCGCCAAACTGTTGCTAATTTGTTAGGACAGATTTTCTAGGCTACTACTCTATACGCCAAGTTATTAGATATCTATTATCTTCGGTATTCAGGTGCCGTCACAAACTTCCCGAGACACCTAAACAAACAAGTCTGGGTCCTGAATTAAGCAGCATTTTTACAAATTATGCCCCCCACATCCATGACCTCTTTCTGCAGGGAAATGCAAGTTATGTGAGGTGAGCGGTGAACATTGGGCAAATTCCATGACCCTTTGGCATGATAGCAGTAACGAACAAGCCACGTATTTGAAAGCCATTGCCACATAATGGAGAAATTGTGGTTCCTTTCCTGTGCAGTTGCAATTTACCAAGGCCAAAGTTCATCACATTATCGTATTTCATAAACTTCCTTTAGGAGTTAGTATTGGTATCCGGTGTTTTGCTTCATTTTTAATATTCTATGTTTCAAACTTCACTTACATGTGTAGAATATTATACAAAGGGGAATGCTAAGTTAATTTACTAAACTAGCGTTATAATATTCTTTACTAAAACGTAGGATATCGCGATCCAAAATATATGGCATAAGACGCACGGTTGATTATAGGGCATATACAATGTTGCTACATATCATTTACTTAGTATACTTATATTTTTTTAAATATGTGCTGATTTTGTTTAGTGTTTCTTCTGCTTACACATTTTTCCAATGACTAAGGGAAAGTACTATTTCTAATTCATATATAAAAAAGTCAAAACGTGTAACGTGTTGTAAATAGTATCTTAAAACTAAAAATATTTTAGTCCGTGCTGATATTAGTCATTCTTCAGTTTAAGGAATGCTGTGCCCTGCTAAAAATGAGACTTGAGTGTCACAAAATGTTGGTTAAATTTGGTGGTCGAAATCTTAACCTCAAAATATTGAATGATTTTGACTAGAGAGAGAGAGGGGGGGGGGACGAGGAAAGGATATAAGTAAAACGGATTTGAGGGTGCTATAATGAAATTAAGTCTTTTCTTGTGGTGTCAAGAAAATACAATTTGTGTTATAGTTGTGCAAAGAGGGGATCTCAGAACGACCAGAACACATGACAAGCAGTACTACGGTGGGTCCCTAACAGATGCATGCAGTTCTTCAGCCCGACAAAGTTCCAGGGTCACACAGAGCGCATCAGCTACGTCCGATTGATCAATCAGTCCCCATGGCGAGCGGCCAGCCCTTAGCGCTACAGACCACGAAGGGCCCTGGCTTGCCGCCCAGCCGCTGCGTCATCCACCTCTGCCCACTACAGGCGTCATTGGTGGGGTCTAGTACTTTTGCCTTCAAGCAAAAACAGGCCTTATCAGTCCTGAGTTCAGTACTGCTTAAAGTCGAAGTTTACATATACATATAGAACCTTAAGATGTTGTATACGACACGCGAGGTCCGAAGAGGATAAACGGGTATCGCACTGTGCCAAAGTTGATTACAATACAGTATGATTAAATCGAAAAAAGTATGTTATTGGATGAAGATATGTATGCGGCATCGACAGTGTGCGATAAGCCAGATATCCTGTGCTTCGTCATGTTGTGTATTTCGAATCGTAGTTGAATAAATTTGAGCTTAAAGAAATTTAACACGAAAATTTGCCAAGAGTATAAGTACGGTGGAGTCACATAAAGCACACTTGATGCCTAATTTTAATCACCCAATCGCGAATATTTGAACTTAAATAGGTTGTTAGAACTAACATATCTAAAACGAAAACAGGAACCTCTTGAATTTAAAACCAAAATCATCGGAGTTTTTATTTTTTTTATTTGAATAGTAAATAATGGATTTGAATGAACACTTTTTAGATGTTTTTTAAGATTCATTCCCAATTACTCGTACAGCTGCCGTGCGTTTTAAAACAAACTATAATCTGTCTCAAACTAAAAAGATTCTGTTATAAACATATGAGAGGGGAGAAAGAAAGAGACAGACGCACGCTCTATGCCGCGTTCGTAGTAGCGGTTCTCGGCGGGAATTAATTTTCCTCCACCAATCAGGGCCTAAGAGCGCTCCGTTACAGTATCTCTTCCCTCCCATAAGTTTACAACAGGATCGTTCTAGTTTGAGGCAGCATATAGCATGTATTCTCTTTATTACTTCCAGCTGGGATGTATGGAACTTGTATTGCAGACTATCGTTGATTTAGTGGAAGTACTATAGGGCAGGAATGATGTCGGGAAAAACTAAATTTCCTCACAACAAACATGGCTCCTTGCAGGGCAGCGTTCTAAAATCATTCCTAACAGAATAGAAATACTTTTTCCTGTAATGGTCGAGACGTAAGCAACAGCTTGTTTTGATTCTGGCTTTTGCCTCTCAGTTTTGTGTACAATTCACGTATATTTTCGTTTTTACTAGTAATTTTATTTTATATTGAAGCTTATATGCGACTTTTGCCATGAATTGTCTTTTAAGGGCGCTGAGGACCATGCAGTTGAGCGCCCTTAAACCTACACCTACACCTACTCCTGTGACGTGGGAAGATAGTGGTTCTTGGAAGCAGTTTGAGGGCGTTACAAAATGGAATGACGAGGCACATGCGTCAATTGATCTGCTCTTATCTGTTTGTACGCACCCGTGGCTCCAGTAGAAGCGCGCAGCGAGGATGTCAAATAAGTTTGCCTAAGAATATCCTAAATTATAGATATTGCTTCATATCCGGTTAAACTTTTAATTTGACAATAAATGCCATGAATTAATAAAGGCAAAACTATCCCGTTATGCATCTACAATGTACATATTAAATAGAAGTATTCTATGCCAACCAAAAATTCGATACCGAGACTTCCCGGAAATACGTGTTTTGAAGCTCCCTGAATAAAAAATAACATTTTAGAAAAAGGTTATGCATAATTCAAAAACGAAAAATCGGATAAATAATTGCCAAACTTGGTGCTTCCGTTCAGTTTATTTTAAAGTTGCGACATGACGATTTTCCAGGAAATTCCCCAACCCCAAACTACCATGTAGAATTATCATTAATATTATCACTTACTCTTACATTAATTTCCATTTACATCACCTAGCACAGTGAGACTTTCATTTTGCCAAACGTTTGATCCTTAGCCATGTTGGTTAATTTCAAAATGTTGTCATTTGCTCGCAGATATAAGAAAAAACAAAACAGTCGTACAACAGAAGGAATTCAGTTGACGCTCTGCGTTGATGACACTCCGCATACTAGTTCTATAAACATGTCTTATTCTACAGGCCCGAGTATGCTTAGAAATATAACATTGAAAAATGAATCCACATTTTACAGAAAATAGGTAAAGTATTTCTCCTAATCAAGCAGAAAGGACCTTTAAAGCTTAGTGATTCGAATTAAATAATTATTCGCAATCATGTAATCGTATACTTGCCTATAGATTGTGTTTACTAAATAGCAGGGCTGGGTAACTGGTGCTCAATGAACGCAGCCTGCTCACGGCCTTACACTGTTACTGTATGTTCAGCAGGTAAAAACAAAATGAAGGTCGCTCAAGCTATTCTGGGAGTTGCTCCGACCAGCTGTATAGGTTAACACGCGCTGCGTTATAGAATAAAAAAACAAGGCACAAACAGTATATTTGTAAATTAGTTTTGGATAAAGCTTAGTTATGTCAAAATAAATGCGTTTTGTTGAGTTAACCATTTCCAAAATAGTCCATTTTGATTTCAATGTTCAAATATTTATAGGCACTTTTCTCTCTCTCTTTCTTTCTTTCTTTTTTTTTTTTTTTTTTTTTTTTTTTTTTCTCTTTCTTTCTCTTTCTTTGTCCCCCCTCCTCGTGCTTATGCAAAAAGAATAGAATTTCATAGCTATCACATACAGACGTGCTCTTTAAAATCGACTATCGTTTTGCTTACTAAATCGTACTATGAAATGTCTCTTGTGACATTGTGATTTGCAAGTTTGTGGATTAACAAGAAGTAGCTAGAATAATAGGATTTTGTAAGAGCGTGTGCTTTAATAGGGTTACCAGATTATTATAAGGAAATGTAGGACACAATGCTAAAAAATGTAGATTATCTGTCAATGCAACTATAATAGTTATATTATAGTTATAATTTAAATGCTTATATCCACAGACAATACATTTATATTTTCTTAATATCCTGAAACATACAATGTTAAATGTGATCATCAACAGGTCATGCTTCTCCAAAGAACTAATCCTGCGCAAAACATCTAGCTTGTTTGAAATATAATCAAGAAATTCCACACAACTGAAGTGTTGTAGTTCTGAGTTATAAGTAATTTTCCTTTTTCCCCTTGATATGTGTATAAATCAGGTTCTACTGCATACATTTTTATTTTGCTAGTTCATTTTCTTACTACCACTGCTTGTTTCTGAAAATGTAGATACTTCCCGGGCAAACGGTTAAAACGTAGGACATGCCCGGGAATTTCTGGACGTCTGGTAACCCTATGCTATAAGGGTGAGTGAGTAGTGTTTAAGGGCCCGTCAACAACTAGGTCATTTGGGCCCGGGGGAGTAGAAAAAGTCACGTAAATGCAACACACCAGGTTTTTTTCTATGTATATTTCATTTCCTTCGGGGGATCTTTTTATTTGCATTCCGAGCGAAATCCCGATACTTAACTTTGATTCGGATCGATGAGCGAACGGGAGAGATGAAAGGGATGAAAGGTGTATTTATTCGTAGTAAATTATATTGAGCCGAAGTCTTTGTAGTTAAACCGACGGGTGACAATAAAACGTGCGATTTTGCAAGTGGAAGTCTCCCGTGTATACGAAGCCCAATTATTTATGAGCGAAGCACCGTGGGTGACCTGGTTGCCGTCCATCTTTAATACCCTCTCAACGTTTCCCCCGCCGCGGCCGCGCCGCCGTCGAGACGTATCGAACGCGTTCCGTCCCGCCAGACGGCGAGACGCGCAGTAACACGGTTAGCAATGGACCACTGCGCCAAGCAGACCCAGACTGCCAGCAGTAAATATGTCAATTGCTCCACTCTCAATTTGCACTGCGGGCCCCTCTGCCTCCCCCAAGTCATATGACAGCCATTTCGAGAAGCAGCACTTGGCAATCTTTTGTAATACGCAAGGTGACCACTTAACGCTTACACAAATATGAGACGCTAACATCTACATCGCCATTCTTATTACCTAAATGCAACAGAAATATGCACAATGGGCTACCCTGAAGCCAGACATTCCAGTTTTACCTTCCCTCCCACATTAAGTAGAGGATGAGTTGCACTCCACTAGAAAATTCGATATCGAGATTTCACCAGAAATGCATGTTTTGAGGTCCCTGAACCCAAAAGAGACAAAATTTCCTCTTATCTATATAAATAGAGCAAATATTGTAATCCACCCAAAAAATTAATATCGATATTTCTACGGAAACACGCTTTGAGGCTTCCTAAATTTAAAAAAATGCACTTGCGTGCGTATGTGAACTAAAAAACGGTTAAATACCAGACTTCATATTTTATGGGTTAAGGATATTCAAGAAAATTGCCCAACACGAATTCTCTTTTCAGGGAAAATGTTTTGTTATTTTTAGATTTTCCAAAAATGGCTCAAACCATTTTTATTACAATGCTTTATGTTTAGGATATTTGCATGACATTTTCTGGGGATAGCCTGTGAAGTCATCTGCATTCAGAAAGAATTGTTCACAATTCTGTGCATCTAATAGACCATAAAAACAGACGAAAACGCAGTATACAAAAATATAGACCTTTTTAAAACTGTGTTTAAAATAACATTTTTTTGTGCCATCTGCCATTTCCGAGGTACCCGGTATTATATTTTATGAATTTTTCTATACTCCCCCCCCCCCCCCCCCCAATTTCATGTTGTGAAGAATCACCAAGCTTCACTTATTTCTCGCGATGGAAAGAGTATTAAATTTCAAGGTTAGTGTACAGTGACTTTGTTCGAACATTTAATCTTTAAGTAGGTAGAAAAATAGGCTTTGGCAAGAATAGTTTGTGAAGGCCCATAAAATAAACGGTAGTGGATAGAGAAAGTAATGTGAAACATACATTTATGTGAAATTATCGTATTTTTAGAATACGCAAAGGCAAGGAGGTGCCTTGTTTTAACCAAGAATTGTGGAACCTATTACGAAACTTGGCCCCCCCCCCCCCCCCACCAGCGTCTCACGTTACCGCAGAACCATAGTTTTGTGTCGCCTGTTGACATGAAGGTTTGCGAGCTATGAGATCAACAAAAGACTTCCACTCAATCAAATGGCATTAGAGAAAGACCGGACAGACTATAAAACGACCTTTCAATTTCAAAGTATTTTATTTAAATTAATGTGATAATCCTAAACACCGAATTTCATTCAACCAGGACTATCCCAGTTAAATTATACAGATCTTTACCGCTGAAGCAATCGCCTGGTGAATTGCTTTCTCAAAACTCAAACACAATGCAGTTCAGGTATCGTTATGGCAGACACAAAATTTAATGGTGGCTGGGCAAGCCTCTGATTGGATTTTGTGCAGACCAGCTCCTTCTACCATTAAATTTCGTGTCAGCCATAATTAATACCCAAGGGACAACTCTGGTACACAGATCAGATCGTTGTAGGCGTGATGAATTTATATTTTCTGATAAAGTTGGTTCATTTTAAACCCGCTTTCTACGACGTTGTGCACAAATTTGGTTCTGCGGGGGTAAAAATAAAAACGTTAATGAAGACATACGGTTCTAACGGAAGGGAAACCAGACGAAACTGGCAAGCATCCTGAAACTTTGCCAACACAATCGCTCCCTCAGCGAGTGTGATAGAATTTCCTATTTTCTCTGCACACAAGGCGATTGTTAATTTTCACGCAGTACATATTATCGCCAATGATCATTAATTTTAACACACGGTATATAAATTGAATAAATGTACCGAATAGGTCTGCGTATTGGTTTAACGCTGTGCATAATTGCTGAGAAATGTAATAAGTTTATTTTACACTCTGCGAGGTTCAGCGTAACAAAACTGAAATGTCATTTTATCTTTTATTAACGATTGTCAATAAAGCCAACTTGCATAGCTGTTGCATTTAACAGTAATTTACATCAGGCTACAGTCTGGTGGACTTCTCCGCGCCTCTATTTCCATTTGCATGCACTTAACATGTTTGGTTCTAGCTGCAAAATAACTCGTGCATTTCACGAGATTCACTACGCAAAGATACGTAAATGTATTAATAGCTTTGATGCCGTGGCAGAATTGCTTAAGGACACTGGGAGGTTATTTTTACCACAACCAGGTTAGCTTACACTAATATTTAAAATTTAAATGTAGCAGCAACTAATCCTTAGAATAAATTGATGTGGTGTGATTATAGTCAAAGTATTTGTGCATTTAAGTGCGGGATTCAAGAAACATTAATAAATAAGCACTAAAACTTTCATATCAATATCTGTTACAGTTCTTGAGAAGCATGCGCCTGAAGTAAGAAAAATCAATATTTCGGGAAATCGCGATCAAACATAAAATACCATTCTTTTCCGATTACGCATACTGTATGAACATACCTGCTCCATATTCTTGCTCATTTAGGTTTTCCTCGTATTGTTTTTCTTTTCTTAGTTCTGTCTGCATAACAATGCCAGTGCTACTTGGGTTCGACATCAGGTTTATGGCAAGATAAAGCAGCTAACTTGTCGAACCAAGGATCTTAGGATCGAATTCTGGTAGAAGGTATATTCTGGATTCGAGAGAAACTGCTGTAAAGGATGGGGAGGGCCCAAATAAAACAATCGGTGAGATGGCCCGGTTGGATGCTGATGGGTTTCGATTGAATGCACATATTTGCATTTTACCCTTTTTTTAATGTAAAAACGTAATTCATAGTACAATGCAATATATGGGCTCAAATGATGCTACAAGCATCACGTATTCTGATGGCTGAACGGTTTACGACGTGGTCTCATAGTATGGCTATTTGATGTGGCCAAAGGTTCGCGCCCAGGAAGGAAAAAAGTACTTTTTTAAATATCTTTTTTATTCTTGTGACTCGCCACCTCGGCCCTATATACAGGTTTTCCAAAATTAGACTCCTAAACTTTGTTAAGGAACGTATTTTGCTGCGGTGCTTTGTTTAAGCGCTAAACGAGTTAGTCATAGATTACTGCCTTCCACCCAGTTTAAGTACTTGCGGCAAAATCAACAATGCTGATTATTATTTCATTTATCTTAGTAAGGCACACAATCTTAGTCCAAGAAACAAACACAGAACACAAAAACCAAACACAAATGTCATTGTTTACAGTTAATCATAGCTTTACTATTGAAAGTATACGTTTGAACGCACGCCCATTGCGATTAACACAGAGTGCATCAGCGTGCCCTATTCTGCCGTACTCTCGCAAAGACACCAGCCATTTCTCTGGTTTAAAAGTTTGTCGGTCTAATTTTGAATGGTAAAGCTGTGATTAACTGTAAGCAATAAGATGTTTGTGTTTTTTGGGACACCTGTATATAATTTTAAAGCAGAATAACTGTACAGTTTTTAAAAATTAGGAACCAAAAATTGATTTTTGAAACCTATCGACATCCCAGTTTTCTTAAAAGAGCAGGCAGATTGAACTAGGCACCAAGAGTATTTCAGAATGGAAAGAAAACGTAACCTTTTAGAGAGTTTAAATAAAAGCCAAGGTTTGGTGAACCTAATCGTTTGAAGGGCAACTTTTCCTTGGTGTCGCAACAGCCGACTGCCGAGAGAGATGATTCACAGGTTCCCAAGTCCGCATAGCAAGTAAATGATGTAATCTAAATGGTATTTTGAACATGTATCGCCGCATCACATTTTCTTCCTAATAATAGGGACACTGCCATTTTGAATAGCATAGAACAAATTTCGGAAATGCTTTGGAACCACGAAGTAAGCAATTGAATCATCTGAACAAGGGACATATATATTTAAATGCAGCGGTTAAATTATTGTTTAAATCATGACTCCGTGTCAATTTCGGGCTTCAAATGAGAAACTCGAAACTCAGGACTATGTAAATGTGGAACAATCAGCACAGTTGTCAGTGCAGTCAATCATAAGTTGAACCAAAACCTGAGATTTTTATCTCTTCAGCTCGTTTTAACTTCCTTCAGTAAATTCCTCGGAATTTTGGTGTAGGATTCCAGGATTTTACTACGATACAATTACTGTATGGTTTTGGGAAACTTAGTCTATAAATGTGTTTCTTCACGTAAGTTATCTCACCTGATCATCAGTTTTTATTTTACTTTTCAGCATCTCATTTGTTAGTAATAGGTAGAGAGATCTTTAGACAACTTTAGATATGATTATTACCTTCAGCATGATTTTGGTGTCTTTAAGGGTCAAGATGAAGCTGATTTTAAAAATGAACCCTCATAAGCATACGTTTCATATCTTTTGTAACTAAGAACAAAGACCAGCTTTTCAACACTGGTTACCTGTATAAACTAAAGCTTCAGTTCTGAAAACAGAAGAGTTAAGAGTCACACTTCACTTGGAAGCCATATGAACGAAAATTATCCTCTGTTAACGCTTTTCTAAGGAATTTCAGAATAATTTAGATGCCTAGGTGCCTGAAACTGCAGTTGCAGAGCAGTATTATTATTATTATTATTATTATTATTATTATTATTATTATTATTATTATTATTATTATTATTATTATTATTATTATTATTATTATTATTATTATTATTATTATTATTATTATTATTATTATTATTATTATTATTATTATTATTATTATTATTAATATTATTATTATTATTATTATTATTAATATTATTATTATTAATATTATTATTATTAATATTATTATTATTAATATTATTATTATTAATATTATTATTATTAATATTATTATTATTAATATTATTATTATTAATATTATTATTATTAATATTAATATTATTAATATTAATATTATTAATATTAATATTATTAATATTAATATTATTAATATTATTATTAATATTATTAATATTAATATTATTAATATTATTAATATTATTAATATTATTAATATTATTATTATTAATATTATTATTATTAATATTATTAATATTATTATTAATATTATTATTAATATTATTATTAATATTATTATTATTATTATTAATATTATTAATATTATTAATATTAATATTATTAATATTAATATTATTAATATTATTAATATTAATATTATTATTAATATTAATATTAATATTAATATTATTATTATTAATATTGTTGTTGTTGTTGTTGCTATTATTATTAGTAGTAGTAGTAGTAGGATTAGTAATAGTAATAATAATTCCAATATTGACCATGTCTTAAAATTTCACCAGAAGGTGATGCGGATTAAATCAATAAAAATTGTGTTGTTTCTCCATAATCTGCTTCAATTGGATTCTGAATTCTAAGAGTGCATACCTATATGAATAAGTCATTTTAACGGGCTCCTGTGTAGTCACCTATATTTGGAAAATAAATGCCATAGAACTCAAATTTAAACATTACCTACTGTATTGTTGGTTTACGTATTGTGAATTGAATGTTATGTAGACAGTAAGAAACGGTATGTCATATATAAGTACTAATAATGCTTATGGGTTCTCTCAGTATAAGGTATTTTGTGTTAAATTACTGGTACACATTACCTGTCGGATTCCTTAGTGTTAATACTTATACTTACCATCATAGTCTGATGTTGGAATGAATCAAATGAAACATACAAACTGTAAACACTTCTTATTAGTTGCCATAATTCTCTGCTTTAGTGGGAAATTGTCCCCATCTTAAATGGTGATATCCAAGGAAAAAATTTCTTTGCACACAAAATATTTTACAGTTGTAGGTAATTCATGAAACGTTCAAAATCAGACTTTCATGGATATTTAACAGTGTTTATTATAATAATGTGTACTTCAAGCTTGCTTGAATTTAAAGGTAAATTCTTTTTGCTCTACAGGTCACGTTGATCCATTCGAGAGAGCTTACCGCGTGGGCAGCATTCTTGGAAAAGGTGGTTTCGGAACTGTATATTCAGGAGTGCGGATCCGCGATGGCCTTCCTGTAAGTTGAAGATAAGGAGTTACTACCATCCATAATTATTGTAGTTTGAAGGATAAAG
This sequence comes from Tenodera sinensis, assembly GCA_030765045.1. Lineage (NCBI taxonomy): Eukaryota > Metazoa > Arthropoda > Insecta > Mantodea > Mantidae > Tenodera > Tenodera sinensis. The sequence goes on from CM060964.1 coordinate 59,575,603, forward strand.
ATTTCGATGTCCACATGATTCAAAAGTAACCCGTATTAAAATAGCATATCTATCACTTTTTTTTGCAGCAAGGCATTGCATTTTTGATGAGTAAATATGTATTAGGAACATAATTTATCAGCATTCTGTTTCTCATTTTAACTGGTAAAGTGTAAACTTTTGACTTTTTGTTTATTATTGCGTAATACATTTACCTACAGCCTATACACTATAATCTACTCTGGTTTTATTGTAGCCATGTAGCCGTGTATCACCCCAATACAAGTGCGTGCGATATGCAAGCAGACGGTAGTTGTGCCAACCTTTTTCATCATAGGGAGAGGTGAATGAGCTCCAGGATGAAACAAAAACTTTTTAGCACATAACTACTTAAGCGGTTCCTTTAATCTCATTCTGGAAGGGTCTACACTCCCTCAGAATGCATTCTTTTCTCGCACCGTTTATGCTTGTCTGAGATACACCAGTGACTTCTGAGGTTAATGCCATCTATAGAAGTTGGATATTTCTGGCTAAACTTACTTATGTTTAGAACAATTGTTTTCTCCCCAGTTTCAAGGCTTGCCTTTTGTATTGCATAAGGTGAGTCCTACTCGCTGTCACATTCTTACAGTCACAAGCGACGTTTGAGTGTAGGCTATAGTGCAGCAAAAAGACGGCTTGCTCTGCTAACCGTAATTCTTGTCACTTTTCTTTATTTCTTTATTTTGAACTTAATAAGTAATCAATACAAGGAAAATGTTTTGCAAACAGATTAATTTCAATTAGTGTACAAAAAATAGTTGTTTTATGTATGTAGCATTACATTTTTCAGTTTTTACCAACACAGGTTATGGAAAACAAAATAATGAAGTACTTAGGTTAAATGTAAATGGAGGCCCACTACACTAATATACGCCAAATGCTATATATCAGCTTGCACATTCCTCTATTTTGTTATGTCTATTTGCTGCAAAAGCTTGATTTTAAGTAATTTGATGCCTTGTGTATACTGGCTGTATTAAGTTTTTAATTTTTCAGGTGGCCATAAAACATGTCTCAAAGCAAAAAGTTACGGACTGGATTGAGGTAAGTAAATATAAGCATTTGTTAACTATTTCAAATTGAAATTTAATATTGTTGGAACTCTGGGGGAAATGGGGAGGGCAATTTGATGTCTTCTGGTGTACGTAGATGAACGAGATGGTGATCAGTGACCATTCAATTAAGCCTGTGGTTCAAATTACTTAGTGTTACCTTGTAGCATTTCAAGATAAGGGAAAATCTTGGAGAAAATCTTGGATACACCAGCAGCTCATCATAACAGAGATTTGAACTTGTTCCAACGCATATCAATTACAACATGGAGATTGCCACTAAAAGGTTTCATAACGTGTCCTGAGATTGTACACCTGTGGACAAAAAGAATGAGTCATGTCTGGAACGCCAAGTTCGTCTAAGTCCTACTTGGCACAGCGCCTTGTTTACACCATCTGCATTACAGTTGTGTAGCGGCAGCAATAAGTTGTAACAACTTCCAAATCTTAATATTACTAATCCATATGATCAATAATCATAACCAAATACATAGCTTTAGCTTTTTTAACTACAAATATTAACAACACAAGGCAGGATACAGTTTGGATTGTATGGCATTACACTGTGTGCTCATTGTAGCACTTCGGCAAAACATAGACTACTCCTGTGGTGAGGGTCACAGGTTCACTTCTTGCATGTAGTAAATTTTTTTTCCTTCTCTTAAGGATGTTGAAACAAAGCTTAGTGGCTAGTTATTTTACATATACTTATTTCATACAAAACATTCGGTAAAGTTAATATGATTATTATGATGTTTCTTTAATGGCTTATTCTACCAAACAGCAATATGCTCCACATGAAAGCATGTGGTGCATAGAATGGTGTGCAAATGCATCAGGCAGGCACAGTTTTCTCTCAATGAATTGAACTACCCTTGACGATGGCAGAACGTACACACAGACATAGGCACAAGGAAGCTGCTTGAGCTTACAGTACTCGAGTAGAAGGTTTTTCTGCTCGTGAAGCTGCAGCTCATATTGCAGTCCCTGCATCTACAGTGCAGAGGCAGGTGAGATTATCCAAGAAAGGTGTTAAACACTGTCGTCGTGGTTAAAGAAGAAGACATGTGTCAACTCCAGAAGCGGATGCAGCTTTAATTGTAGAAGCAGAGAGGAACCCTTTCCAAGCTGCTTCTGAACTTAAGCCAAATCTGGATTTCCCTAGATCAGCTCGAACAGCTCTGTAATGTGTAAATGATGCAGGACTTGTTGCACGAATGGCAGTTAAAAAACATGTAACACACGATCACAGATTGTTTCGCCTTGCACTTGTAGAGGAAATGCCTACCGCAACTCGAATAACATGATATTCTCAGACGAGGTGACGTTTTCTTCTACACATTAGGAAAAGCTGATTGTCCATCATCCAAAGGGTCCCGATACAATCCAAAATACGTGGCTTCACAATTTCATCATGGTCGCTTACCTGTATTGTTTGTGTAGGGGCTGGATATCAAGAGACAGTCTAGGTGTGCTTTGGCAGCTTGACAGTTGCGCAGTAACAGTAATATTTGAATATTTTGGTTCCCTCAGTGAGGATGGGATATCCTGATGGAATTAGTGAATTTGTACAGGATAATCATCCTTTCCACACCTCAAAAAGTTTCAAGTTGATTCTCAGAGAGACAGGATATCAGAGTGGCAGACTGGCCTCCCTGTTCTCCAGATTTGAGCCCTATTGAAAATGTGTGAGCTGCAGTGAAAAGGGAGCTGTGCTCCAATTTCCCTTTAGCTGGGCGAAGGACAAAATATGGCCTCTGCACAAATTCAAGAAGCCTGGGACATTGTAGCTTCTCGCCCACATTACTGCAGGCATTTAATTTGGTCTATGCCCCAAGGTTGAGGTTAGTTATGTGCTGAGGTTCATACACCCAATAGTAATTATGTTTATTTTTTGTGTTTTTGTTTTAGATGATGATAGTTTACATATTTTTATTTATTTAATACAAGTGTTAGAATAATTCTTTTTGGGTGCATAGATAAGCTCATAATTTCAAAGTTATATTAATGCAATATTGTTCTACATATTCAGTCATAAAATTAAGAAATATATATAAAAAAAAATTACAAGTAATGTGGGATTTGAACATAGGAACTTCTGAATGGAAGCAATGCCTTCTTGACCTCCTGGCCAACCTAACATTATTCTGTGTTTTGTTTTCAGTGCTCATAAGTTTACCATTGCACTATCAGTCATTGCACCAAACAGTTCTTTCATGTGCGTTGTAAACACAGCTTTTACGAACATACAGGAGATATGATCGACACATAGAATCTGGAGATGACTCACTTTTTTGTCCACAGATGTACATGGCAGCATATTTTTAAATGTTTTAAATCATTCTGTGGAACAGTTAGAAAAATTTAGAGCTCTGAACTTGTGGGCTCAAGTGATGAAAGTGACATTCATTTTACATAACTTTACCTTGTGAATTTTGGGAACCTTTTGAGAAGCATCAACTTTTGCAGAAAGTCCTCTTATATAGAAGCAAATAGATTTTTGCACTGTGAGCTTCCTGCAAGGTGATGTGTTAGCACCCAGAATGAGATGTTCAGTTATTTTCTAACTTCCTTGGGCACGTATTGGAATACAGTGATCTTTTAACCAGTTCTATGAGCAGTACTGATACAACAATAATGGTTGGAGGAAGATTATGCAAATAAGCTGTTTATACCTAGTACACATTGACAAGGGTGCTATCACTAATTTGCTGCTAGAATTATCAAATCAAAGAACTATGCATAAAGTTAGCAGCTTTCCCTTGAGGACTACTGCTAGAAAGCATTTAGTCATATAATACTGAAAATAATAACAAAGTGCTTAGAAGAAATCCTGGACAGTTGGAAGAACTGATTAATTTAGTAAAATTAAACTTTTCTTCCAACTTTCTTTCTTTGTGTCTTTTATGCGAAAGTGCTTGTCAATGTGTTTGGTTTCATTTCTCAAATTGTAAGTCTCCTCAGAACAATGAAGGAGCTTATGAAAGGCATTGATAAGGTAACTTTTCCACATTTGCCCCATTTGATTATCATATCAAACAGTTTGACGTATGTACCATCTAATGCTGACATTGTGCAATTTATGTACATGAAGAAACAGAACATTTGCATATGTAGGAACTCAAAATAGTGGCACAATATTTGATTTTTGCCACTATGGTGCTGTTGGCAGCACAGTAGAACACTGCAGATCCAAAATTCTGGATAATCCATAATTTTAAAAAACAATAAAAAGCTTTTTGTAGTGTAGAGAAAGCAATTTTACTATGAACTTGCTATTGAAACTACACGACATTGTTCCAATGTTTTTTTCACTAGTTGAGCTGCAGAAGCTCTCAATTTTTCCCCAATTATTTTTTTTAATAACTGATAGTGGGTTCCCAACACCAAATTCAAAAGCAAATTTTGTAGCATTTTCCCTCCTGTCAATTTGCTTCCCATTTTTCTTTTAACATAGAGGACCTATTTTTTCATTTGGTTGACAATGTCATGCCTGGTTTAACACAAACAAGCAGCTGTTCTGTATTAATTTGAGTGAGAAGCATAAATTACAGTAGATTGACCACTAACAATAAGAAACAAACTGTACTACCTATGTACCACCACTATAGAATGCAATCGGCTATGTTCACACGTCAGTAGAATACATTGTCATGTTTTGCATGGTAATCACAATGTTGGCACTTCCTCATATTGCTAGCTACATTACCTTGTAGCTGCTCATCCTGTAGCTCAATTTGTACACATTTTTTTTCTTTTTTCGGACAATCCAAATAGGCCACACCCCCAATTAATTCAGATTAGAGGGATTCTGCTGTACTTCCAAAATGTCTATCTCTGATACTCTCTTGCTAAAGACATAATTATATATCAACTTATGCTTATGGAAGGCTATAGATAGACTCCCAGTACTTGGTGTAGTAGTAGTAGCGGTAGTGTAATCATTCTTAGTCCTGAAATTTCTGTTAAAACTTTTCAGTCATGAGAATGGTAACTGTAAAGGTAGCTGTAGAGCATCAGAATGTGTACCAGTGTGTAGCCCAGGGCTGTATCAATTAACTCGAAACATGTTCTTTGCATATTTTATAAAATCTCAAATTTTTATTTGAGAATATTATTTATCTCTGTGTACTCTTGTTTATGCCTTCTCAATCAAGAAGTTAGATGGGATAATGTTATCAATTAAAGAAACTGAGTTGGGAAAATTTATTGAACATCTGAAACTCTAAGAAATAAATCAGTTAAATTTATGTTCTATTGGGTAGTAGAACTAATACAGCCCAGCAAATCTCATTAATGACTGCTAAACACTCTCAAATAATTCATCAAAATATCACACATTCTACACTATTTCATTCATTTAACAAACAAAACTTAAAAAATCTAAGTTGCCTATTAAATGGTGCAAATTGGGACAGGGTGTATTGTGAGCAGGACCCAAATAAGAAATTAAGTGTATTCTATAATATTCTAAACTACTATATAAATATATGCTGTCCACTGGTCCACTCTCGTAAATCAAACATTAGAAAAATGAATAACTTCAACTGGATAACTCCTGACATAAAGAAACTGCGTATTCAAATTAAGTTAGATACTGAAAAAGCTAAGTACAGTAAGTCAGCATCTGATAAGATTGCACTTAATAAATTAAAATATTTGTATGATCAGACTGTAGTAAAAGCTAAACAAAACTTCATTAGTAGTAAGATCCTTGAATCTGATAATATGAGTAAAAGTTGCTGGCAAATTATTAATGGTTTCCGTAAACCTAGAACTCCCACTGATAATGCCCCTATTGAACTGAGCATCAATAACTCAAGTTTTATTACCAAGCAAGACGAAGTTGCCTAAGCTTTTAATAAGCATTTTGCGTCAATAGGCAGTAACATTAGTGCAAACACATATAAATGAATTCACTAAATTTTCAAATTACTCCAAAATAGATACAAGTATCTACCTCTACCCTACACATAAGGCTGAGATTGTATATATAATTAATAAATCAAAATCTAAAAACTGTATAGGTGTGGATGGAATTCCAATGTCACTTTTAAAAACTTGTAGTACTGAAATTGCTGATCCATTAGTTGACATAATAAACTCCTCCTTAGCAACTGGAATATTCCCTGATAACTTAAAAGTAGCTGTAGTAGTACCCATACATAAAAAAGGAGACAAAACCAATATTAACAATTATTGGCCAATATCTATCCTTCCTGCAATTTCCAAAATATTTGAAAGAATTCTCTATTACAGAATAATTAAGTATCTAGAGAAGCATAATGTTATACCAACTGTCCAAAATGGATTTGTAAAAAATAAATCTACCATAACTGCAATTGTCAATTGCATCGAAGAGACAGTAAGGTGTATTGACTCAAATTGCTTTTCAAGCAGTGTTCTTTTGGATTTAACTAAAGCTTTCGACTGTGTTGAAAAAACTAGCTTAATGAATAAATTAGAAATGCTTGGTATCAGGGGCTTAGGTTATAATATTATAAGGTCATATATGGCTAATAGGAGTCAAATTGTAAAATTAAAAAATAGATCATCTGTATCAATATCCAGCTCCGAAAATATAACACATGGAGTTCCTCAGGGTTCGATTCTCAGCCCCCTATTATTTGTGCTATATATGCATGACATTGATAACTATGCTTCTGATGGGATAAAGATTATTCAGTTTGCTGATGATACAACCATCACTGTAAGTGATACTGACATATTAAAGCTGGAAACCCATTTAAACGATATAGTTAGTAACATTGTTCAATACTTCCGTAATTTAAATTTAAGTGTTAACCCTAATAAATGTGAAATGATAAACTTTGGATTCAAAATTATAAATCATCCAGTACAATTAAAAATTGATACAGAGGTAGTAAAAAGTGTGGACGAAACACAGTTGCTAGGGATTGTTTTAGACAATAAGCTCACTTATAACTCACAAACTGACAAGATAGTAGCTAATGTTAGTAAAAATCTATATGTCCTGAGATGTCTAAGAAACTCTTCCTATTTCTACTGTTAAAACTATTTACTTTGGGCTTATCCACTCCTTTTTGCCATATGGAATTGAACTATGGGGAAATACATCTAAACAAAATTTTCAAAGAATATTTGTATTACAAAAAAAGGCTATTAGGTATTTAGGTGGTCTAAGGTATAACAAATCCTGTAAAAACACTTTTATTGTGCTGAAAATCCTTACATTACCAAGCTTGTTCATCTATAGAACCATTTTATATTTAGTTCAATTTAAATTCCCAATGAAAAACATGTCAGATGTTCACACATATAATACCAGGAATAATCAATTACTAAATCTCCCCAGAACCCGATTACATTTATCAGAAAGGGTCCCTAGTTATATGGGAGCGAAGTTTTATAATGCTTTGCCTGAACATCTAAAATCATATGAAAATTATAATACCTTTAAAAATAGGATAAAAAAGTTACTTAATAACCAAAGCTTTTTACAGTATTGAAGAATACCTAAACTTATAGATCTTTTCTATGATGTTTTGATTATACTAATTGTACTTTTAACTTCTTATCTAATTATATTGTATATACTATGTAATCACTAAATTCTTTTCTATTTATGTTTGTCATGACATGGGCCCTTATAGGGTACCTTTTTATATCATCTTATGTATTGACTCATGATATGGTTCAATTATGTATTCCACTGTATTGAACTGAATAAATAAATAGTGGTGTTATGTAATTTAAAACTAGTCTAGAGATTTTCAGCAACAGCCATTGGGTGGCTCAGTTGGTTAGATACTGGTCTACTGATCCCAAGGTCACGAGTTTAAATCTGGCCCAGACCAATGGTTTTTAAGTGTGCTTAAAAACGACAGCTCCATGTCAGATTTACTGGCATGTTAAAGAACTCCTGTGGGACAAAATTCCGGCACACCGGCGACGCTGATGTGATCCTGGCAATTGACAGCATCACTAAACAATAGAATTTAATTTTTAATTAAGCCATTTTGTAATAGTGTTAATCAGCTTAATACCCTAATTACAAATTGTTCTCACTGTTCTAATGCTTTTTGTTCTAGGTTGGCTCTGAACGTGTTCCACTTGAAGTTTGTCTTCTAAGGCAGTTAGCTCACATCTCTGGTGTGATAAAATTATTGGATTACTATGAACGTCCAGACAGCTGCATTATAATTATGGAAAGGCCCGACCAAGCAAAGGATTTGTTTGATTACATTACTGAGAAAATTTGCCTCAAAGAAACCGTTGCAAGAGGTTTCTTCAAACAGATTGTGGAAACTGTCATTCAGTGCCACAATGCTGGTGTGATTCACAGGGACATAAAGGTATTTAAAAACTATCTCTCACTAAGAGGGAGGGCAAATACATTCAACATATTGTTTTGCTTTACCCTGTAGGAACAATGGAGCTCAGTGTAATGTCGTCACTGTTAGGGACAAATTTTCATGCACTAAATTTCACTGATGTATGTATAAATTAAATACCCTTAAAACTTCAAATCCATTCAAATAAAATATGTAGTTCAGACCAATCTTATTGGCTATTGTAGTTGGTTAGCACCAAATATTTTAGGGATTGTCATACCTATCTTTTTCTGTTACGGTTTAGGATTTTAATATAGAATGGAACATTAAACCCCTTATTGATTCAGGTAATTTACTTACCTGCAGTTCTAATTAATTCATACAAATTCCAATGTTATTTTTAAAAGCAGTTTAGTGAACATAATGAGGGCATTGAAGAAATGGCAGCTTATGATTTGTTTAACAGGAAACAAGGATTGTATGTGCAAAGCAATTCAATTACTGGTTAAATTGAAGTAGATCTTATCTTTCTGGTACATGTAATACCAGCATTCTTGGATTAAAATCTATCTTGAAGCATTATGTCAAAAGTATGGACGTGCTACTATGTTCTCCTTGTTAATGTATCAAACGCTGTTAATGCCAAAATCATTATAATTATGTTAAATATTCTTTGTCCTACAGAATTTTATTTCAATTTGTTATATTAACAAATTTATCACATTATTGTGTTGAACAGCATGACATGAAAGATAAAATTTTTCTTTGCTGAAATTCCTTAATAGGTACATACTACACAGTTTACTACTGCCCTATAATTCATAAAAATAAAAATCCTTTCCAGATAGAAGGAAACTTCATTACAGCCAGTGGTCATGGAGGTATGCTGGTCATTTGAAGCCATGATTCAGCACTCAGAAAACACAGCACACTATCAGCTACAACTGTATTTAGTAATGTTCAAAATGTAACATAAAAATGTGACTAATTATCTTTATTTTTCTCTGCAGGATGAAAATATTCTTGTTGATCTGAAGTCGCATTCTCTCAAACTGATTGATTTTGGGTCTGGCACATATCTGAAGGATAGTCTTTATACAGACTTTGATGGTAAGGAATGCACCTCTGTTCAAGTATACTGCACTATGTGATTCATATCTTGTATTTTTGTTTACTCCGTACTTTTTGTTCTTACTACATTCGCGTGACTTTCTCTGCTCTTGTGCTGGCCATTCTTACGAACTCTTGTTCCTATATCTTCTTCGTGTTAAGATAAACATTTGTACAAATTATCAAACTTTTTGACTTGATAGCTTCCTTCAACAAAGAGATCTCTTAAATTAAAAAAACTATAATAAAGTATAATAACTTAGCTCAGACAATTTTAATGGCTGCAACATAAGGACTTTTATCGAGTTTGGCATGTGCATTGCGTTTATGCAAGTCACTGTATTTGTACATATATACATTCTTTTCTTGTACGTGCTCAGGGGTCTCTGTCTAGGGGATATGTGAATGGCAACCACAAAATATCCAAGCTGAGCAGAACATTACTTCCACTTACTGGTGTTTTGCTCCTCACTGTAGCTTTTCTATCTGACCTTACCTTGGTCATCTCTTGTTCTCTTCCGACCTCGATGCTATTAGGGTTCCCGAGGGCTAGGGAGTCTTTATTTTTCCAACCTCTCCATTTCTCTAATTTCTCTATAAAATCTTAACCCCTAACATGCTGACCTGTCATGGCATGTAATACGTCCTCTGATTGGTAACCAGAGGATATGGTCGGTGAATTTATTTTGATAATTCTCCCGGTCAGGTCGGTGAGACCCGTAAACCGACAGGTGTGGTCCTCCAGACATTCTGGGGGTTGTGAGAGAGCGATGTGACTGCCAAAACATAAAAATATGGTGCTCTCTAAAAAGCGGTTACATTTACTGCTAAGTCTCTTCAATATCTGTGAAAAATATTGGAGAGCAAGAGGATTAATGACTTCATTGTCAGAAATCCAGCATTAGCTAACAACAACAACACATTCCTACATGTGGTATGGTATCTTGTAGTATAAAGCACTAGAAAGTGATACTGTTAATCAAAGCACCCTTGTCTATCATGGTTAGACGCTGGCCTACTGATCCCAAGGTCGCGGGTTCAAACCCGGCCCAGGCCGATGGTTTTTAAGTGTGTTTAAAAACGACAGCTCCATGTCAGTACATTTACTGGCATGTAAAAGAACTCCTGCGGGACAAAATTCCGGCACACTGGCGACGCTGATGTGATCCTGGCAATTGACAGCGTCGTTAAACAACAAAATAATAATTTTTTTTTCTTGTCTATCATTTCCATCATTCATATAAATAAGTTCAATTATTTTGCCGTCAATATTTTAGTATGAGTACCCTAACTGATGATGCCTTCAAATACATTTCACATGTGGCATTAATTTGTGTAAAAATGAGGGAATAGGCATTCTTTGGCTTCTCGTGGATTTCTGTCGTACATATCCCCTTGACAGCAATGGACTGGAATTAACATGAGGCTGAAGTTCATACTCCCAATATAAAAGAGTGACTATCTTTAAAAAAATATTTTATTTATATATACAGTTTATTAATAATAGTAAGAGTTAATCAAATGTCTAACTTTTTCCCTTAGTAAACTTGAAGATGATTTACACAATTTTAGCAGTCCCCATATAACTAATTTCCTTTGCTTGTAGTTGTATGCCCTAAGATGAAACTGACTTAATAGCCAGAAAGCGAGTCAGATTTAAAAAATATTTGGAACATTCATTGGCACTGTTTCACTACACAATATAACAGTGACCTCCATTTGTTTTCAAGATGTGCTATAAACAAAAAATACGTATAATTTTGAACCTTTTTCCTGATTGCTGAGCAGTCAACTGTCTGTGTCTTGTAATTGAAATTATGTAACTTTGAATCCTCATCATTCTTCAAATATTTTTACCAGTAAAATTGAAGTTAAATATATAGCAGTAGTATACAGTTTTACAGAGTTACTTGCATTTGAAGGCATTTGTACCTAAAAATGAACAAACATTCATTTTAATTTACACACTTGACACTAAGTTTTACATATTCTTGATTTGGCTTTTCAGTTAAGAATGTCTATTAATTGCACATTTATTTTGAGAATACAAGGGGTGTTTGGTAAAGAGTAGCGCTGAACCTTTTTTCCTTCCGCTAAGCCACCGCTTGTGGCATCCTTCCATGTGCAGAGCAACTACATCTCTATTCAATTATCACTGGAAGTTTCACAGCAATAACTTTGTGAGTTAAGTGTTGGTAGCATGTGAGAGTGAACATGTTTCATAATTGCCTCTAAACATTGTCATGGCATATGAGGGTAATCCCAAAAGTAAGGTTTCCAAAGTGCTGGGGTCGGAAGGAAACTGTTTGCGTGGATGTTGACCATACTGCTTTTTTCCTTTCTTACTCTACTATATACAGAAACCACCGTACATCCTCTGGAGCCCTCAGTCTTGGCTTGGCAGCCAGTTGTAATAGAGCTCCTGTTAGCCACTACCGCCAGCTGTGCAGTTCGCATAGTTATTCAGCTTTTTAGTGCAAAAGGGGTTAAACCAATTAAAATTCATCAACAGTTGATGGAAGTGTATGGGTAGTCTTGTACGGATGTCACAAATGTCCACAAGTGGTGTAGAGCATTTGCAGATGGTCATACGGAAATTCATTACAAAAGAAGTGGCAGACCCTCAATTCTCAACGAGAAAATCGCAGAGGTTGAACAAATCGTGCTTCATGATCAGCGAGTCATTCTCGACAAGCTCTGCATTGTTGTTCCTGAGATTTCTCGAATCACCATTCACTGGACTTTGATTAAAGAGTTGGAATTTTGGAAGGTGTGCACAAGGTGCATCCCAAGAGTGCTGATGCAAGACCACAAAAGGCAACACGCTGAAACTTCCCGTAGTTTACATCTTATATGATTTTAAAGGTTAATTCATCAAATTTTGATCGTTGCATATGCTTAATAGCACCCTTGTATAAATATCAGTGTTATGATAGTCTAATTTTATGAATATTTTAATTTTGACATGTGCATAAAATGCACTATGTTCTATTGTTTTAATTGGTTTTTGCTTTATTGGATGTGGAAGTAAAATTTATATTCAGTTTAGGTCTTGAACGAATGGTTAACCTGAGCAATGCCAAGCCTTATTCCAGAACTTATACTACCAAGGGGGGGGGGGGGGGGGGGTTACTTTGTGACCACCACTGGTGACAAAATATCTGAGCAATTTCTAAACCAAATTATTTTAAAACTGGGTATTTTATTTTGTCATGTTCATAAAGGTTATACTTAACACTGCTCAACTATTCCTTTGCTTTTTTTTTTACATGAATCACATTAGGTATTATGCCAATCCTTATCACAGAACTTAAATTCCCCCTCCATTGGTAGTATTTGACCACCACCGGTAACAAAATGTGTGAGCAATTTTTAAAGCAAATTCATTTTATAATTGAGTACTATAGCTTGTCATGTTTATAAAGGTAATATTCAACATTTGTTTACCATTCCTTTTTTACTTCCTTACATGAATCACATTATACTGTTAGGGCAGTACTTTGACTACCTTGACATTTCATTGTTTCTCAAAAATATCAACAATGAAAACTTTGAAACAATTACGCAATTCAGTAGTAGAAATGGTGATTGACAATAACTATTAAGTGCATGTCTTTAATCAAAAAGTTAAAGATGGAATTTAGAAAATTATAGAAGGTGGGTAGAAAGTACCCCTCCCTTGGTAATGCTAGGGTTAATCAGGTAAAAGCTTCTGAATTTTCTTTGAACCCAACCCTTAGTACCTTTTAATTAAAATGTATGTAACTACCCAAGACAGAACTTCAAATTTGTATGGCAAGCAAAATTCTTCAATGAGTAGAGTATGAGTATATAAAATTCAGCATTCTTAGGCTTTAAATGATCACTGTGGCCTTTGAAATTGATGGTTCATGAGATGTGATGTTTTTCTGTTGACCAAAATCAAAATATGTTTTAAATCTATAAAAAATGAACCTCTCTGTTCAAAATCCCATTTTTCATTTTGAAAATGCTATACACTTTGCCTGTAGTAATGTTTTCTGTTGTAACTCTTTCTACAAGAAGTGCATTACAAACACTGATTAATAACGTTAAGATCGAAAATCACGGATTTAGTGTTAAACAAGAAATTTATGAAAACTGATTCATTACAGCACAAAAATGTAATGTACATTGCACTGATACTTATTTCCTGATGCAACTCCCTGTTGGTAATAACGCAGTACATATTTTGAAAAATAACATCCATATGCTAAACTTTGCACTAAGTTTACCTATAATGGAATAATGAAAGAATGACATTGCACATGTTCGTGAGAATATTATTGCTTTGCGGGCATCTCAAGTATGCATTATCAGTGTTAGCTGCATTCTTTCACTAAAATGACCATACACCCAAGAAAATGCTATATTTCTCTAAGGAAGATGTTTTTGGACAATTTGTTTTAGTCAAAGGAAAGAGGGAAGCGGAAGACGGATCTGTTCATTACTTTATGGTTTTGCTATTGGCCACAGATGGTAGAACATTTTTATTTACATCTTGACACAAAACATGTAGAAGTTAGTCATTATAATTGCTCATATTTGCATTCAAAAGCTCCAGGTATAAATTTCAGAGGTTGATGCAGCATTTCCCCTCACACACTCGGTAACACGCTGTCCTATGAAGGTGATACAATGACATTGTCTAATTAGTCCTGGAAAATAGTTCATAAAGGAAATGGGGTCAAACAGTCAGAAGATAAGTTGATTTTAGAATCTGTTGAAGTCTGGAGGGTGCTGGAAACGTGTTTCTTTAGCCCTGCTACCCCACCAAGGTATGTTTGGTTTATCTTGGCAAGTACCAGACAGCAGCAGTTTAGTTACAACATATTATGATGATTTGTTCTTAAATATTTCTGATGCAGCACATTTCTAAATTGCTTAGTGTATTTTCCTCATTATAGGTTATAAAATTGTATATGAATACAAATTTGCATGGACATCATAAACTCTTAAATAAAACTGAGGTATTAGTTTGTTGAAAGGTAGGTTCTTTCTTCCAAAAGTTGGGGTTCTAATGATGTTAGGCTGCACATGGTGTTAGGCTGCACATTGGTGAAGCTAAGATGCCTATTCAAATAAAACTTAATGCGAAGTAGCTACTTTGGCAATAAGCTAGCATAGTTAGAACAATGTAATTGGCAAAAGTAATACAGACCAAGTATGGTGGTAACAGCTGAGCTCTAAGCTCTTTCAAGGTGAAAATTTATCTGAACAAGGTTTGCTTTACTTAATGCCAAATTGATGTCAACTCACATCCATCTTCTGACCCCTGCCACAAGTCCAGTGTTATAAATTATGCTTTCAAGATTTCCCTGTTGGTACATTCATACTTCACTGTATAGGAGGGATATTGAAAGTCATGGGCAGCAATTTTTTATAAATCCCCAATGAAATGCAACAAACCAAAGGTATTGTCATAATTAACAAACTACAGAGCAATACTGATCAAGTCAAGACATCATTAGCTTCAGTCACATGACTTATTAATACAAAATGTCTGCTACTTATGTTTCGTTTTGTCAGCTTACTGTGATTAAATTTCTTGTTAAAGAAGGAATCTCTAATGCAGAAATGCTCTAGACTTCATCATAAGTGTGCTTGGGTGCCAGCATTCAAGAACATGGATATAACATTTTAAATAATGAAAAGCATGCATCAAAGATGAGCCTTATAGTGGCCGTCTTGAGGACTGCCTCTTAGCAAATGCCACATGGAAAGAATGGAGGAGATCATTAGGAAAGTATATCTGAAGTATATCTATGGATGAAGTGATGTCAAAACTTGGAATAGGGCTAGGACATGATCTAAGAGTTGGAGCTTTTGGAAAGCCAACACTGTAAATAAAAGACAAAAAGAAATGTGACATTGTTTTTGCAGAGCTGGAACACTTCTGCCAAATGGAGACCATGTGGAGAAAGATATAAAATGATAAAATAAAGTGATGCGTGTTAGTTTTAGCAAAAATAATTATATGGTTTATATAAAATTGTTGCTCATGATTTCCAGCATGGACTATGTTTCAAATAATTCTATGAATTACAGTCACACTATCATTTTACTAGATTCATCATTGCTGTTTGCTTCCTGTTCTATATCTCTGCACTCATCTCAAAATCTTGCTTTTCATCAACACGTATCAGTATTGCCCCCCAATACTTTGAATGAAATAATGCGTTGTTTCCCTTGTGCTCATTTTCGGACTGCAAAAATATAAGGAAACTAGTAGTAGCAAAAGAAAGTAGAATCCTTGGTATAATCAACAGTACAGGATTAGTAATAGCCTACTTGTGAAGGGAAGCTTACTTTGTAATGCTACAGCAAGCTGCTTAGGTTCACTCTGCACTCAGATGTCACAGATTTTCCTGATTAGTAAATTTCTAGGAGTAAACTTGGGAGAGATCAATAAATATAATATATATTTAGACACTACACTTCACTTATCTTTGGTAAGTTGTGAATATGTCAGTATTGCGAGAGATGCTGCTAGTTTTTCGGCTACTGTGGGTTGGAGCATAAGGGTGCTACAGTTTCTCAAGCCAGGTAATTACCAGCTGTATGGCTGCACTGTGGGTCCATTCTGCAGAGTGAACCAGCTAAAGTGTTAATATAGCCCAAGTTAATGCAGAAAGCAAAATTAAAGGTATAGGGAAAATGTATTAAATTAAAAAAAGAATCGCAGAAGTCACCATAGAAAATGTGCACAAAGTACTTCCATCTCTCTCATACCACTATCCTCTTCTAGCAGCATCAGTACAACATCCATTTGTAATGGTGATGAGAAGCTGGCAAATAGCTTTCTGCTAACAACTTCCTTTAACAGATTTAACAGAATTCTGAAATTAGTGATTGTTTCTTTTTATTACGATACAAGGCTACACAGCATTTATTTTGCTATTAAACTTTGTCTTTTAAAAATTATGTTTGCATCATTTACCAGTGTTATCAAACTGAACATTGCTTATTGAAGTACAATATGTAACATATATATTTTATGCTACAATGAGCAAATGCATTTGATAATTTAGATGTTAACTTTCTATCATGTTTTTCTTATAGTGGTATTGAAACAATGTTAATGCAAATCTGTTGTGTAACAAATGTATTAGCAAGATGTTTCTGTTAAGGAAGTTACAGAATGCTGAATAGGACATTACAATTATTGGTTAGCAGCTTTAACAATTTAAGACTTAACGAGTTCTCATCTTCAGCTGTGGACCGACCGCTAGATGAATGGGAAGAACTTTTCTTATTGTGGTGGTATCTGGTATTGAAAGTTTGCCTAATCTACAAGATGGGATGATGAACTCGGCTGATCTAGCAGGGGGTGATCAAAGAATTATGCAGTCTTCGTTCTTCAGGATATGCATTTTCTCGTGCAATGACATTCAGCTGCATTGTTAGGACATTCAAGGGCTTGGTGACAGGCTTAATTTTTATGGTTGAGGCAGGGGTAAAACATCAGGTGAGATATTGAGACAGTGTTTCTGCAGCTTTATATATTGTTGAGCTTATGAATATGACAAATAATATAATTAAGTTTTGTACACTGTCGAGCTGACAACTGAAAATCTTTGACACTCCAACCTGAAATCAGGATCAGCAGCATTACATAAGAATATTACCATCCAATTTCTTGGGGTAAGTGTTTTTCTGTGAGTTTCATCACTATTGGGCAAATATTCTAAAGTTAGAAAATCAGGTTTTGCATTCAGTTACTTAATCTATTCAAAGTGCTTCTTTCGCTGTATGTTTTTCTCTCCCCTACATGCATAAATATCACCATTATGAAGGAAACTATTGGCTGACAAGTGGAGTGTGCTGTATCTGATTCCAAAATAATGAAGTTGTAGCTATACCTAAATTGCAGTTTTTTTGCATTATTCACATCAAAACTGAAGCTAAAACTCTGAATCAGAAAAATGAAGTTAGAGCTACACAGTGCAGTTGTTGGTATCTTTTATTCACTCCAAAGGAAGCTATAACTCCAAAATGCTGAAGTGGCAGCATTATCTACATTTTATTCACTTAGCCCAGTGCATCAGTAGTAGTTCTAAAATGGCTTCTGTACATTGTCAGTTATATGGGAAGAGCAGAAATTTTCCAAATGGGCTGCGTAGTATTTTGCCTGTCAGTGTTCTTGTTGCCATCTGCTGCTATCATAGAAAGGTGCAGATGAAATCAAACAACATTTTTAAAGCTACTTTTAAAGGCTTTACTTACAAACTTTATGAAAGATGTTGAAAATGGCCACCATCGTTGTCCATAAATGTTTTGGCATCTCTTTAGGAGACCATCCATCATTCACCATAGTTCACTTTGAGAAATGCTGGCAATTTCCTGGCGGATATTTTGTTTTAATTCTTCTTTTAATTCTTGTCTTGTATATTTTGTTTTAAATTACCCCAGAGATAGAAATTGCTTATTGGAGCTCTGAGAAACCTTTCTCTGCTAATGGCATACCATACAGCAATTTTTTCATCACAAAGGGGTACTTCATGAACAATATTAGGTTCTGAGTTAAACGACCAATTTTTTTCAAGTCAACAGTTGATACCTGTACGTATGTGAATACAATTTTGCTCCCCCCCCCCCTCCCTTTTTTTAAGAGAATTATTAGACAGGTAGCATGGTTTTGCCTTTATTCAACAAGACTGCAATAGCTCATGCAGCCAATCTTTCGATCAGAACAATTGAAAGTGTTTTGGGACAGAATTATTACTAGAAATTTGTGGCCCCTCTCTGTACCCCGACCTAACCCCCTGCAGTTTCTATCTCTGGGGTAACCTAAAATAAAGTGTCCAAGACAAACCCACACACTCTGGAAGAACTCAAACAAAATATCTGCCAGGAAATTGCCGGCATTTCTCAATGTGAACTATGGCAAGTGATGGATAGTTTCCTAAAGAGGTGCCAAACAACGAAGTTTCAGTATCTCCTTTGACAAGGTTGGTAAGTAAAGCCTTTAAAAGTAGTTTTAAAAATGTTGTGTGGTTTCATATGCACCTTTCTACGATAGCATAGACAGCAATGAGCACCGAGAATACCGGCAGGCAAAACACCTTGCAGCCCATTTGAAACTTTTTTGCTCTCCTGGCATGATAGACTGAGTGTGCACAGCATCATGTATGCTTCAGCTCCCAGACTAATGTACATTCAGAGAAAAGCAAAATGAGGGTAAGGTATGTACGAAACTGATTGATGGATTTGTTAAATAGGAGCATTGCTTTTGATGGTTGTCTTTTGCAGTATAGTACTAATGTAAGTAGAAATGTGATTTTACCAGGCTTAGGGGAAATAGATATATTTCTTCCATTTAGAATTTTACACACAGAGCAAGGTGATATGGTAATATGAGTCAATCACTTTTGGGAGGTCCCAGATTTAAAACCCCATGGACCAACCAACTTGAAGTCCTTTTCTCATTTTCCTCAGTCACTAGACTAATGCTGGGTTGGTTAATTTGATCTGAGAATTTTGCTGTCTTCTTTTCATCACTACATTTCACTTTCTTCGTCTTCATCACACCAGGCATTGCACTGATTACCCTGGCTCTTCTATAATCCAAAGTTTGCTTGCTGCTCATCAGGCTACTGACCCAATACGTTGGCTTGCATGTCTTTGGGGCATAATGCCAGGATTACGATGAACTTAATGTAACGGGACGTAATGGGAAAGTCTAACACGTTATATCAAATGGAGCTATTTAGGGCTGACTTAACATAACATAACATAACATAACTTAACTTAACTTAACTTAAGAGTTTGGCCATGCTAAACTTTTCCTTCAGGTTTGGAGGTCACATAACTATTTGAACCAATCAGTGGGTAGTACCATGCAGGAATAAATTGTGCTTCTGTATAACTGTTTGCATCAAAACTCTTTCTCTGGTTCTTTCGTTTAACTCCTAAAGTAGGTTATGGCTATCTCTATAGTACTTTATTTGCCATTTGAAAATGCTTTTTACTTCATATTCTCTTTCTTTTCATTTTTGGAAAATGTAGCCTTTGGTTAGAAAATTGAATATCCCATGTCTGCCGAGTAGAAGAATAACCAATCAGAATGATTCCCATTACATTAAGTAAAGTATTTAACAAGGCAGTAATTCTTTCGGATTCTAAAGCTGCAATTCAGGGAATATGTTCAAATACTACAAAGAAGTCAGCAAAAATTAGAGAATGCTACAAAATGTTAACACAACCCCAAAAAGTTAATAAGACTGTTCATCTCCAATGGATTCCAGCACACTGTGGAGTCATGGGGAACGAAGCTGCAGACTCACTTGCAAAGAAAAGCACAACAATAAAACAAAAGTCTAAATTCAATTTCTCATATTCCTCAATAAAACGCTTGATCATTAAAAAATTTTCTCATTCATACCTACAAGAAATAGAAACAAATGCCAAAGATAAAAAATGGATTACACTACTTTCCAACCCAGATATAATCCCCCAGAGACCAAGGAAAACAGTGGTTGCAGCCTTCCGACTACTGACAAATCACGACTGCTTAGCAAGTCATCGCTACAGAATAGGCATCTCAGCCTCACCAATATGTGTCCTGTGTAACGATCCAGCAGAAATGAACGAAGACCACTTGAAGACCTGTGAAGCATTAAGATCAGAAGAAACTACAGTTCAAAAGTATTGGAAAGCACGAATGCTAATGGCTTCATTGCCAGATGCAAGGCACTAGAAAACAACAACATTAAGTAAAGTACATCCTGATATAGTTTCTTTCTTCACATTACGTCCTGTCATGTTGAGTAAAGTTTATCGTAATCCCAGCATATGTCCTCGAAAGACGAGAGAATTCAAAGAAAAAGAATTTTATACTTCGAATCAGTGTAGTTTTTGCTCTCTATAAAGAAATTAAAAGGTGTATTGTCATTTTCTTGTGGTCATCAGTGATCAGAATATGGTGGAATTTCCAAGCTTCAGAATTTGAGTGTGTGGCATTATACTGTTATGCATAAGTGTTGTCAAGCTAGTTCTTTGCGGTTCTTAGAGTGAATTGTATTTCCAATCGAAAGGATTAGGAATACAGGTTTATAATTACCTAATGTATTGAACAGTGATGCATTTAAATTAATTGGACAATGGTCATTTCCAGTAAGAGGTTTTGATGTTACAGGTATTTTAATGTTAAAGAAATAAACTCTTGAATGCCCAAGAACAAGGACAAGTTTAATATCCGCTTAGTAGCAATATGCAATTCTCCATTTGAACTCTTGCAAAATGAGAGTTCAAGGAGAGTACTGCAATTAGAACTAGCTGTTTTTTCTCTGATAAAGTATTTTCTACGTACTTAGATTTTCAATCATATCAGAGCAATTTGAAGCTCTTCCTTTATGACCTTGAAAGTGTAATGCAAGGTGGGTGTACTTGAATCCCATCTTGCAGAATAACACTGTGGGCCTCAGGACTATAATCGTTTGTGAAAGGCAGGAGGAGTTCCATACTGGACCTAAAGATAAAGGTAATTGAAAGCTACTACACAAATTGAAGAAGATAGCAGGTATCTATAGAGTATACAGCCTTAGAAACAAATTTGATGTAAACAAAACATTTTGTATCCCTCTGCATTAACCTGGTGTTCATATAAGCAACACAAACAAGAGCTACGCGGACTTGTGTCTTTATTTATGATGCAGTAGAATTTGTACTATGCTAATAATGACACCTAATGATTCTCAAACCAGTTCGTATATAATAATTACCATCTGAAGGTTATTTAATCCTGGGAAATAAACTACTTGCAATAGTAAGTCGCCATTGTGGTAATTGTCTCTGATGTGAGACTGCCTTTGTGGTTTGCCGGGAAAAATACAAACTGGTTTGAGAATTCAATGTTATTCTGGCAGGTTGTCACAGTAGCTTAATGGTTAGTGCACCCGCCTAGTAAGTGGAGGGTCTGTGGTTCAAATCCCAACTGTGGCATTGAATTTTTAATTTCCAACTAAACAATCATGCATATTTAAGTGTATGTTACGTTGTGTGCTTTGGTTTCCCGTATGTCATGATCTAGTTATGTCATGTGATTACAAGTTTGGTGCAAGAATGAAGCAATAGTACAGTGCATTCATAGCTTGGCCGGTCCACACTGCAGCAGCAGTGGACCGAGCAAGGACCACAGTGCCCTCTGCCAGAGTTCCATGTAAACTACCTACAAGTCATTGGTGCGGCACCCTAAGTACTCTACTAACCTAAATTGAGCTTCCCTGCATCACGACAGATGTTGAAATTCATGACCTTCAACCTTACCTACCTCTCCAAAAACATTTCTGGTTTACTCGCAAAATTTCATGTTGACTGATTGTCTGTATTTCTCTCATGATTTTGTCCTTCAGTTCTTGTAACATGTGTGAATTTGATGGTTGCACTTTATTCTTTCACGTTCCCCATAAATAAAAATTGCATGGAGATAGGTCAGGGAAATGAGGTGGCCACAATCCTTGACTAATTATTCTGTCACCATACATCTTTCCCAGTTCATGCATAGAATTTGCAGCAATATGTGCTATAGCTGAATCCTGCTGAAATCGGCCACACAATCTTTCATTTCTTGCTAGCTGCAGAAAAGGAAACTTAAAATGGAATTTACATAAACATGTGAATGAACTATTGTCGTATAATATGGGAACGATGACTCTATGTGCACTCACTGCACACCAAACCCCAACTTTTCATTGTGGTGAAGTAGTTCATGAATAATCTGGGGATTTTTGATAAACCAGAATTGTTTTCAGAGATATAGGGAATGAGTTCGCATTGGTAATTAATTTCAACATCTGTTGTGTTACAGATAAGCCTAATGTAAGTTAGTACAACAGTTAGTGTTCCCTACTCTTCCCTTGCCAGTCATTTACATGTATCTCTGGTGGAGGGCGTGCGAGCCCTCACTCAATTCGAGGCTGCCATCGTTCAGTCTGGCCAATCTACAAATGCACTGTATATATGGAGAAAACAATAAAACATGTTGTGAGAATTTCTTATGTATATAAATGGTTGACCATAGCATATATCCAAGACACTAAATATGTATAACATTCTGAGATTTACCAAAGTTTCAACTCTCCATATTAACCAGTATTAACCAATACTGTGAAGCTATAAGTGCTGTAGTGTATTGATGAAGGGAAAATTAAATTGCAGCATTTAATATGTTGGCAGGCACACGTGTGTATGCTCCTCCTGAATGGATCCAGTATAATAGATACCATGGACGCAGTGCTACGGTATGGTCTCTTGGAATTCTTCTCTATGGTATGGTCTGTGGTGATGTTCCATTTGAGCATGACGATGAAATTATGCAGGCATCAATTCATTTCAGAACACGTCTGTCACATGGTAAGTTATTTATAGATGCCAATAAATTTTTGTATGAGGGCTGATCAACAAAGACTGAGACTGATTTTTTTTCACAGATGTTTATTACTCCAATTCAATGTTTACATGATCTTTTTCAAAGTAGTCCCCTCCTACATCAATGCACTTTTTATAGTGTCTCTGCCAGTCCTTGAACACGTGCTGCAGACCATTCTTTGTCAGGCCTTTGAGAATCACCTCACTTTTCTTGAGCACTGCTTCAGAGTTCTCAAATCGAATACCCCTAAGCTTTGCCTTTAGTGATGGAAATAAAAAAAAGTCACAGGGTGCAAGATCGGGGCTATAAGGTGGATGTGGTGCACAGGTAATGTTGAATTGAGCCAGAAACCGTATGACTTGATTTGCGATGTGAGGCCATGCATTGTCATGATGAAGTCGCCAACCAGTCCGAGAAAGCTCTGGTCGTTTCTTTGCAATGTGCTTCCTCAGTGTAGCCAATGCTGATGTTTAGTATGCTGCTGTAACAGTAGTGTGAGGGGGAACTGCATGCTGGTAAATCATTCCATTACAGTCAAAAAATGTGATCAGCATCTCTTTCCCTGCAGATGCAACAAGTTTTGCCTTTTTTGGTGTTGGAGAACCTGGCGATTTCCACACTGTGCAGGCTTGTTTTCCTTCAGGATCATAATGATGCAGCCATGACTCATCACTGGTGATAATCAATTTAAAAAATGCATCCCCTCCATCAGCAAAGAGGCGCAGCACCTCATGGCTTGTCTCCATTCATACAGCCTTTTGTTCGGGAGTCAACAGACGTGGCACCCAATGAGCACAAACTCAGGTCATATGGAGATGGTCGTGCATACTTGTAAACACACTGCTATATGAAATTCTGAACCCTTCACAGAGGTTACGTATTATTATATGCCGATCCTCTCCGACAATCGCAGCAGCTGTGTTGATGTTGACTTTAGTCACAGCAGAAGCCGCAACCCCAGGCCCACCTTGCTTAACACTGACAAGTTGGCCTTCTTCGAAGTCCTTGAACCACCTAAACACCGTTGCACGAGGTAGTGCATCTTCACTGTATGCTTGCTTAAGCTTTTCATAAGTTTCGGTGGCTGTGTGGTTTAAACGAAAACAGAATTTGATTGCGCTGTACTGCTCCTCTCGCATCACCTCCACTGTCTGGTATGCGAAATGCACGTAGGGTCTACAAAATAGAGCATTACTACCAACCTACCAATACAAGAGTGCTGCCGCCTACTGACATTATACATAAAAACCCGCTCTTTTCAAATATTTATGTTACAGATACGAAACTATCACGGAAGGTACAGGAAAATATCAGTCTGTCTTTGTTGATCAGTCCTTGTATTATTGCTTATTGCTCAATAATATTAAAGGCCATAAACCAAAATAATTGATACCTACATAGATTTACTGTAGTCTTAATTAGCTCGTGCTAACATGTGACAGAATTGTGCCTTCTTAACCCTTTTATACACTCAAACCTGGGTTACATAGAAATATGCAAAAGTTTAAGGGACAGGGATAAAATTTTTAGACCTGAATGTGTGTAAGGAGGATATAAAAAACATTACTATTAGACAAATATTTGTCGTCCTATGACCTGTGAGGGGTTAACATCATTTTGAAAATAAATTAATTCTCAAATTTCCATAATTTTAATGATGCCGCCACTAAAACTTGTTTTAATTTCTTTTCTTGCAAGTACATGAATCCTTGAAAAACAGAATTATGAAGAAATTCATAGAAAATATGTGGAAACCCATTTTTATTATTATAATAATAATAATAATAATAATAATAATAATAATAATAATAATAATAATAATAATAATAATAATAATAATAATAATAATCATCATCATCATCATCATCATAATAATCATAATCATAATCATCATCATAATAATCATAATAATCATAATCATAATCATCATAATCATCATCAGCATCATAATAAATAGATTTTATTGTCATTAGGCCTGTTACAGCAATAGACAACGTCAGTGTAGTTTACATGTTATATATAACAAATAGATTCTAGCAAAATTATATATACATACATATTTACAAATATCAGTTATAAAAATAATCTACCGATATTCACTATGACCTGCTATATATTACTTTTAGTACAATCAGTTGTCTTATAGAGCCAAGTATGGAGCGTATATGGATATATCCATTTGTTGAATGGCAATGTACATTTCAAAGATAAGTTACAATAACAGTGGTATTTACAGCTGAGTTGAATTTTCAAAATATTCTTGTAGAGAGTAGTACGGATTGTTTAATAATCTATGTAACTAAGAGTCAAGAACAAGCAAATGAACAGCTGAATTTAATTGCTTCTTCCATTCTATTAAATTGCAGCTGTATGCTTGTAAATTAATTTTAATGAACACAAAAACTTACTTGAAATTTTATAAATGTATTAATTTATGCATTCTGTAAAGTTAACTCTACAAATACAGAAGATAACTCACCTGGAAGTGTTGACATTTTTTCACCCAATGTGATATTGTACAAAGTTTCTCTTCTTCTCCTAGTACTTATGAACATTGCAATCCAACAGCTCCTCTCTGCTGTGGAATCTTTGCTATGATTCCAACTGTTACCACTGTGTGAAGTTTGTAAATGTTTAATTGATGAAACAGAAATATATGTATGGAAACCACATGTGTGGTGTGGTGTGGGTGTGGGTGTGGGTGTGGGTGGTGTGTATGTCTTTATTCACCGTAAGAATTTTTTTACAAATTCATGGCTTCGTCAATTTTTAAATAGGGAGTACAAATAATATTGGTTTAAACAATATCATGAATACAAATAATAATAACAGACAGCATTACAGTCATAAGAGTATATGTTATATATATATAGCCTACAGATTAAACACAGATAAAATTATTCAGAGAGTGAATCAAATAATATATATATACAGAGACAGTGTTACAGTAATATATATATACAGATAAAATGTCATCTATGTAGGTATCAATTATTTACTTTAGTGATCTCTCTCTCTGTCTCTCTCTCTCTCTTCCCCCCCTCGAACTTTGTGTTTGGTAGATATCATTCACCTTTCTTCCTCCAACTTCGTTGTTAGGGTGGTCAGACTGTAACGCGACACAATGCTAATAGAACGAAAAATCCTTGGATGGAAGGCAAGTCAAAGAGGAAAATGGAGTGATCTATTAAACTTCATGTACCTTCGAGAGGCAGCCCTGATTTAAAATTGGTACCACTTGCATGGATAGGATAGCCACGACTGCCTGCTTAAGGTCCCATTGGGAACAACAGAAGAAACTTTTGAATTGTGCAGCGTTGCACCACCAACTTGAACACATGTTTATCTGTATCCCATATTGCTTTGCTGCAGCAGAATTCTGGTTTAGATTTTGAGAACTTAAGTTGAAAATGACGGTCAGTTCTTGCTTTCTCTACTGCTTACCTAAGGTAGAGAATGTGGTGTAATCAATCCAAAAATTCATAATCAAGGAGTTTCATTAGAAATAAATGTTATAAGGTACTCTGAATCAAAGAAAAGGAGGGGAGAGAGAGATTTTTATTATATAAACTTAAATCAGCACCCTGTAAGAGTACAAAACAAGGATTTTAAAGGAATTTTACGAACCCAAGCAACCTTTGAATATAACAAATTTCACACAAACCTTTAAGTGATTCTAATTCTAATTTACAAGTTGTGTTTTGCAAAGTGTATGTAATTCACTGTACAAATTCTCTTCATTTTTATTTGATTTCATACAACTGTGATAAGACAGGAACTGTGATAACACGAGGAAAGATGTGGATCTTATTAAATACACATTGTACTTGCAGCTTTTTAGTATTAACCACTTCCAAAATATTCACTACTGTATGTTAAGTTTTCCTCAGGTGTAAGTCTAGTCTGTTTAACTTTCTGTGCAGCATTTTTTAAAATAAGGGATACTGCTCTTTATTTTCACATGGAATAATGACAAAGGAAAATCAACTTGTAATGCTTAGCAGTAATTTATCACCATTCACAAATTTGTTAAAAGAATGAGCTTTTTGTATGAATGTATAGGTAAAGGTTGTAGAGGTATTTTGGAAATGGTTAATAATAGCCACATATTTATTACACATCAGGTGTTTTTATCTTATCCCATATGTCTCTCACAGGAATTACTTTAATTTTAGTTTAAAGGGTTTGATACTTTGATGGAACTGGTTCCAAGAGAGATGATTATTGCATATTAACATAAAATGTGCTTAAAAACTCAATTGTATGTTTTAGATTGTCGTGACTTAATACAGAAGTGTCTTCAGATTCGACCAAGTGACCGTCTTCGTTTGGAGGAGATCTTGGAGCATTCGTGGATGAGCTGTGATTTGGATTCATGTCCAGACTCATCATCCTCCCTTTCATGTGTGTGTCCTAGACGGAGCTCTGTGGACCAGCATTCTTTGGATCAAGCTTCCACATCTTCTCAAGATAGCATTTGACCAAACTGTATTCAGTAGCATTTGATGGGGTCGATAGTATTAGTAAATGATGTCTTTTATTGGGAGATACAAAATGGGAAAAGCATCTTCAAGTTATCCCATTCTTGGCTGTGATGATCAACTTTGCCTGAGCTCCCTTTCCGGATGCTGTGTGAACTGGTGTAAAATTTGGCAAACAAATTCTGTGTTCATAATTTCAGACATGTGCTATCCACATTGCTTAAATGTATTTATTTATTCATTCTTTCATTCATTGCTAGCACATAACTATATTTATGTTTGAAATGAACTATATGAATGGCATTTAACATTGATGACTAGTCCTAGTTAACAGACTTAGTCATGAGGTGTTTTTTTTTTTTTTATATACATCAGTGTATTTGCTTTATATACAAGAATGCAATGAAGCTGAGAGATTCAATGACATTGATATCCGCAATGAAAATTGGACATCCTGCATAATATGTACCACCATGGCAGGAGTGTCTAAGTCAGAGTTGAGACTTCTTGTGAATGACTTAATGCACTTCCTAATAGAAGCATTTGGCATAGTTTGGTTTTAATTTTATTATTATTATTATTATTATTATTATTATTATTATTATTATTATTATTATTATTATTATTATTATTATTATTATTATTATTATTATTATTATTATTATTATTATTATTATTATTATTATTATTATTATTATTATTTATTATTTTTATTTTACTGTATACTTTCTGTTTTATATGTATGCAATAAGTACAGCGTTTGTTTTATCTTTCCCCATTCGCAATGATCTGTGCATATCCTGCTTCCACTTTGAGCATGGAAAGATCAAATGTATGCACTGTATTATAAGACTGCTAGTTATTTGAGTATCTTCCAAAAATGATGATGATAATATTATGGTTGATTATTATGATTATGATTATTATGTTTATTATTATTATTATTATTATTATTATTATTATTATTATTATTATTATTATTATTATTATTATTATTATTATTATTTATTAATAATTTGTGAATGTATGGTTTATTAGAAGCTCTGAACAAATATTAAACATTTCATGAGTACTTCAGATTCCATTCAGATATTACTGATCGATGCTCATGATAAAGGCACTAAAATTTTTACATTAATTACACCATAATGTGTAACTTGATAGATTCTGGTTGTGCTTTGCTCAGGCAAGCTGATTTGTGCAGAGTCTTTTTCGTGTGTTCCATTGTGTAATTATTTCAAAAGGAAGGTATTGTATTTCATTGCATTTTAAAGTTTTGTATAAATACAAGTATCAAAGATTGAAATGAATCTGAATGAGCATATTTATTTGTAACTGTTCTGGTATTCTGTTATGAAATTGCTGCAGGGTTGTAATTTTAGTATATTATAGACAAACTTTGTACATTACCCTCATGTTTATGAATAGTGATGCCCCAAAGTGCTGCATATTGAACAGAATATTACCGATGAAAGCATAAACAGTATTGCACCATTTATGTACATATTTTTTGTTCTGTATAAATTAATACATACATAAACATTGGTTCTTATGCTCCAGTAAATTGTTTTCTTGGGATATTAATTTATGAATATCAATTTATAATGTGCTACATTAAATAAGTCTATGACAAGTTTTTGGTTGGAATATCCAGAAACTGAATTTACCAAGTGCCTGTTAAAAATAAGCATACTTGGTGCATCTCTATTTGGCATACAAGGTATTTACATTTAAATTTTAGCAGTGTAGCACCTCTCATCATTAAGAAGTAAATAAGATCTATTCCTTGTGAACACAAAGATCTAAAGGAAACATTTTTTAACGTGTACAAGATTATGTTTCGCAAGACTGTGACACTCCAACTGGTGATTTGGATTAAGAGTTTAGTGATGGTCATTAGGATGCATGTAAGATACAAAGAAAGCTGTCATCACCATTGCAAACGTTGGTATTCCTATGAGATTCTCATGTAACATCATATAATTTATTAGCCTAGAATTGCAGTAAGTATTTAATTATTTATTTTTTGTGTTGATTTTTACAAATGTAGGCCTGAAGGACTACAAGTATTATAAGATGTGATTTGAGTTTGAAGTGTTTCAAATGAAACAATTGCACATGGTGTTAAATCATACTGTCTTAGTATTCCAAAAATTAGAGTTTGAGTGGTTGCAGAGATTATATTATTTCTTGTCATAAATAGATGCTCTGGTCATAAATTAATATCTATTCCCATTCCTCAAATTCTACATATTAGACAACCACATCATCAGCAAACCCAAAGAGTCTGGCATCTTTATAAAAGTTTGAAATGGTGATCACAAAAATGGGCTAACCATAATTTTGTTATAATAGGTATCAAGAAAACTTTATCACAAGCAGCTTATAGCATAAATAAGGATAAGGTTTACTACCTGCATATAAATACCCTTTACACAGCCTCCTTTGAAAATATGCACATCTGATTGTGAAGGAGTATGAGGAAATGGCATGAGTACCAGTGGGAAAATCTGAAAGAAAAGTATGGTTAGCAAGTATTGCTTAAAAAAGCACCTGTGAAGAGAACAGCATGTACAGTAGAACCCTGCAAATCCAAAATTCGAGATAATCTGAACTCAAAATCCATTATTTAAAAAAATCAAAAAGCTTACTTGTAGTGCAGAGAAACCATTTTTATTATAGAACAATATTTTTGTTTGGTTGATATCCTAGTGCATGCTATAACACAAAGGAGCACCTGTGCTGTATTAATTTATGAACGAAAAGCATAAATTACTCTAGAATGATCGAAACAAACTGAACTACTTGTGCACTGCCGCTTTCACATGCCATCGGCTATGTCCACAGGTCAGAAGAATACATTGTTGTTCTATTGAATACATTGTCATTATGTTGCGCATGGTAATTGTAACTAAGCTTGTGCTATCTTGTAGCTGTTAATCTTATAGCTGAATTTATATATTACCCCCCCCCCCTTTTTTTTTTTCTTCTTCTTCAAATAATCCAAATATTCCGGAACCCTATCAGATCACACCCCAAATTAATTCAGATTTGCGGGGTTCTACTGTAATCATAAGCTGTTGATGAATACGTTTACCCCATTTTCACTCTCGTTTAAATTTCAGTATTTCAAAATGTGCTGTTGTAGAATATCCCTTCATGCAGGAAACGTGATATAGATTTTGAATCCTCCCAACATATATATTGTGAATACAAAGTATTTCCTATGCATCACTGTTTCCCTGTGCCCTTTCTTTTTGAAGCCTGAAGGTATAAAAAGAGCAGATATCAAGGACATCTTTTTTATTTGAACTGTCAGACTTGAATAATTGTGGAGTATAAGAGGCACAAAGGGCTGTAAGAGCCCATGTGCAAGCCTCTTGCAAGGCCATTTAGTTAATGAATAAATCTGGGACTAACATTTGGCACGTGCAGCTACAAGTGGAGTCTTGACAACTATATACAAAATGAGAGGTTATTCTTCCTCCTTTCATGAATTTCTTATTGCAACCAAACAGCAACAATAGTGCACCATTTCCATTTATTTTAAAATAGCATTTCATTTGTTCTTTATGGCCTGAAACTACTGAAAGTTACCAAAATATAGTTTCACTTGCATCTCTTCATGTGTATTCTTGTGGACACAAAACTCGTGAAACCCACATAGCAGATGGCTTTAGTATTGAATCTCATGTGCAGTGAGCCATTTAGCTCCTATTCTATTATTACTCTATTTATTATATTTATTTATTTATTCATTCATTCATTTATTCAATCGAATGCTTAGGCTGTTGAATGGTTGTCATAGCCTTCTGACTTCCCAATAGAGTTGTTCATTTGACTTGATGTCTTGCCATCTTGGAGCAGAAGAGAAACCATTTTTAAAGTGGACACCTTTTTTACACTTAAGGGGCTACATCATCTACACTCAGTCCCCAATATGAATGGAGGACCACACCTGTATTTGGTCAGCAGATCCATCGGACCTACTGTGTGCCCAAGACAAGAAGGCAATTCTTAGGAATATGTAGTGTAATCATTTTGTGCTTCGCGCACGGTGTTTATGCCTAGTTTCCGAGTATAACAAGGATGCTAGGCTCGTTTAAAGTACACAATGTTGTCACATAACTCGCCTATAGCTAGAAATAAGCACTCTCATACACTCATTTCCTAGTAAGCAGATCTGCTACCGGAGTAGTTACACAGTTCAAGCCCCCTCTAGCCTTCTTGTCGTGGGCATACAGTAGCTGGGAGAACTAATGATATAGTTCATTGACCTTTCCCTATCTGCCACCCAGGGGATGCTCCTTTATGCTGTGACAGGCGAGTGTGAGGATTATTACTCTGAGTAGAACAAAGGTCTCCCAAAGTCATAACTATATAGGGGCCATATTGAACATTTTTAATGGATTTAGGATACTTGAGCTTCAGTTACTAAGTTCTAGCCTTATGAATGAAACTGAGGTGTCCTCAATGCATTCATAATTTTCAATATTTAAAATGTTTCAGTTTATAGTCCCTTCCAATAACTTAATGTGTGTGAAATGCAGGAAGCATTGGAAACAATATATGTTGTTAGCTAATGCTGGACTTCTGACAGTGAAGTCATTAATCCTCTTGCTCTCCAATATATTTCACTGATGGATGGGGAGGAAACAATATATAAAATGCCATGTAATAAAATTGCTAGCTTTCTATCTCCCCACATGGTTTCCTTGATGCCAACCCAACTTACAAAAGCTAATATGCACTTATTACAATGGATGACAGTGCATTACATAACTTGTTCTAATTATTAAGGGTTAGCCCAATTTTGGGAGCATGCATTTGGGTGGTACACTGAATTTAAATTTCATGAGAATGTGAGAACACAAACATTTAAAGTACATAAAGAAATGGATTGATTTCATCTCTCCTATAACATTGCACTTGTTACATTTTGTTATTTAACCATTTATTTATAAACTGAGTGCATTCGTTCAAACAGTTATCAGGGTTCAAATATATCTATAGGATCAAGAACTGTTGAGTGGAAGGAATTGGCAACCACAATTTCTCCGGTGTTGGATGCCAGGCTTATGGCCACACTGTAGCCAAGTGGTTAGACCAATCGCTTCTCACTAAAGCAGCCCAGGTTGGATCCCAGGTAACTGTATGTGGGATTTGTGGTGGACGAAGTGGCGCTGGGGCAAGTTTCTTGCAAGTTCTCTGGTTTCCCCGCCCTCATCTCATTCCACCGGTGCTCCATCTTCATTCTATGTATCATCAGTGTCACCGACTGTGGTGCCTTATGTAGTAAAAGTAGGTGTTAGGGCTACAAAAAAATGCCAGGCTTGGCTATCTTGTCATATGTATAGGAAATTACATTTGTGAAACAGTCTTGTGCACTAAAGGCTGTAGCAGCATTCTCAAAATGCAGTTGTGACCTTAGGCATAAAGTCCTAGTGATGAAAGTAGCAAGTACGCAGGAAACTGACATATTTAATAGAGGGGAACTTACCTTTTTCTTGTAGGGAGATAGTGACATTCATCAGTGTGGTTAAAAGTTACTTATATAGTTCTCATAATTGATCAAAGTTTGTTCTCTCTGCACTGCATTTGGGTTGGCCATTTGTGAAGCATTTATTCCTTTATGTTTTTCTCAAACTGAGAGAATACTACCAACTTCAGCAGATTTCCTGGAAAAATCATTTGGTCATTTAAAGGCTATAAAAGCTCCATCTATATATTAATATAAAAAGTTGATATATTCAAATCTTCATCTTCAAACCTATATTCCTTATGAAATGACAAACATTTTGGTTCTCCTTAAAATTACTCCAAAACATTACAATTTTGTAATTGGACAGCCCTTATATATTGCCACAACATGCATAATTTTAATGAAAGATGGAGAGAAATAAGAATTACAATATGACCTCACAAAGATAGTGAAATCAAGAAGTACCAAGTACAGGGTTTAAATTTTGGAGAGGGATGGAATCAGTCTCATTTGTTTTGAATTGAGCTTCTGATGCTTCCAGAGATGAAAGATGCCCTGCTTTTTCAGTATTGCATTTGAAACTACAGTGATCTGCAACAGCCAAAATGTAACCAAGCACTGTAACCATGTCAAACCTCTTTTATATGTGCATTTGTTCATTTGAATCCTACAAGATATATGAAACTTTGTTGTTAAAGTTTTTGGAACACACAAAGCAGAAATGTGTTCATTGAAATTGACAATTATTGTAGAACATTTATTTAGCCTTCAGACAACATATTGTATTGTAGCTCAAATGTGAACATGGAAACATCACTGCAAAGGAATAAAAATGCTACTAGCATTATTTTGTCAACTATAATAAACATTTTGATTTTTCGGTGTTAATCCTCCCATCCCTTTCCTCAACATCTAATCTTCCATATCAAGCAAGTTTTAATAGTATCAATGACAGTGCTGCCTTTGCTAGCTGATGCAGCAAAGAGTTGAGTACAAAATCTTGCCCAACATGATCAATACTGTAGTGGCATAAGTGCACTGAAGGTATGTAGGTGGTTGGAAGGGATGCAGCTTCACCCACTTTGTATTTTCTTCCAAAAATAACAAAATGCGTATAAGGTTTACAAGGGAAGTATTTGGGCAGGCAGTTGACAATGAAGCATTGTATTGCAATGAATATTTTAGATTACTGTATTTGAAATACCAGACTGCAAAACCTTGCTTTTAAAATTTACTACTAGTATTACAAATAAAAAATTATAATCTTATTGGAATTTAAGCTCTTCTTAAGGAAGTGTTTCAACCAAAGCATTTTAAGGTGCAAAACAAATTCTTGAGAAGCTGACAAAATGCACTGACATGCAATCCATGAAATTAGTGTGTGAAAATGTTAATTTAAAATAGCTTGACCAAGTTTCATCAAAATGATGAAGGGATTTATGGTAAGCTATTATCCTTATATCTCAGCCTTTGCTGGTGACAAACGTAAACTTCATGAACTTCTGTTTGCTCTATAGAAATCAGTAAAATCTGCAACCATAACTGGAGCATAGGGCTACTTCGAGAGGTTTTCTACAATTGGTGAACTTTCTACAACTTAGCTATCTAGAGCTTCAATAATAAGTAGGGCTTGGAATAATTTGCAGCCACAAATTTTGTAAATTTTAACACAATTGAAGGAGCAATACACGAGGGTAATTCAAATATAAATGATAATTTAGCCAGAGTACCGAGTGAGTGGGATGATGAATTGGGGGTTGAAGGTTGATGTGCTAGGCAGTAACAAAGTTGCTTAGCTGCTTTGCTAGGTTTTGGCCTCAGTATAGCCATGAGTGAACAAGAGGTTCCCTTGTCTGTTGTACAATGCATTATTATATGAAGGGTTTAAACCCTTGGAAAGTTTAATTCATTTGAAGGCACAATTTCAGCACCTGGCCGAGCAGTAAGTGATCACCTACCACCTAGGCAGCCCGGGTTCAATACCATGGACCTGCAAGTGGTATTCGTGGTGGATGAAGCGGCATCACAGCCAGTTTTCTCCGGTTTCCCCTACCTATTGCTCCATTATAACCTTTCCAATCATGAATTTTGTCTGCATTTCATATCATCCTCTTCTTCACTATCATACCTGGAGCTTGGCTGACCACCCAGTTCCAGGTCTTCACTCTGTCTGGTTCATAGCTTCCTGTGCTCCATGACAGGCGTCTTACCCTAGGCACCCTTGTAAGTCCTTGGGGCTGTAAGTCTTACATAAGGGGAGGGTAATTGGGTAAAGAAAACAAAATGAAGGCACAATTTGGGGAACTACTTTGTCCCAGAGTCATGTATTTATTGGGCCAGACAATTTAGGGGTGGCCCGAGGAATTGTACAAAATGTTCGAGAGCTTATTGACGATCGCTGCACCACTTGAAATTGCATCAGAAGTGGATGTCAGCATTGGGAGTGCTCGTACCATTACCAGTGGACATCTTGGATTCAAAAGAATTAATGCTTAATGGGTTCCAAAGTTGTTAAACGAGAGCTGAAGCAGGTCACATTGGAGATCTGTGAGAGACTTCTGGATCAATTCTAGCAAGAAGAGTTTTTGAAGCACATTGCTGCCTAGTGAAGGCCAAAACCCACCTCTGAGCCCAAATAGTTCTGACGACAGTGCTTTTACTACAAGGAATTTTACTTGTTCATTTTCTTCACAATCAGCATACAGTGAATGTGGCTTACTATTGCCAATTGTTAAGGTCAGCAATTGGTCTGGGAATACCTGGAGGCCCTGATGATACTGGTGTGCACAATTCAGTAGAGATGTGGGTGCTGGGACATAAGAGGAATCTATGGCAATGAAAGGGCAGAACATTTGGCTAAAATCAGGGGCAAATATTCCCTTTGTAGGTCCTGAACCTAGACTCAGACTCTCCAGTGGACATGCACTAGGAACAATTCGGGAGTGGACAAGGAAGAAACAGTACTGGGAATCCCTATTGGGACACTGACACTGAAAAGCTCTTATTAAAGATATAAAGAAGAGCAGGACAGACGAACTACTTATAGTGAACATAATCGCTCTCAGACAGGACTAATAACAGGATACTGTCAGTTACTTGAACATCCCTACAATATTGGTAAAGCAGTTCCGAAATTAGAAGATGCAGGAAAGAGGATAGGAGTGTCTCATCTGCTTTCATAAAGGTATCTGCGATCACCTCTGTAGGGCAGTGGCAGTGCACCTGCCTCTGGCATGGAGGAAGCGGGTTCAATCCCTGGTAGCTGCCTGGGGTTTTTGCCCTGTCTGGGGTTTTTGCCCCACTGGGAGGTCTGGTACGGGGTACACTCAGCATCGTGAGGTCCCGGAGAGGCCAATTGAGTAGCTATCGTGATAGAATGGCAGGGTCCCTTAAAGGTCAAGTAATCACCTTATGGTCAGCGAATTGGCCTGCTGACCCCCACCACACCCAACCTGCACGCCTCCGTGGCCAGGCAACGAGGGTAATCTGCATAGTAGAGACACCCTAGGGATAAAAATAATGATATCTGCTGGACATCTTCCCAGATATCATTTTTTTATGTTCATAGCTTTGGTGGTTCTTTTCTTTTTCTTTGGACTGCGGCAATATGCTTATTTGATTTTGTGTTTTACAACGGCATTTTTGGCTCCCAAGCCACACAACAGTGCTTTTATCTGATGCAACAAATCCATGCTTTTTGCATTGTGAGATATCATCCTTCTCCAATTCAAATTGGCTATACTGTGTCGTTGCTACCAATGGCGGATCGTGACCTAAACTATAGATGAGGCTCATATCACATACAACATACCTATTCCTTATACATTAAGTTGATTCTTCTGTCCTTTCTGTTGGTGTATTTCCTTTCCAGGTCATTCAGCAAGTCCTTGTGGAGGAGAAGTTGGCTAGAGATGTTAGTCTTTCCTGGGCCATAGAGCTCCGCAAGTAAGTCTTTCTGCGCTTGAGAGCAGAAAAGCTTCTATCCACTGAAATGCTCGTTGACGGCAGTGCTACGACGAGCAAAAATAGTGTACACACGTGTTGAAATATGTTACTATTTTCTTTGACAAACTTCAATGTTTGTGTAAAGGGAACATTATGCTGGTATTCTTCGTTTCCATACAAGAACTCAAGTTCCGTTTTCAAACGGCTTATTTAAATAAATAAATTTTCCTGAAGAGAGGTGAGAGCATCATTGGGAAAAACAGTTGAATGATGCAGGAATTTCGAAGAATCAGCGAGAGTACAAAATTGAAGTTTTCCAAGGTCTTAGAATCTAATGGAAATTTGTGCCAAGATCAAATCCAATACTTCAAAAATATAACAATTTGTACTTCTGGAAAAGTTCATCTTGGGACAGTTTAGCATATTTTTGCCCTGAAAACTCCCTCCTTTGTTTTGCTGTTTCTAAAAATTTTAGGAAAACTTCATCAATCCTTTTTCTTTGAAGTATATCATAACTGTGCTCTATTTGCTTCTGAAAGAAAACTATGTCAAGAGACTTGTTTTTTTTTTTTTTTGTTTTTTTTTAAGAATATCAAACAGAAGACTGGTAGCCTGAAAGATCTCAATAAAGACATTGACCAAAAATGCAAATTCAGTCATTCAGATTATTTAGAAAACCATTTGATAGCCAAATTGCTGTCTGGTCAGACTCAAAATCATCTGCATTCTCCTGAAAACCCTTTCTGAGATCATCCCAGCTTCTTTAACAACTTTAAGCAATTTTGAATATGGACTCCATCGGGTGTTTGTTGTAGTGGGTACATGCCGCCCTAAAAGTGTGTCTAGGAAATAGCTTCTCTTGGCAGAACTATGAAAAAAATGAAAGGATTCCAGTAATATCAGCAAAAAGGTGCAGCGTTGAGAAATTTCACTCATTGTGCTTTGACTAAATTCAGCCTTGGGCTAAACAATGAACAAAGGCTGTCGGAGGTGCAAAATCCTTCACCTTTCTTTGCAGACCATTTATATGTTCAGACATGACACTGGTGCCATCGTAGCACTGTGCTATAAGCTTTCACTGATAGCAGGACCTCTAGATACCGGACCTGACACAGACATTCAAGATGGCGGCTGTATGTGGTGGGAACTACTTGTAAACAATTTGTCTACAGGCTACGATTTCAATGCAGTAAAGTAAAAATGTGGTGTAATAACACGCCTATTTTGTGAATATGGGCATTGTTAAACATTGTTTATCTTAAAGATAAACTCAAGTAAACAAAAAAGAATGAAATTTAATATTAAACGATAACCCATGGGCAATGAAATATATAACCTTAAATAACATTCATGCAATCTACAGTTTTACGTGCCAGAATGCATTACACACTCAAATTACAAAGAAGATAGACAAAACTGCAAGCAGCATGTTACTTAAATAAATCAGAATTGTCGACATTGAGTTGACTCAGAATTATTAATCATTGTTCCCACTGTTGTACATAATGTCATATACCTACACAAAACATATACTGGATGGCTGATATACAAATGCTGCTATTTAAAGTAATTAGCTACCTAATAAATTTAAAAGCTTCAGGGTGGAATTTTGCTTTTGCTTTTACTGAAAGGTTTTGATTACTCAGTTTACAACATATTACTCAGCACTTCATGACACTTCATTTTACGGGGGGAGTCCACAAAAGTGTATGAAATATTAAAAATAATAACCCTAAAACAGCATTGTAAATTAAATATATGAAATATGTAACCTTAAATCAGCATTGTAAAACAACTGCTACATTCTACAGTTTTACATGCAGCAACATAACACATTACTTCTAAACTACAGCTACACGTTTAAATTACAAAGACAATAGGTAACGCATAAATACAAGCAGCACACTACTTACATGAAACAAACTGTTGGTATTGCAGCTGTCACTAATTAAGTTCACTCGAAAATGTCTCACTATTTACACTATTCACAATGTTATATATACAAAATATATACACCAGCAACTAACACACATAACACTGCAATTTATAATAATTAAATACTGGATTTACAAGCTTTACATTGCAATTTAACTTTTGTTTTAACTGAAAGTTTCTCATTTGTAAGTTTACTATAATTATTCAAAAATATATTGCTTAGCACTTTGCAACTCTTTTTTACCAGTTTTTGCATTGGTAGTCCACATTGACAGATTTGCTCCAAGTCCACAGAGTGCAGTTCAAAATAAATCCTCTCTTATAATAAACTTGGCAGCAAAATGTTTTATGCATACCTACAGCTGACTCCTTTGAAGGCGTAAACCATATTATCTTATCCATTTTTCTCTAAATTTTTCATCTTTTGGAAAAATGAACATCGGAACTAATGGTCCATCTTTATTGTAGTTGGATTTGCGTCCGGGAACGCAACAGTTACAGGGCATTGTGATGTTTGAGGTTAGGTAGTATGGCAGCAATAACATACACTACTGGAACAATTTTTTCTTCAACAACCTCTCACTACTGCAATTGAGACACAAATTGTACTTGCAGATAGATAAATTAACCCTTTCATGCCTGGTGTGTATTATAAGATACATAGGCTTTTTTTCCTATTTGTTCTAGTTTTAACTTTTTTTCCTGCTATATTCTTATTATACTGTCTTTCACCAATTAAAAATACATATTTGAGACGTTTTGAATTGTAAAAAATTATTTTTTTTTTTACAATTTATATTGTAGTGTTTTTGTATATAAGAAAAGAAGCAAAATCCATGCAACCGCAGTCAAATGATACCCCGTCATCATCCACGCGTGCCATCACACCGATTATTTTACGTGGGCCCTCCCCGTCCTTTACCATAGGCACATTTGACTGCGGTTGCCGAGACACGAACTCACGACCTCAGGCTTTGAGTGCATGGCCAGTGCACTACGTGTTGCCTTAACGATGATCATTCAAGCCAGCAGGCTGAAGGTGTCCCAGACCGCCTAATCTAAACCGGTTTCGAATTAGAGGAAGAACGGCATAAGTATAAGAAAAGAAGCAAAATCCATGCAACCGCAGTCAAATGATACCCCGTCATCATCCACACGTGCCATCACACCGATTATTTTACGTGGGCTCTCCCCGTCCTTTACCACAGGCACATTTGACTGCGGTTGCCGAGACTCGAACTCACGACCTCAGGCTTTGATTGGATGGCCAGTGCACTA
Source organism: Tenodera sinensis (assembly GCA_030765045.1). Taxonomy (NCBI): domain Eukaryota; kingdom Metazoa; phylum Arthropoda; class Insecta; order Mantodea; family Mantidae; genus Tenodera; species Tenodera sinensis. Next base: position 59,615,610 of record CM060964.1, read on the forward strand.
CGTGTTGCCTTAACGATCATGGTTTTTCATCTTTTGGAAAAATGAACATCGGAACTAATGGTCCATCTTTATTGTAGTTGGATTTGCGTCCGGGAACGCAACAGTTACGGGGCATTGTGATGTTTGAGGTTAGGTAGTATGGCAGCAATAACATACACTACTGGAACAATTTTTTCTTCAACAACCTCTCACCACTGCAATTGTGACACAAATTGTACTTGCAGATAGATAAATTAACCACACTATACGTCTAATGTAGCCATAGTCTTAGATGGAATACAATAAACATAAACACGTGGAAAGCACATGGCAGAGTCAACACATTATTGGATTTATTCCCGTTCCCTGTACTGCCCAAATAAAAGTTTTCAAACACTCGCTTGGCGAATATGTAGACAAAGTTACATAGGAATTATAACAAACAATAACTCAAAGGCATAGAAAACAATACGGATAGCGTGTGTAAGCACCTCAGAAATCACCACAAACTACCGGCGCCATTTTTGTACAACTCGGATGCCAGTGTCAGGTCCGTTATCTAGAGGGTCCTGCTGATAGTCATACGGTCCCAAAGCTGAATTAAGCAAGGCAAACAATGCTCCCGATGTTCTAGCGTGACTGATATAAAAAGACCCTAAAAACGTTCGGCTAGTTCACCAGTGGCGTCTACTAGTCTGACAGTTATGGAACACTGCGATTTTTGAGTGATATCTGTAGTATCATCAATTTGAACTGAAAAAAAGTCGCTGCTGCATATTTCCAACTTAATATAACCAATAATGTACTCCGAAATACAGTCAATAATCTTGTTCTGTACAGTTTTCGAATCCCCAGTGATGATACTTTTGATTTCATTAACGAATCTGAATCTATAACGAACTTGTCAAAATTATTAAAGAAAACAGTTCTTTGAAATTTCCCCTGTTAGATGAAGACGAGCTTTCATTGTGACCATGAAAAGCAAGCTCTTGTCTGGTTAAATACATTACTGCATTGATTACAACCTTAAAAACCAATTGGTTCAGTCTTATATTTTCATTGTACTGAGCAACATACAACCGGTTGTCTTCCTTCAAAGCATCAGCAATGGTATTTTGATTCTTTTCGAATTGCCTCAATTGGAGCGCGAACTTGAGACTTTCAGCAGAGTCGGAATGCTTATGCAGTGACCGATTGATGTTTAAAATGCCACAAAAACCACTACTGTTCCACACTGTCTTTTCTGTACCAAGTAATAGGCAAGGCCAACAGAACAGTTGTTCCACATAACTAGCACACAGTCACTCATATTGCCTGTACCACGAACCTTGAAATTGCTTTCTATAACATTTCACAACTGGTAGGAGGATTTTTGGTGAGATTAATATGTTTACGTCAAGTTGATATAAAATCTTTAATTGCTTATTTTTGTTCCACTTTTTGTGCCGATAAATTAAGAATAAGAGTTGGTTTTCTTTTTAATAGCACGTTCATTTTATCACAATCAGTCCACCGCGAAGGTGGTGTATGTAATATAATACACAGAATATCATTTGCAGATTCATTTCTCCACTAACTTTAGTTGAACAAAACAGAAATTGTAGCTTCAGTAGAATGAGCAACTAGAATATACAACTACTGTACCCGAACAGTATTTGTAGTTTTTAGTTAACTACAACAATAAGAGAGGGAGGTCAGTTAGCATGCCTTTCACGTGTGCAATAAACCGATAGGCTAGCCTCTACAAGGGGCTGAGGTTCACTAAATCCCTGAACTGAGTAGCTACATTTTACCTTCGCTGCAGGGTTATTTAGGAATATGTGGAACAGGGTGGCCTCTTCCCGCTTTCCGCGCAATCGCTCTTCCTAGAGCTGTAATAAACAAAGACAGAATGTGAGAAAGACCTTTACCAATTATGGGAGTATTTTTTGCCTAAACTGTTCTAAAAAATAACTAGGTGTCCACTCTGTTTTACTAATAAGAAAATACAACGCAGAGGAAAATGAGATAAATAACACAATTATGACAGCTATTATTTATTATTATTATTATTATTATTATTATTATTATTATTATTATTATTATTATTATTATTATTATTATTATTATTATTATTATTATTATTATTATTATTATTATTATTATTATTATTATTATTATTATTATTATTATTATTATTATTATTATTATTATTATTATTATTATTATTATTATTATTATTATTATTATTATTATTATTATTATTATTATTATTATTATTATTATTATTATTATTATTATTATTATTATTATTATTATTATTATTATTATTATTATTATTATTATTATTATTATTATTATTATTATTATTATTATTATTATTATTATATATTATATTATTATATATTATATTATTATATTATATTATATTATATTATATCATATTATATCATATCATATCATATCATATATCATATCATATATCATATCATATCATATATCATATCATATATCATATCATATATCATATCATATATCATATCATATATCATATCATATATCATATCATATATCATATCATATCATATCATATCATATCATATCATATTATATTATATTATATTATTTTTTACTTGAAACGGAGAGAGCGGGAGAGGGATTGTGGAAGGAGAAGCAGGAGGGGGTAGAGGTTTAACTATTCTTTCGCCTACTGAATCCTTCTTTATAATGTTCAATGAAAGTTTATCTATGTTAACATAAAGTAATTAGAAGAAAAAGCCTTGGTAAGAATACTTTGTACCAAGTAGCAGGGAAAGCAGGGAAAGTCATTTGTATGTTTCACATCAGATTTTTATCATTAAAATCTATGCTAAGCATATTTTCATACCTTAAACAGCTATGAATAATTTTAGCTATAGATGTTGCGCCTTTTCATAGATGACCACAGCGATCAATACTAAAGAAAATCCTTATTTGAAGTTGTAAAATAATGAAATGTTATTGCAAATTACGTTTATTAGTGGAATATCATCAAAATGCACAGTTGCAATATTATTCCCATACGGGCCGAGCATTTCTTTTCTTTAAAATGGGAAAGAAAACATTGTCCCTATTTTCGGAATGTCAAAGATACACTGCATAGCTATGCAGGAAGGGTCATTAGCCTTTTGTTCATGTTATACCTGAATTTCAGTACGGTTTGGAATTTAAGGTGATGCATTGCTCTTTGGCAAAACGAAGGTCGTTGCATTTCGTTTCCTTTTATCTTTCTGTTCATCTTAAAAGGTTTCGAGATATTCTGTCTCAGTCAATGTGCATTTGAAATGGCACGAACTACTGTAATAAAACGTGCCGAATTGCCCTATGAGCCGCATTTTGTTGTTAACACACCAATTTCTAAGGCAGAAAATTCCGTATTTTCTGGAAAAGACATCCTGAAGTCACGCATATACAATTATCTCGACGAATCACAGAACACTATTTTAAGTGATATCTTTATGTGATTCACTATATTGAAATTGAAAATTTTAACATGAACGCTATAAAGTATCTTGCGGGTTATATGGCATACAAATGTCGGCCTTTTGATAGTACTTTGGAAAGCAATGACACTAACTGTAACTAGCCAAAAGAAGTGCTAACACTGGATTTACAGTTATTTCTAAGGGAGTATTTTTTTCGACCAACTGAACAGCGGTGCCAAAAAGGAAGGAATTTCAATTCTATTTGCGGGATTACATGGGTTTAATGTTTAAAATGTGTTGGAGTGATGAAAACACTGCCATGATTTCCTCTAAATTTCCTGAATTGGATGAAAGAATTGTTTCCCTGTACGTCAGGACCAGCACTTTCATTTAGATGCGGCATTTAAATAAATTAAAAGCTGTACCCATAGCAAAAAAAAAAAAAAAAAAAAAAAAAAACATGAAGAAATGTCAGCAGTGGGCGTCAGCTACTTCTTCTGCAACAACACGACCAAATATAAGTCTACTTTTAAGATCAATTATTTGTTACTTCTTATTTTGATTTTAGTTTTAGTGGCAGTGGCAAAATTGCTTTGTAATTAGTAGAACGTACTGACGAAAGTTATCTGCGTGTTTTCACTTAAGGTTTCTTTTATACCATATACCATTGCATTTTGCCACACTTCTTTAATTACTGCCTAACTGTTCACGCAATGGAACTATCAGTTCATGCTTTAAATCATTTATGTTAAAACGGATTCAAAGCACTCACTTTCAGTTGCTATTGAACTGCGCGCGCGCTTTATCCTCCTTGTGACATATGCTGCTTGCAACCAATGGCAGCAATTATGCCGGAGTGGCCTACCTTCTCTCTACTTACCTTGCGTGGAACCTTATATTCTGCTTCGTTGTCATGGCAACCGGATATAAAAATGCAGCTATATGCTGGCTGACAGAAACAGCTGCACCTTCAAGGCTAAAGCGCGAGAGAGAAGGTAGGTAGGCTTTTAACCTTTCCTTTACCCTCATAGATATATTTCCGAATGGTTGTTTGTATGTTTAAGCGTACAAGCTAAACACCTATATCATACTTAATACAACCAAAAATGGTTAAGAGGAGCTTCACTAGGTTCCAGTGGCGGCTCGTGCCTTACAAAATAGGTGAAGAAGTTCAATTAAGCATGCTGAAAATACAATGCAAAGCCGGTGTACCACGGTCCAACATTTTTTACCAAACTTTTTGTATCCAATGGAGCTATACACAAAAGAAACTGTCTGTCACACTATGATTCATTTTGGTCCAATACATATGATAGTTCACGTAGTAAGCGAGAGAAATAAACATGGCGAATGCAAATATATACAGCTTCGTTTTAAAATCAAATTTAAGCGGTGAGCCAAACAATGTACAAAAACTGCCTGAGGAGCATTGTTCCTGATTCTTTTTTGAAGTCCATTCAAATG